>CM057230.1:34183401-34783401 GCA_029891385.1 Erythroxylum novogranatense | reverse complement strand
AATGCCGACGGTCACCAAATTCGTTGCCAAGGTGAAGGCAAAAAATTTGGCGGCGAAATATGCCGTTGAAAATTATTACATCGTAAAAGGGCGGAATTGAAGTTGATCGGCAAAATTTGTCGAGGGAGAAGTACACCGCGAAATCAGCCGTCGGTATATTATTTTTCCAGATTAATTTCACCGACGGAAGGTATCCGTCGGTATATTAAATTTTCGATTTATCTCACCGACGATATATTTTATTATACCGACGGATTAATTCCGTCATGAAAATTAAATTAAATCGCTACCGGTAGTCTTCCTTCTCTCCTTCCCCGACTCATCTCCTCTTCTCTTTCTCTCTCATTTCCTCCGGCAACCAACCTTCGTTCTCCTTCCATCTTCTCCGTCGACGTCGCGACGTTGGCTGCTCCCTCTCTCCGGCGACGTTGGCTGCTCCCTCCCGAAGGTGAAATCGAAAAACTCTTGGGTTTTGAACATGGATGTATTTCGTTTGAATTGGTTTGAATGTTATTGATTTTATTTGTTAGTTTCTCCCTCCAAATGATGTAGATTATGGTTATGAATGGTGTTTTGAGTAGCACTTTCCCAGATTTGTATTGAATGATAAACGATCTTAGGGTAGGTTCCCAGTCATAAAGTATGATTTTTTAAATAGTTTATTGATTTTATTTCATTTAAATCGAATCTATTCATTTGAGAAATAAATGAAAAGAAGAGCAAATTGCGGAACAAAACAGATGGAATGATTAGACTATTTAGGATCGAAATTGACAGATGGAAAGAAGAAACAGAAATTAGGGAACCCATTAATTATTTAGTTCTTTGTAGGAAATAAATTTAATTTTCATATTGATTCAATTAAATTTATAAATTTTGTATTTAAGTTAAGTTTGTAATTGTAGTAATCTATCAATTGAACAAATACTTCAATTTAGATTTACAAACTCATATTTTAATAATCAAGAAGGGTTGCGGTTTAATTATTTTAGTTTCTTTGTTAAAAAAGGAACTTTTTTAATTTAACAATTAAAAAAGAGGAACGTGAGGATAGAGGACCGAAGATGATGATAGGATGCATGCATTTCTTAGTTTAAAAATCCTCCCTCATTGATTACCTAATTGCAACTTATAATTTTATCATTATTATTAAATAATTTTTAAAAGCGTAGAATTTTAAAAGAAATGCAGTCACTTAGGGTATGCATACTACAAGTAAACTCTAAACTTTTAACCCTCTTAAAGAAATAACATTGAAAAGATTTACAATTACAACCTAGAAATTTTGTGGACGTGCGGAGTTTTAAAAAATCTACTAATCGTTGTAATTATTCCTAATTAATAAAAGGTTATTTTCAAATTATTCACATAAATTAATTATTGTTTTAATATTACAATTTTATACTTTTTATTTTTGTGTAATAGTTTATTAAATATATCAATTAATGATTTTCGTTATTATAATAGAAAGATATAACATATATAACAATCATTTTAAATTCAAATCAAGTAGACCAAGAAAAAAATTATAAAGTAATTCCATATATAACAAACTTTTTACAATCTTATATTAGTCATTTCAATAAATTAGGTGTTCAATCATTGCATGATAAATGCTCTGACGCCTCGATATGATAAGACACAATGTTATTTTCTTTGTTGTAGGAACTGTATTGTCCTCGGTATTTATACTTTGGAGGAGCGTTAAGATAAGCCTCTGCAGTATTGATATGACAACTATACTTTTACTTCAATTGTGGTAACTTTAAGCATATATCTGTTAATATTATTTGACGCTATAATAAAATTTGGTATGGTTGTGAATTTCTTTTATATTATTAATGTTCAATTCTTGATAAGTAACATGAGTTGTTGACAAGGTAAGTATGGACATGTAGTTTAGAGATTAGTTGTGAGTTGGCTTTACTTGTCGGCGTGATCCTCGTATAACAATTAATTAATAATCTTGACATACGTTGTTATATGTGTCATACATGAATTATCTTGACAATTGATTGACTTATTGAAATTAATGATGTCGCAATATGAAATTTGGCGGGATAGATCTTGGATGTATAGGCGATTAACCCTGCGGGCTTCATTAATCTGAATTAGTTCATGGAGTTGAGGTTTTATTCATTATGCATGCTCTCAACATGCATATATGGATGGACAAAAGATCGGATGTACATGTAGCAAGTGCAAGCACAAATGTTTCGACTCTTGATGAAGTTAAGTTGCATTTCTTTGCGAAAAGGGTTTGTGCCTAATTATTTTGAGTGGACACGACATGGCGAACCGATTAATTTGTAGCACCTCGAGGGAATGAAGCACAAATGTCATCAGCGTAAATGAGTATGAAGGGAGGTTGGAAGGGAGGTCATGGAGCGGAAAACAGCGTCTGAGCAAATGGTCTTTGATGGGGTCGGTTGCACCTTTGAGACAAATCGATAATTGTTGAAGAAGAACCAAATCTGAAGCACGGAAATTTTGACTTACTCAGTGCGGCGGCCGAGAATTGTGGCGGTTGTCAAAAATGGCGCAATTGTCTTCAATTGCGAATATTGAGCGTTAAGAGTGAAGGACACATATCGGATCGTTGCTTTGATAACATTACGGGTGGTATCTTGAATCACTACCCGTGATCATTCAATGGTTGGCGGCTTTTACAATATGAAGAAATTGATTCGGAGCCTTGGGTTGCGAGTGCAAAAAATTGATTGCTGTCGGTTGGGATGTATGTTGTATTGGGGAGATGATGTGAACATATCTGAGTGCAAATTTTGTGGTCAATCGAGGTTTAAGCCACGAAAAGCTGCAATGAAACAAAAATTAGTTCCATGGAAGCGGATGTATTATTTCCCGCTTACTCAAGGGCTGCGAGACTTTATGCATCGATGTGATTGCATGTCACATGAGATGGCATCTTGAAACGATCAAGAAGATGGAGTGTCGTCATCCATTAGATGCTTGGCATGGAAGCATTTCAATGACACCCATCAAGACTTTGCGGTTGAAAGTCGGAATGTGCGTTTGGGATTGTCGTTGATGGATTCCAACCGTTTGGTCAATCCAGCAGCAATATTCATCTTGGCGGTGATAATTACTCCTTATAATTTGCCTCCGTGGATGTGTATGAAAGAGGCGTACATGTTTCTTACGGTTATTGTGCGGGACCAACAAATCCCAAGCAAAAATAGATGTTTACTTACAACCGTGATATTAAATTGCGGCATCTTTGGGAAGCGGTGTGCAAACATATGATGTATCTTTGAAACAGAATTTTGTCATGAGAGCAGCTTTAATGTGGACGATAAGTGACTTCCCGACTTTGGCCATATTATCTGGTTGGAGCACAGCTGGAAAGTTAGCTTGCCCTCATTGCGGCAATGATTCAGATGCATTTTATCTTCCATCCGGTGGCAAAATTTGTTGGTTTGACAATCACAGGAAATTCCTTCCTCATGATCATCCGTTTAGGGGCAATAAATATAAGTTCATGAAAAATAAGATAGTCAAACAACCAGCTCCACCTCCGAAATGTGGTGTTGAGATCTTGCAAGAGATTGAGGCATTGGGGTTGTTTAAAGTAACTGAATTTGAAGCTGATGAAGTCAATCGAAGCATCAGTCAAAACTTTGGTTGGCGAAAGCGAAACATATTTTGGGATTTACCATATTAGAAAACAAATATGGTACGACATAATCTGGACGTGATGCATATTGAAAAAAACATGTTTGACAACTTGTTCAATCGATTATGAACATTGAAGGAAGACAAAAGACAATCGAAATCCAGAGTGATTTGGGCCGCTCTGTAGAAGACATGAGTTACATAAAGATTTCCGTGCGGTAAATATCCAAAGCATGTTACACTTTGGACAAGCAACAAAAGGGCGTTTGTGTGAATGGTTGAAAGGACTCAAGTTTCTGATGGTTATGTGTCAAACTGTCTAGGTGTGTAGATATGAGAAAGTACAAATTATTTGGGATGAAAAGTCATGATTGTCATGTTTTTATGCAAAGGCTAATTCAATTGCCTTTCATGAGTTGCTACCTTCTAAGGTATGGGAACCATTAACGAGTTGAGCTTGTTTTCAAAAGCTTAACATCATCTCAAATCAATTTAGATGAAATGGATAAACTAGAAGCAAATTCCGGTTATTTTGTGCAAGTTAGAAGGATTTTCCTCCTAGCTTATTTGGTGCATGGAGCATCTACTGGTGCATTTACCATACTGAAGCAAAACTTGCGGTCCATCAATATCGATGGATGTATCCATTTGAGAGGTAAGTCTGTCTTATCATATCGTTACCCATTTGTACATGTTATGCGTCTGAACATTGTAATAACCATATGCTTTATTATAGGTATTTACATCATCTAAAAAATGTCAAAAACAAAGCTAGAGTTGAGGGCTCCATATGTAATGCTTATTTAGTTGAGGAAGCTAAATGCGTTTTGTGGACATTATTTTGAGCCTCATATGCGTACAAGGCGAGACAAGTTCCTCGTAACGACGATGGGGAGGAACAAGTGGTGCGGATGGGAACTTGTCAATTTTACATATCCGGGCGGACATCGGGACGTGCAACAAGACGAATGCTAACGAGAGGAGGAAATTGATCTGCTCATGGGTACATTTATTGAAGCTGTCACGAGGTTCTTCCATTCGTCATGAGATGAGTTACACAACCGGTATGCTCCATTGTAGGTGTTATTGTGTTGAGCGTTTCGATTGGTGTCATGTCATATGCGGGTTATCGATGCATTGTTGCACGAGGTAATGCAGGTATCACACAGATGACATGAATAACGAGTTGGAAAACAATTCCCTCGATGGTTACATACGATATGTAAGTTCTCACCTTAAACTATTCCTATTGTTAACCACCATGTTAACATGTTCGATGACATTGTTCCCTTTCCTTTGCTACTTCCTGTTACATAGGCTGCGGAGAATCCAATACAGAACAAGTTCATATCTGATCTTAAGAAGGGTCCTCTGCGAACTGTTAACTCTTATCCGGTGTATTTCGTGAATGGATATAAATACCATACAGAGTCGCATGGACATACCATGTCAAGTATGAACAGTGGGGTTTCGATACAGGGAGAATTGACGGATTATTATGGGAAAATAATTGAAATACTTGAAGTTGAGTACCCTGCGTTGCCAATTAAGCGATGTGTGATATTTAAATGTGAATTGGTATGACCCGACACCAAGCGTTGGAACAAAAGTGCATAACCGATACAATGTCGTTGAAATAAACTTCCGTGAGCGGTTGAGACAATTTGAACCATTCATCTTGGCTATGCAAGCAAGGCAGTGTGTTATGTCCCTTTTCCAAGCTTACGACGTGATAAGGCGGATTGGTTGGCGGTGTGCAAAGTTAAACCTAGGGGAGTGTTTGAATCCTATACAAGCGTAGAGGAAGAACCGGCGGTGAAGCGTTTCAAGAAGGCGTGGCTTCTATTCATGATCTGATAACGTGTGACGACACGAACCTTTGCGATCCTTCTAACGCTTATGTTGATATTTCATCTGCGAGTCCGGCGAGGGTAACAATGGATCGAACAAGAGGAAGAGTTTGATTCTTATTCTTCCGACGAGGAAGATGATTGTAATTACATTTAAGTTCGATAGCAATTAATATGTCTTTGTAATAGACTATTGGTATACCAAATCTGATATTCCTTTTAATCATTGCAATTCTTATTCAAGGATGTCGATGTGGCGAATGGTTCCGACGGTAATAATTCTTTCCGTTGGGAAGAATGTGGAAAATTTGTCCCGTCTGAGGAATAACCATTACGAGAAACAGCGTTGCACAAAGCACTCGATTCGTTTGCCATCCATGACCGATCTTAATTGAGGTGTTTGCTATGATTATTACGTACGTGTTCATATTCAAGACATCTTATTTCCTTATGTTCGATGCCCATAACATAATAGTAATTTGATGGTTTTAACTTCATGTTGCTCAAAGCGTCCTTTATTACGAGCGAAGAAATAAGTGCGATGAAGGCGGCGCCATGACACTTCGACATATGACCGAAATGACAAATCGGTTGTTATTCCCCTTCTACTAGTTCATCAGGAGAATTCGTCCTCTGTATCAAGAGCGGCTGAAACATTTACAATTTCCTCACGAGTATGGCTATAGCCAAAGCGTTATTGAGAGAAAGTGTCGAAAGGCCTTCACCGGTGGGAGGCGTCATTTGTTTCCCGAGCTTCTTTTGAGCGTGCTAGGAAGCTTCTCGAAATCCAGGCGGGGACTCATTTACTTATCTGGAATCTCATGTCACATGGAATCCGGCGGAATAATTAGCGATGTATTACATAATTCGACAACGTTGAAAAGATGTTTGTTGTTGTATATGTTTCATTACGGTAAACACAATCGTAAGTATATAATTGTTGACGTTAATATATTGTTGTTAACTTGTTTGTTAACTTTCAATGACATTGGATTATAGATAAATAACTTCATTAAACGATTGCTCTTAAGATTGTTATATGTGTATGCAATTGATAAAATTTGTATTTCATTCATTAATATGGCACCAAAGAGACCACGTCGGGATATCGGCCGAGGTTTAGAGGGATGTTTGGCGGGCAGCCGTCTCGAGTGGATCGTCACGATGGGGGCGCGCCGACTCACCTCCTCCTCATACACATCCTCCGATTGTAGATGAGCCATCACTGCTTGCTACTAATGCCACACCATCCCACGTGCCAACTCATTTATCATCCAATACCACAATAGGGATAGAGGACATGTCACGGAACACGGATCATGGAGATGATGGCGAAAGTATATCACTTACATCAATGACGATAAGTAATATGATAGGATTACGCATCGCTTCTAGACTTCTATTTTGGTCTATTTGTACAATACAATGACTTCTTGTTTTAGGTTCGCATCGTGCGGAATGGTTTCGAGGCGATGACTTCCACTTTTAAGGAAAGGATTGAACCCGATGGGTATCGTGGAAGAATATCAACTGCGACAGAAAACAATTGTACTTTAATGAGTTCGAGGTACAATAATTATTTACATTATATAATTAATATATATATATATATATATATATATATATATATAGTGTCATGATAAATATATTTATAGTTTGACATTAACTAACATATATTTGTTTGTTCTTTAATCGAAAGCATTTTTTGGGACGCTACTTTGGATGGGAGCATATACAAATTACAGGAGGCGGGCTCATTACGTTATCGCGACTTCATTAACGCGATAAACAAGGCTGGTGCACGACCCGCTTTATTTCGAAGATATATGGAGTCGTTGGTTGGCGTATTGGGCATCACCGCAGCAATGTCCATCTCGGGGCGTAACTTCGTATGAGCGTGGAGGCCAGTCAACAGAGTCTTCCTGTACATCAGGGAGGCTCGATAACTCACCAAGAGCATCTGCAGAGACTTGTAAGTATCTACACTTTACACTAATTTTGTCGATAGTTAGGTTCGTTGTATTATGGATAATGATAATGGTCTACTATCTGGTGCCACTTATGTTGACTTATGTTCCTTTGTTGACTTATTTTCATTGTCGACTTGTGGCGAATATCATACAACTTTACGATCTTCTGCCGAGGTTTAAGCGATTTCTACTTCACATCTAACGTTTTAGTCTGTCTCATGTAGGAGAAGTCATTGGGCCTGAAGCCTACCCCCTTGATTATTTCGCACACTCACACAAAGAAGCATGACGGTGTAACCTTCATCAACAACCGCCGTCGAGTGAATGTATGTCTAGTTATTGTTTTTGTAATTTCTCAATACTCCTCCGTCGATCGTCTTAATGTCAACTTCACATACCTTATAGGACCAATTACAACAAACCATAGGCGGCGACGCAAGAGGAACGACTGTTGGCGTGTCTCGGGCGTATTTTGAGGCCGTGGGTGGTAGGGATCGTCGTGGCGAGGATATTTGGGCTAGGTTCGTATGGGAACACGTGTTATTCCTAATCTTCCATGTCCGATCAATGGCGTCCACTAGGTCATCGAACAACAATGAAGTCATCGAGCTCCGGACTCTGATCAAGCATTAATGGACAAGATTGCTCATTTGGAAGAGGGGGTGGCGGGAGGAACAACGGTTGAGGAGCTGTCGAGGCGGGAGGAACATCGGTTGAGGAGGCGAGAGAGTGGGAGGAACAACGGATGGCGAGTGAGAGAGCGGGAGGAACAACGGATGAGGGAGCAGAACAACGAATCGGGAGCGAGATGCAGATACAAATGAGCCAACAGATGGCGAAGATGAGAGAAGAGTGGTTGCGGATGGCTCGATTGCCACCACCCTCCGAGCGATCGAAGGAAGCTCTCCAAGGACCACCAACGATCACCATAACTTTAGATTTTCGAACTCATGATTTTAAGGTACAATAATATCAATTTATGTTTACTTTGATGTGTTTTTCTCCAATTGTATTCCAATTGACATTATTTACCTTTGATGTACTGGTTGATGCCTGCATGTCCCATAATGTATAACCAATTGTTATTATTCAAAACTTTGATGTACTGGTTGATGTGTGGATGTCGACTAATACATGCACCTTATTGGTAAGATCTTTTTTTCACCGACGGAATTTCTTTTTCCGTCGGTAACAATTTAACGACGGAATCGGGTATACCGTCGGCACATAAATGGACTCAATTTGGCGACGTGCAACATTCCGTCGTTAAATTTATAACTTACTACGGAATATTGGCGACACTTTTTCCGTCTCTAAATAATACCGACGGTCATATTCCGTTGCGGATTAGTTAATTTCACCGACGTCATTTCCAAAACAATTTTCGTTGGAAAACTTCAACAACGGTATTATTCCGTCGGTTAATCATGGGCAATTAACGGCGGAATATTTCCGTCGGTAATCAATAACGACAGCCATGTTTACGACGGATTAATCTTTCGTCGGATTCCGTCGGTAACTATAATCTCCGACGGAACCCACCTTTTCTCCGACGGAATATTCCGTCGGAGAACGTTGCTTTTCTTGTAGTGCATGAAAGACCTGAACTCCACTTATTTCCTGTGAGCTCCATGCCAATGGGAATTATAATTATTTAAACCGAACTTGTTCTTTAGTCCATCATAAGTTGCATGATTCTCTTTTCTTCAACATAATAATAAACAATGGAAATAGAAAATTGATGAGAGAAGTACGAAATGGTTTAATTTCAAAGAAAAGGCATCTACGGTCCGTGGAATATTTTGAACAGAAATGCTTACAACCAGTAGTCTACACTGCATAAGATTTAAAATGAAACCATCATCAGACTAGATCTTTATTAATTAACAACAATTTAGGCATAAGATATCATTGAAGACTTGGAAGCATCTAATTAAATTTTCCATTGTATAAAGTTTACAGAGTAAGGAAAAGAATCGAGTATTAACCTTTTTCTTTGATTAAAAAATTATCAAGGGTAATAAAGGATATTTGGAAAATTGACCAATTGCACAGGTCGGCTGAAAGGAACAGAGAAGCTTGAAACCGCTTCCTTGCAGAGTCCGATAATAACACGATTGTCGGCAGTGTTGCGTTCTAAAGTTTAGATCCAATCATTTTCAACCAAAAAAAACAAACAAGGGCATTGCATTAAGATAATAGACAGATCCATACCTAGGGTAGGAAACTATATGTTGGTTCGTATTTTCTTTTGTTGGTTTTTGTGTATTAAAAATGGTGGCTACCTAATTTCAGATGAGTTGATAAAAGGTTCTCTTGATTTAAGTAAAGTCGCAAATTCGAACCTTTCTTATATATGCAGTCGTTTAAAATTTGAGATCAAAATTTTGTCTTTTACAAGATACTTATCTAATTCAAACAAGAATTAGTCATAATGTGAATGTATTAAAGATATCTTTTCATAATTGGTTCCCTTATAAAATATCACGTGAGGAAAAAAAAAAAAAAGTTGGACGCCTAACCGACAACTGAAAACTAAAGTCTGTGTTGAATTTTCTTTATTAAAAATTCGGCTACGTAATACCTTTGGATACGTAACAAATTCATAGTGTAATACAATTAGCCGCGATTGCCGACAGTTTGACGCCCATCCTCTCAAAGGCCACTCGCTTAACCAATTAAAATCAAGTCAATGTTATTGTTGGATCTGTCTTGACTTCCTCTTCTTGTACGACACTACTTTATGTGTTAAGGAAAGGAAACGTTCACTTCTATTTTAAATTTTTGTTGTTGTGATTTTAATTTTAAGTTTTAAATAAAATCAAAATTCTAATTTAATTGTTGCTATCAATATATTTATATTTTATTGATAAAAGTAGTAAGTATTAAATAATAATTCGAGATAATTTTATTGCAATCTCCTTATAACATTTATTAATAAATTTATCATTTTGTTAATAAGTAATTAAATATTTATACAATTTTATTTTTACACTAATATTTATTTATTAAAATATTTTAAATTAATATTATTATTTGAAGTTAAATATTTAATTATGAATATTTTATTTAATAAAAGCTTATTAAATATACTATATAGTTAGGAATAATTAATAAATCTGAATAATATTTTAAATTTTGAATTAATTATAAAATTAGATTAAACCGAATAATATTATTGATGCTTTTATTAATAAAATTAATTAAATATATATTTACTGATAATAAAAATACAATTATTTCAAAAATTGCTCAAAATAAAAACTAAAAATAAATATAAATATTAGAATTCAACTAAAATTATTTTACTTAAATTTAAAATAAAATAAAGGTATTAAATTTTCAGTAGTCAATATTTTAATTTTAATTAAATTCTAATACTTAAATTAATTAAAATTAATAATTAGTTTAAATCATCTAAATTGGACCAATAGGATCCATAAATTGATAAATCGTTTCGTATTTCTCATAATTGTTTCAGTTTTGCCTTTTTTCAAAATTGATATATTGCATCTATATTTCATATTGGTGTTGTTTAGGAGGAAGTTGGCAGCTATAGTACATTCGATGACATCACAAACGTAATCTTTTCGCCCCCTTGGCTTCAATCTCCGGAAGAAAGCATGCCTGGGATTTTAGGTTGGTGCGGTAATTAAATAAATTAATTATTTTATATTGCAGTTTTATTTCCAGTTATTCTCCAAAATGGCCTTCATTTTCTCCGGCTAGTAGCAACTATGTTATAATAAATAATAATTATATCAATTTATTATCAAAACATCAAATAAAAGAATAATAAATATTCATAATTTTCTCACTATTATAATTTATATCAAGAGTTAAGTGTCGAATAATTAATTAGAAGTAAAACCTTAAATAAAAATATTTACAATTATTATATACATAAAATTTAACATATACATCAAATATAAATGAAATTAAAAATAGAGAAGAAATAAAAATTGAAACTTCATTCAATTAAATACTAGCTAAAATTGCACTAATCTCAATTTTCAATCGATACAAAATCCTCATTAATGACGCTATATTTGGTTGCGAGTTTATTAATAAAATTGAATGGAATGAATGGAATATTATTTTATCGTTTTGAAGGAGGGTTTATCATGGAATGAGATGAGATGAGATGGAAGAGGAGAGTTTCATATTACATCTCATTCCATTGAAAATAGTAAAAATGAAAACCTCCGACTTAGAGAGTTTATGATGAATTGTAAAATAATAAATAACTTTACATTATATTACATTATAAATCCTTATCCAAACAACGTTTCACTGTATTACATTATAAACCCTTTTATCCCTTCCAAATAACAATTTTCTAATATTACATTTATTTACTTTCAATTCCATTATAAATCATTTCATTTCATTCCATTAAAAACTTTACATCCAACCAAACATAGACTAAAAGAAGCCTCATTATCACCATCATTCAAATTCATTGTACCAAATGACATATCATTACTTGCTCATTCAAGATTATCTTACTAGTAACTCTTATCTATCAAACCCGGTTTCTCAAAAATTCAATATGTCAAAAGATCGATATTATCAATACAAATTAGATCTATTGAACTATTTATTCTATTAAGAAAATTTAAATTATTAAACAATTATAAGAAATTATATCTCAATAATGATAATCATTTATTTTCTAAAACTTTAAATTGTATCGAATAAAAGACCAAATTATTCAATCTTTTGTGCTCTAATTTATTCCTTTTTTTGGAATGGATGAATTCAAATGTGTTTCAATTGATTCACATCTTACTGCACTCATACATTGACTTAGAATTTGAATTGTAAATCTTTGCAATTCTAAAACACTATTTCTGAATTGGTTCTACTAAGAAATTGTAAATTGTAAAATAACAAAAATAGCATTATAAACAAAATAAACTGATGATTAATTTTAAGCAAGTAACAATAGTGAAAAAATATATACCTGAATTAAACTTGTCTCTTTGACAAATAGCAATTGGTATCTCAAAATCACCAAAAGACTCTTTATAAATATCCATCTGTGAGCTTAGAAGATCTTGCATCATCTCATAGGCAACAATTATTGTAATAATTAATAACACTCCCTTATTAATTTCACTTTCTTTGTAAAACTTGGTCTGAAATAGACAATAGGATTCAAAATTTCCCCAGTTGCAAACAACAAAGAGGAAAATTGTTTTTCTCATCTTTCATTGATGACTGCAAGATAAGATGTGTACAAAGAAGATCTATTTTTCATAATGGATTTGATTGCTTCCTTCTCTCTTTCTATGACATCATAAAATAAATTCATTATTACCTTTTCATAACTATCAGATAGACGAAGTATCCTCACCAAAGGCTCACAAACTTGGATGACAAATTGACATTGGGGACTAAAATTTAGTATCTTCAATTATAATTTTAGAAACCTCCAATCTAGCATTAGACCTAGCATGCTGAGATATAACCTATTTATTACTTGTAAACATTTATCTCAAATCTCTCTTAATCATAATAAAACACTAAAGTGATAAAAAATTTCTTGAAAATCTTGAAATAGCAGGATGACACAAATTCCTACAATTAGTAAAATTTTTCTTATTAAATTTGAGACCCATGTATGATTGTAGATGAACTTGGTCATCTTTTTTGCTTTCTGCATAGTCTCATCAATAATAAAAAATACTTAGTATCTCTTATATTTTCCAACATCAACCCAATGCAATGTGGGATATAAGGAGTCCAATAAAATAAATATATTTGCTTTGTAATCTTCTTATAGCGCCTTATAAGTGAATTCATTTTAGTAATAAACTAAACAATATTTTTTAGTCCAACTTAATTCACAACTTTATTGAATATTTCAAATAGAATATCAACATTCCTAACAAGGCCAGATGTATCAATAATTTCAAAAACATTATGCACTTTCTAGAATAAACCAAAAAATTAATAATAGGTTCATCTCTTTTATTTTTCCAACCATTACACATGATTTAAAACTCAAAAGTAGTCAAAGTCGTTCTTCTTTAATCAAAATAACTTTTAATTTCATAAATAGAGCTATTTAAAAGTTTGTCTTTGTGGTCATCAATTGAATGAGCTTTGGATCATATATCGTAAAAGGCAATAGCATATACCATAGGTTGATAATAATAAGATTGGGAAGCATTAGATGTTATACCTGAATTATACCATCATTTAGCCATTGCCATATCCACATTATGAGCTACAACTCTTGATTGTAAGGCACTATGAATTGAAGATTGAGCTCTAGGAATTATTCATGGTGCAAAAAAATTAGACACTTTTCTTCTTCTTTTCCTAATATTAGGTACAACATTCACTTTTTGCTAGGTAGGAATACTATCACTTTCAACATTCCCACTATCATTATAAACACTAACAAACGAACTTTCACTACTAATTTCGTAATCTCTGCCTTTTATCTTTCTCATGCTGATACTCTTTAAGAATAGGCTTTTTTTGTCATTTCACATTATAACTTACTTTTTTATAAGACTCCACGCTATGTTTAACCCCAACTAAATGCTTCTTCAACTTGGTGATTCATGTACTTTTTAAATGTTTGTTATAAAACAAGTAAATGGTATAGTTCTTCACTTCGGGAACTAGTCACTCTGGGAACTAGTCTAGCATGAATCTAAACTGGATCATTACATCTTCCTAAAGTGGTTGAATTATCAGAAGTACTTGAACTTTCTTCAATTTATCTGTAAAAATAAATGAAGACATATATCAAAATTAACTTAATAACTTCATATCAAAATAAAGACCAAAAATTTCATTATCAACTACTATCACAAAATATGTATTGTTTAACTCAAAAGTCTAACACAAAAGCACATACATCTTATACACAATTACAAAATACACGTATATATCTTATATAATATAACTCATTTTGTATGCATATATCATACAAAATTCAATTTCATCCAACACAACACATTAATAAGTCAAAATCAACAATTCAAGTATTTAACATATGTAATACACATTATATATAAACTAACAATTTAAGTATATATATATATATATATATATATATATATATACATACATATATCTTATATAATATAACTCATTTTGTATGATTACATCATTTAACCATAAATTAAAGATATACACTCACATATATAACATATTCAACTTTAACCATAATTCACAATGATAAGCTTACAACTTACTTTATGTAATTTCATAATTCAACTATAAACTAATATATTTTGTTTACTTATACAATTTAATTTGTAATACTTATAATTATTTTGTTTTCTTAACTAATTTTAATCAACTTTGTTACTAAAATCCTAATTGCCAACTTTAATTTAACAATCTTTGAATCACCACTTTTGATCAACATTCTTAGTTTCTTACTCAAGTTAACTCTACAATGAAGAGTTAACATACACTACACAATTTAATTTCATCCAACACAATTCAACAATAAACAATATAAAAATGCAAACATTTAATTTTCTTAACTTAATTACATATATTAAATGATTTAACTATATATTAAATCTTATAGTTAAATGATTAATCATATGTTTAATATTTTATATAAAATAGTAATTAGTAAATTGTATCTTTCATATAAATTAATTAACAACTTAATGCATTAAGCTTGAAATTGACAATGCCTAAATTACATTGAAATTGAACTAACTCACATTAAAAATTCCAATTTTCACTCCCAAATTTCCTAATGCATTAATTTTCTTTATAAATTGACAATGTTTAAATTATATTAAAATTGAACTAACTCACATAAACAATTTCAATTTTCAAAACCAAATTTTCCAATGCATTAATTTTCTTCATAAGTGGACAATGCCTACATTATTTTGAAATTAAACTAACTTACACAAATAATTCCAACTTTCAAACCTAAGTTTCCCAACTAAATTACCAATGTTAAGTTATTCATAAAACACACATGACACAATCAAAACATATTGCAATTAAAAAATATAAAATGAAATTATTTATATAAACATGAATTGTAACATAAAATGAGAATTGTATTATTTAATTTATTAAATTATTACATAATAAATATAATTTAATGAAAGAATATAAAACTAATAATTAAAATATATTTGTAATTGTTAATAAGAATATATTAAATATTATTATAATTAATAAATATACGTCAGTATTTTAACCCAAAAAAAAGTTAACAACGAGGTAGATGTAACAATTATCCGCAATCTTGAAACACAGCGCGTTCGTCGGTAATGGGGAATTAGTAGAATTATAAAAAATATCTACAACACTGTGACGACAAGCTTAATACGTCACCCCAAGTGACGTAAGGTAAGCGAGATGCGTATTGCACAGAGGGTCCGAGTTGCATGTTAATAATTATAAATAAGACAACCTCTGAACCACGGTATTATTCGCTAAGAAAATGGAGCAAAATAACTACAGAGGGCATGTTGTAGTGGTTCCATATCCATGCCAAGGACACATAAACCCTCTTCTCCAGTTTGCCAAACGTTTAGCTTCCAAAGGAGTGAAAGCAACCTTTGCCACCACCCAATACACCCTCGCCTCCGTTACCGCCGCCAATATTACCGTCGAAGCCATTTCCGATGGCTTCGACGAAGGTGGCTATACTCAAGCTAAAGACGAGGCTGTGTTCCTTAAGGCCTTCAAGACCAATGGAACTAGAACTCTGTCACGTCTCATCAGAAAGTTTCAGAACACAAGCTTCCCAGTTGACTGCATCGTTTATGATTCTTTCATTCCATGGGCTCTTGACGTTGCCAAACAACATTATATACAGGGAGCTGCGTTCTTTACCAACTCTGCTGTTGAATTGACCATCACTGCTTGTGTATACCATGGCCTGCTTACCCTGCCTGTGAAGTCTGAGAACACGCCACTGCTGCTTCCTGGTTTGCCTCCAATGAACTTTCGTGACTTGCCCAATTTTTTCAAGTCTCCTGAGACGCATCCCGCTTACACGGCCATGAAATTGAACCAGTTTTCGAACTTGGGCATGGTTGACTGGATTCTTGGAAACACATTCCAGGACTTAGAAGGCAAGGTAAGATAGCTGCTATATTGAACTTTATAATATGATGATCTTGAAGAATGCTATAAATCTACTGCCATTTTTACAAACTTGTTTCCGAATTGTTGTGGTATAACATGGAGTTATATTAAGCCCGTTCTAAATTAAAGTCGGTGGAGCTTGTTGATAAGAAAAGAATTAATTGATTTCCATGGGCGCGGTAAAATTATCAATGAATGGATTAACCATCGCATTCACTGCCATTTGCACCAAAATATCATTTATGATGTGAAACTCATGTGTTTGTTAAGGACCAAGAAAGTGTATCAAAGCTCTGGCCAGGGAAGATGATCGGTCCGATGGTTCCATCATTTTACCTGGACGGCAGGGTCGAGGGTGACAAAGGATATGGAGCTAGCCTGTGGAAGCCACTCAACGAAGAGTGTCTCGGGTGGCTGGAAACAAAGTCACCAAAATCGGTCGTGTACATTTCTTTTGGAAGCATGGTCTCGTTGACAATCCAACAAATGGAAGAGCTTGCATGGGCCTTTAAGGAAAGTGATTTCAATTTTCTGTGGGTGATCAGAGAATCGGAACATGGTAAGCTTCCCAGTGGCTTCAAAGAATCGATAGATGAAAAGGGTATGCTTGTGACTTGGTGCAACCAACTTGAGCTCTTAGCACATGAAGCTACAGGCTGCTTTGTGACGCACTGTGGGTGGAACTCGACGCTTGAAGGGCTGAGCCTTGGTGTACCAATGGTGGGCATGCCACAGTGGGCTGATCAGTTCACTAACGCCAAGCATATAGAAGAGATTTGGAGGGTTGGCGTAAGAGTGAAGGAAGATGAAAAGGGGATAGTGACAAGAGAAGAAATGGTGAAGTCTTTAAATGAAGTAATGGTGGAAAGTGAAAAAGGTAAAGAGATCGAGAGAAATGGAAGAAAATGGAGCCAGCTAGCAAAGGAAGCAGTTGATGAAGGAGGTTGCTCTGATAAGCATATTAACGATTTCGTCCAACATTTGCTTCCTGCAAACAGGAGAAAATAGGCATCATATATTAATAATGGTTATTCTAGACTTACATTTCATAAATCTTGTCGAAACTTCAAAAACTATGCTTTAGCAATTAAGTCCATTTTTGTATTAGGCTCAAAACAATCCGTGGGCATCTATTTATACCAGTCGTCTAAAATATGATCATAAAGGTAGTTCTTTTTGTTCTCTGAATCTTTTGAAAGCTTGAAACATTGATATTTTCATTTTTATATTCGGCTTAATGCCTAAGCCCAATCAATCGCATCTGTTACACCAGTTGCCTCCTTTATGGCCTTTTGTCCTTTGAATCTTTTGATGCTGACAAATGAAGTGTAGTCAGGACTACCCTTCACATTCACTCACGTTTCACCAACTCCAACCCTGGCGTTAGTTGTGCGTTTGTTTGCAACCTTCTGAAACAGAGCCCAATCAATCATTGTCATATGATTCCATCGTCGCAGTAGCCTCGAGTGTAACATCTAATGCCCCTCAATAGTGAAGGATTCGAACTTACAGCCTACAGGGCCACCAACTACTAAGAAGCAGACAATTCCTTTAGGCCGAACCATTGTGTACTAAGAAGCAGACAATTCCTTTAGGCCGAACCATTTTGTGTATAATTCACCCCCCATAAATGCAGCCCAACAAACAAGTACCTCCAATTCCTGTGCAATCATTGTGATCACGAGGACCAAATAAGCATGAATATGATATCTAACCTAACATGGCAGAAAGAAGATGCCACACTGCAGAAGGAATCGGCCTATCTGCAACGGCTCCATGATATCCCACTGGAAACGATACTAAATTAAGATAAAAGTTGGGGAGCTAGCTAGAGTGAGAGAGGAGTTTCCCATATAAATGTAATACACGATAAATTATATCACACTACAAGATTCACAAGCATTCTGTGAAAAAAATTCCACGACGTACTATTGTGCCTGTTAAACAGAATTCCTCAGACCCTCACGACTTCAGCACTCGACATATCTCTGTTATGAGCAGAAATCCAGATGTGGAAGTAATGCCTGACAGGTTTGCAAAAGGGATTATGTACAAAAGACGTGGCCTGAAGAATGGAAGCGGAAGTCATCAATCAGTTCCAGCTGTGTGAATATTTGCTTCAGTTATTCTTTGTTTTGTTCCTTATTTTCAGTACTTAGTTGGGATGTAAACAGTTATTCTTTGATTTGTTCCTCATTTTTAGTAATTAGTGGGCATGTAGGCAGTAGTGGTTCCGATGCTGTAGGTACCACTGTGTTTATTTAAACTGAACTTCAAAGAAATGAAAGGAATCGAATTTTATCTCAGAACACTAGTGCTATATGAGATCGAAGGGTTCTCTCTTTTAAACGAGCCCTTATTCACACAACACAATAGGTTCTCAAGGAAGGAAATCCAGAAAGCATCGTCCAGTACACAATTTGCAGGTTGATTTTACAAATAATCGTCCTATAACTCGATCACAAATATGGGACCGTAACAAATTGGTATCAGAGCCGGAAGTTATGGGCGACTTATCTAACAATATCCAGAAACAATTCGAAGCCTTCATGAAAATGTATCAAGAAGATCGTCAATGAGACCGGGCAGAACGAGAGCAACTCTCTGCCCGTATTGAAGAACTTTCAAAAGACTTAACAGCCGCTAGAGTGGAGGGGCAGCAAGGTGATACAGGAAGCAGCACACGCAAGCAGCGAGAACCTGGTCACGAATCTAACCAAGTTGATGCTAGAGTGCAGATTCCGTGATATGGGTGACTCGAATTTCCCATTTACGATGGCAAAAACGACTCTCTCGCTTGGCTCAGTCGATGTGATCACTACTTTCGACACCAACGCATTCCAGATGAAGAGAAAGTGGAGATCGCATCTTATCATCTCGATGGGGATGCTCAAGTATGGTTTCTCAAACTGGACAGAGATCGACCAGGAATCGATTGGACAGAAAGCATCGTCCAGTACACAATTTGCAGGTTGATTTTACAAATAATCGTCCTATAACTCGATCACAAATACGGGACCGTAACAAATTGGTATCAGAGCCGGAAGTTATGGGCGACTTATCTAACAATATCCAGAAACAATTTGAAGTCTTCATGAAAATGTATCAAGAAGATCGTCAACGAGACCGAGCAGAACGAGAGCAACTCTCTGCCCGTATTGAAGAACTTTCAAAAGACTTAACAGCCGCTAGAGTGGAGGGGCAGCAAGGTGATACAGGAAGCAGCACACGCAGGCAGCGAGAACCTGGTCACGAATCTAACCAAGTTGATGCTAGAGTGCAGATTCCGCGATATGGGTGACTCGAATTTCCCATTTACGATGGCAAAAACGACCCTCTCGCTTGGCTCAGTCGATGTGATCACTACTTTCGACACCAACGCATTCCAGATGAAGAGAAAGTGGAGATCGCATCTTATCATCTCGATGGGGATGCTCAAGTATGGTTTCTCAAACTGGACAGAGATCGACCAGGAATCGATTGGGCAGAGTTCAAACAGCAGTGTCACCTCCGATTTGGACCATCTATTCAAGGCAATAAACTAGGTGAGCTTTCTAAGCTGCGTCAAGTGGGCACAGTAGAAGACTACCAACGTCGATTTGAACAACTAGCTGCCAGAGCAGGACCTCTCACATCTGCACAACAAGTGGAGATATTTGTGAGCGGCTTGCAGGAGTACATAGCGGTGGAGGTGGAATTACACAGGCCTCATGATTTAATTAATGCAATGAGCTTAGCTCGCCTTTTTGAGAGAAGAGGAGGCCCAAAAAGGCCCATAGCCACAACGCAAAAGCCATTACAAAGTTCAACAACCAATTCCCCAATTCAGAAAAATTTCAGGCGACTTACTAGAGCAGAGATGGAGGATCGACGAACAAAAGGGCTATGTTTTAATTGCGATGAAGTTTATACTAGGGGACATCAATGCAAACGACTATTTTGGCTTGATGGTGTTGAGGAATCTATACAAGACGTGGAGGAGGAAGGCGTCATTGAAGGGGAAGTGAACCCAGAAGTTTTGTTGTACGAAATTAATGGTAAAACAGCAGGGGGACGAACCATGCGAATCCATGGAAGTAGCGGCAATCACTCGCTAAGATTGTTGATTGATACAGGTAGCACCCACAATTTTTTGGATTCACGTTGGGTGAGCAAATTGGGTCTTCCATGGGAATCAATTGAGAAACTCCAAGTCACTGTCGCAAATGGAAGCAAACTCAAAAGCCCAGGTCAGTGTCGTGAAGTTCCAATCAAGGTGGGACATTGCCTCCTTTATTTTGATTTCTTCATGCTTCCCTTGAATGGAATTGACGCAATCTTGGGAGTTCAGTGGTTACAGACGTTGGGTCCAATATTATGGGATTTTACTTCCCAAACTATGATCTTTAAAAGGCATGGTAGAGTCCTGGAGCTACGGGGAATGGAGGAGACACCTCCCACAGATCTGCAGCTGCAATCCGTGACACCTGTAGACACCTTTAATGAAGAATTGCATCAGCTCCTTTTAGAATTTGCATCGTTATTTCAAGAACCCATGGGGCTTCCTCCTATTCGTACCCATGACCACCGTATTAATTTGGAACCTGGAACGACTCCAATCGTGGTCAGGCCATATCGATACCCACACGCACAAAAAGATGAAATAGAGAAACAGTGCCGCGAAATGCTAGATCGTGGCATTATTCGGCCTAGCCAGTCTCCTTATTCCTCACCAGTTCTTCTTGTGTCAAAGGCGGATCATAGCTGGAGATTTTGTGTGGATTATAGAGCCTTAAACGCTAAAACCATTAAGGATAAATTTCCGATTCCGGTGATTGACGAGCTCTTGGAAGAATTACATGGTGCCAAATATTTTACCAAGTTGGACCTCCGTTCAGGATATCATCAGATCAGAATGAGTGCAGTGGATGTGGAAAAAACGGCATTTCGTACTCATCATGGCCATTTCGAATTTTTGATGATGCCTTTTGGCCTTACCAATGCGCCAAGCACTTTCCAAGCTCTAATGAATGAGGTATTCCAATTCCATTTGAGAAAATTCATTCTTGTCTTTTTTGATGACATTCTTGTCTATAGTACGTCATGGAAGGAGCATCTAGAACACCTACGACAAGTATTCACTCTCCTACAGACACATCAAGTCTTCTTGAAGCGTTCCAAATGTCTCAAGGCCCAACAACAAGTCTCTTACCTAGGTCACGTTATTTCCAACGAAGGAGTAGCAATTGACCACAACAAAATTGCTGCAATAAAGGAATGGCCAAAGCCAAATACAGTGAAAGGACTACGTGGGTTTTTAGGCCTCACTGGGTATTATCGAAAGTTCGTACGAGATTATGGCACCATTGCAGCTCCTTTAACTACCATGTTGCGCAAGGATTCATTTAAATGGACTGATGAAGCTTCAGTTGCCTTTGCGCAATTAAAGACTGCAATGACTTGTACCCCTGTTTTGGCTTTACCTGATTTTACTAAACTATTTATTGTTGAATGTGACGCTTCAGATTCAGGGATGGGAGCGGTTCTTCAACAGGGCGGCCAACCCATTGCTTATTTTAGCAGACCCTTGGCTTCGCGCTACAAAGGTCTTCTTTCATATGAAAAAGAGCTCATCGGGTTGGCTAAGGCTGTGCGACATTGGCGTGCTTACCTATGGGGGCGACAATTCCTTATTCGAATAGATCATTTCAGCCTCAAATTTTTGCTGGAACAGCGCATCATTACGTCCCCTCAGCAACATTGGCTCAGCAAATTAATGGGATTTGATTTTCAGGTGGAGTATCGGGCTGGCAAACATAATACGACAACTGATGCCTTATCACGTCGTTTTGAGGATCAGCCTACCCTTGCATCTGTTTCAATGCCCCAGTTGCCTCTCTTTGATTCCATCCGCCAAGAAATTACTCAGATTGATTCGCTACAACAGCTTATTCAAAAGATTCAGCAAGATGAAGCTGTGGGTCCTTGGAAGTATACGGATGGACTGATTTTCTTTAAAGGCAGAGTTTACTTGCAGCCTTCTTCACCACTTGTCCATACCATTATTGCTTCCATCCATGACAGCAATCATGAGGGTTACCTGAAGACTCTTCATCGTATTCGCCAGGATTTTTATTGGAAAGGGATGAAGTTGCCATTAAAACTTATGTTCAGCAATGTTCCATTTGTCAACGTCATAAATCTGAACACTTGCATCCAGCAGGCCTTCTTCAACCTCTACCAGTTCCTCTTCAAATCTGGTCGGATATTTCCATGGATTTTATCGAAGGGCTGCCCCCCTCACAAGGGAAGAATATCTTGTTAGTTGTCGTTGATCGTTTCTCAAAATACACTCATCTCTTAGCTCTTTCTCATCCATATACAGCAGTGAGTGTTGCTCGGTTATTCTTTGATCATATTTTCAAACTACATGGTTTACCAGAAACCATTGTGAGTGATCGGGATGTCACCTTTACCAGCTCTTTTTGGACAGAATTATTTCGATTGAGTGGCACTAAGCTTGCATTCAGCTCCGTATATCATCCCCAAAGTGACGGGCAAATAGAAGTGGTGAATTGCACAATTGAAATGTATTTACGTTGTTTCACTAGTGCTCGCCCTCACCATTGGTTCAAATGGCTGCCATGGGTGGAATACTGTTATAATACTAGCTACCACTCCTCTCTAAAGGCCACTCCATTTGAGGTTGTTTATGGGCGCCCCCCACCAAAAATGCTTTCTTATTGCCAGGGTTTGGCTAAACTGGAAGCAGTCGATCAAGAGTTAAAGGCACGAGATATGATACTGTTAGATTTACGCGATCGTCTTTTGCAAGCTCAGAATACAATGAAGTCTGTGTATGATTCAACTCACCGTCCAATTCATTATCAACTTGGTGACCTTGTTCTTCTTAAACTTCAGCCCTATCGTCAACTTAGTTTGGCCACAAAAAGGTACTCAAAATTATCCCCTCGATATTATGGTCCATTTCCAATTATTGCAAAAATAGGAAGTGTTGCCTACAAATTGGGGTTGCCATCTACCTCTAAACTACATCCTGTTTTTCATGTCTCTTGCCTGAAACTCTTCCATGGTACTTCCGTTCCTATTGAGCCTTCTTTACCCATTCTAGCCAACGGTGAAGTCCAACCTTCTCCACAGGCCATACTAGACTTCCGCAATCATAAAGGTCAGCGTATGTTTTGGTACATTGGGAAGGGTTATCACCCGCTGAAGCATCTTGGGAGGACATTTCTTCCTTCCGTATTAATTATCCCTCTTTTGTGCTTGAGGACAAGCACCCTTTTAATGGGGGATGTGGTGTTATGAGCAGAAATCCAGATGTGGAAGTAATGCCTGACAGGTTTGCAAAAGGGATTATGTACAAAAGACGTGGCTTGAAGAATGGAAGCGAAAGTCATCAATCGATTCAATTGTGTGAATATTTGCTTGATTATTCTTTGTTTTGTTCCTTATTTTCAGTACTTAGTTGGGATGTAAACAGTTATTCTTTGTTTTGTTCCTCATTTTTAGTAATTAGTGGGCATGTAGGCAGTAGTGGTTCCGATGCTATAGGTACCACTTACTTTCTCTATGTTTATTTAAACTGAACTTCAAAGAAATGAAAGGAATCGAATTTTATCTCAGAACACTAGTGCTATATGAGATCGAAGGGTTCTCTCTTTTAAACGAGCCCTTATTCACACAACACAATAGGTTCTCAAGGAAGGAAGTCTAGAAAGCATCGTCCAGTACACAATTTGCAGGTTGATTTTACAAATAATCGTCCTATAACTCGATCACAAATACGGGATCGTAACAATCTCTGACTTTGCTGGCACCTGCTAAATTTAAAGATCACAAAATCAATTGGATCAGTAGAAAAAGAAGTTGATCAATAGATTTGATGTAGGCATGCTCTCAAATCAATGATCAATTGATCATAGAAGGACCAAGCTAAAGTTCTGGCAATCGCAACTCAGTTATGAGAATTTGAACATTCAAAGAGGGTTCACTCTAGCTCGGATGGAGGGTTCGGGGATCTTAGGTTCTAGTACTTGAATTGCAGCTTCACTTACGTATTCAGAATTTAGGTTTAGAGTCCTTGCAATGGATATCAATAAGCAATGTTGTCGACTGAAAAAGGAACCAAAAAGCATACGGTAAAATAAAACAGACAAGGAATTTTTATCAATGCCATACCTTTCTTCTTAAGTTTGTTTCTAAAACTCCTTTTCCTGCTAAAAGCTGTCTCCTGCAACAACAGAAAACAAAAATGGTGTCATACAAAATGCTCCATACCAGGACCCAAATCAAGGATGGAAACGCTTGGCAAGGCACCAAGATGATATATAATGGCAACCATTCTTCAATGATACTCAAAGAATTGCAGAAACAATAAACGGTTAAGCACTTTTTGGAATTTCAGAAAATTACCACAGGTTGGGCCAGTTTCTCTGCCTGACAAATCGCACCAACGAGGTCACGATTAGACTGGGTGTATAGGCTAGTGACAAGCCCATAATGGCCAGCTCGAGCTGTGCGACCAACTCTGTGCAAGAAATCTACAGCAGAGGTAGCAAAATCTGCCTGTAGCAAACCAACACATCTAGGTTAGTTCTTAGTTATTGAATGTAGCGTCAAGATTAAATAGACAGTTTTGGGGAACATATTTTCATGAACTAAAGAGGTACTCCGAAGTTGGCAAAGTCAAATTGATAAATCACCATTATGAATGCACCCATATTTCCCATTATATTTGAGACTTTAATCCTTAGTGTCACTCATGCTCCAGTTGTACTATCCTAGTAATCCATGAAAAAAATTCTTATGAACTAGTCAAACTAGATGTGGAGGTCATATCCATGATTTCTAGTGTATCATAATATATTTTTAATTATACAAGATTTTTTTTACATTAAATCAGGATTTTATAGTTGCGTATTTACAGCAATGTAGCATTGTAACTGTCACCATTTACTTATTTCCAGCAGTGAGCTTTCCAAAAAATCTTACTAAATGACAGGTCAGGAAAAAAAAACTAGAGAAAAATTACAATTGATTGGCTTCTTAACCTGAACAACGTGTGAGACATTTGGAATGTCAACTCCACGTGCCGCAGCATCAGTGCAAACAAAAATTCCACCTTTCTCTTGAAAATCAACCAATGTCTTTGCACGCTCTTCCAATGAATTTTCCTTGTGGTAACGATAACATTCAATTCCAGCTCGCTCCAATATCTTAGCTACTGCTTCAACAGCCTCGACAGTGTTTGCAAAGACCATAGTCCGGCTCACATCAGCACCACAGCTAAACATTACAGATCCTTGCTTCACAGCCTCTATGAGTGCATCCACCTGAGTATCTGTTGTCACTTCAACCCACCTCTGCTTCAATCTGACAAAAGAAAGAAGTGCCTGTCCATCAATATACTCTGTAATATTAATGGCGGACAATGCAGTGCCATACAGATAATGGCAAAGGAGATAAATATTGTGGCATGTTATGAGCCAATAGAGTTTACAACTTAAAGGGATCAAATTTCCAGGACATTTAAATTCTTATTTCAGGGAAATGACTAATTCTCATTGGAAAATCTACCGCCAGTTATCATCATTCAACACTCGAATATTGCAATATTAACCTCATCACATATATTAGATAAAAGAAGAGAACGAGAGCTAACCAGCATCTAACATCAGCTAAAACAATTGGCATGAATGCATCAGTAAGATCCTCAAATAAGGAAACCAGTGCCCAACTGCAACAAATGAAAAAGGAGTGCCATGGGAGTCAATAGTGCAATTTCTCCCTTCAGGTGATGGAAAATATGGTGTGCATGCAGTAGTAATATTCTCATCTTACACAACTGATATCAGGCAGATGCACGAGCAATCATAACCATCAAGTCCATAATTGACACAGGAAATTTCCCACTCCCACACATAATAAATACTGGTTTAGTTCTTATAAGTACCCATGTTAACAAATAAAAAGCATGCAATAACTTCCAAGAGAAACATCCCTGCTATGTGAAAATAAGACAACACTAGTTACTGCCTATTGTATAGCATAAAATGATGGCAATGGTAAATGGAAAGTTTTAACATGAAGTTGACATTGAATGTAGCACCTGGGATTGGTGCAATGAAGGTAGTTTCCACTAAGCCAAATGGCATCTGGAAACATATGTTTCAAAACTGCTCCAGCAGTCTTTTTCCCATTAACTGGAAGAGTGGCTGCAACAAATATGTACTGCTTACTGCGTTCATAAGTTTTCCTTACTCTCCTCCAGTCTTTTCTCCCAATAGATCCAGTGTCTTCCTCCTCTTTTAAGTCCTCAATTTCAACGTCATCTTTGAAATCCTCATCATCTTCACAGACAGAATCACTTTCGGTTTCATCTCCCATGTTTTCCAAGCCATCACGCACAAACAAATTAGAATCAGAAGCCAGAGAACCTCCTGATACAGATTTATTTGTTAGGGACAACTGCTTCTCATCATAACGGAGCATGTGAATGAGACGGACAATTTGATTTTGAAAGCTCCCACAGAGAAGCATGTCAGCCTCATCGAACACCTAACATAATCACAGACAATTTGTCAACAAGAGCACATAGTTTCTCACAGAGAAGCATGTCAGCCTCATCGAACACATAACATAATCAAAGACAATTTGTCAACAAGCGTACTTATTTTCCTCAACTACCCATTTCATAAAAATAGATAATCAGCAGTAACATACTATATATTTTACACCGCGAATAAAATCCATTTGGCGTTGCTTTTTCTCCCCTATATTATTCAAAAGAGCAGCTGGCGTAGACACTATAATATCTGGCTGATGAACTGGCCACCCCTGCCATCAGAATTTCCAATTCAGTAAATTCAAACAAATAAACAAGGCTGCAAACATAGACAATGAATCAGAACTGAATAAAAGATACACCCTTCTGTCAAATCACATAGGAACAGCCTGCCACCAATCTCATAAATACAGATACCTAAGACCTAATAAAAGATCAAAATTGGTCCCCGATTACCTGTCTTCCACAAACTGCCATGACCTTCACAAGTGACTCGCCATCATCATCACAAAGACAATTAGCCATTCGAACAACTTGCTCGCATAACATAACATTGGGACAAAGAACAAGCCCAAACCCAGAACAAGAATTCTCAGTATCAAACGGCGTGTTGCAGAGCTTGTTGATCAAAGGAACCAAGTAGGCGTGCGTTTTACCACTGCCAGTCTCTGCTGCAACAACCACATCTTTCCCTGAAAGAATTGATGGTATGCATGCAGCCTGAAAAAGAAAACATTTAAGGTCATTGAATATTAATCCCCAAAACAAGTGACAAACCAAGAGGATCACCAAATAACACCTGAACCAGAGAAGGCTTCTTGAAGCCAGCTTGAGAGAGAGCATGAGCGAGTCTATCAGATAAACCAACAGAAGACCATGAAACGGCGTCATCAGCAAAGAAGGCGTCGGTCTCGCTTCTATTGGCGGCGGTGGAGGTAGCGAATCGGAGAGTTGGTCTTGCAGGTGATGGGTTAAGACAAAAATAACGAAGTGGAAGCGAGGAGAGTGAAGAATTAGAGAGAAATGGATAGGGTCGTTTTAACTGAAGCAAGAGTTTAGGTGGTAAAGAAGCTGCGTAGAAATGAAGCAGGGACGCAGAGCGATAAAGAAGCATCTGATTGAGCGAAATAAGAGTTGGAGAAAGAGTGGAAGTTGCAGGAGATTCAACATACAAGGGTTTAACGATGTTTTATCATCCCATATCGACAAAATAGAGGGTCTGAATGTAACCAGGTGGTTATGTAAAAGTGCTATCTTGCAAATTTAAAAGTATCTTTGCGCTTGGGGCAATGACGCAGCCAGTGAGGTACTAACCGAGGCGCGTCTATTGCTGGTTGAAAACTATTTCCAAACCCCCTCTTTGGCTTGGGCTTGTCCTTAGCCATTGAGAATTTCTGGAAGGGTCACCCCTTGGGGTAGAGCCCTACAATCTACTGCAACAATTTAGCTAATGGCATGTTTGGTTCACAGGAATAGGAATTCTATTCTTGGTCTATTCCTAAAACTTTCTTGTTCTTTTCTTTGGTTAGATAAAAATGTTAGAATACTTAATCTTAAAATCTTAAAATTAGGTATTCCAAAATTTTTAAGAATAGCTAAAGATTATTAAAGGGTGTCTTTAGCTATTCGAAGAATAGAGTTATTTTTTGAAGACTCTTTTATTCTTATAATAATAATAATAATAATATTATTATTATTGTTATTAAATTAATAACAATAATAAGATAATAATAATAATAATAATAATAAGGAATTAATTAATTAATTAAAATAATTAAATTAATAATAATAAGAATAATAATAAGTAGAAAATTAATAATAACAATAATTAATAACAATAATAATAACAAATAAATAATAATAATAATAATAAATAAATAAATAACTAATAATAATAATAATAAATAAAACAACAAATAATAATAATAGTAATAATAATAATAATAACAAATAAATAATAATAATAATAAATAATAATAATAATAATAATTAATAAAATAACAAATAATAATAATAGTAATAATAATAATAGCAAATAAATAAATAAGTAATAAATAATAATAATAATAATAATAATGAGGTTAATAATAATAATAATAATAATAATAATAAAATAAATAATATATAATATATAATATATAATATATAACTAATAATAATAATAAATAATAATAACAACAACAAATAAATAATAATAATAATAAATAAATAAATAACAAATAATAATAATAATAATAATAATAATAATAATAATAATAATAATAATAATAATAATAATAATAATAATAATAATAATAATAATAATAATAATAATAATAATAACTATTCCTCATCTTTTCTATTCCTATTCCTCATCTTTTCTATTCCTAAGAATAACTATTCTATTCCATGTCTATTCCATTCCTTGAACCAAACAGGCCATAAGTTGTAACTAAATTTTCTCGGGTGGTATTAAATATTTCAAATATAAATGAAGATCAAGTTGAAGGATGCAAGTTGAAAACTTTTTTGTTATTTACAAGGGAAAAAAAATGATTACAACATAAATCTTGGGAAATAAATCCCGGCCATGTCCTCTAAGAGGAATGGGAGACACCCTATAGGTGTAGAATGGAGAATGGTCATGCCAAGGCCATAGGAAGCAGCTGAATGAGCTAGCCAATCGGCGCAATGGTTGCCCTCCCAAAAAATGTGATCAGGCTGCAGAAAACTTTTTGGTTTGTGTTATAAATTATACGCCATACAAGTCAAGAAAAGGTTATTAATCCAACTCTTCATCTAGTGCTCAAAATTTTTTAAAAAACTTTGTATAATATTTATTAAAAATAAATATTCAACTATTTAATTTATTATAAATTTAATTTTCTATTAACTCTATAATTAATAGTATCGATATGATTTGTTATACAAACAAAACTCTTTAATAAATAGGTATGTTCATGGTAATTAATATTATATGTTTAAAAATAGTTAAAAAAACCACTCCTAATTATTATAAAGAGGCATTCAAATGAAATTTTTTTCCCCTGTTCCTGATGTCCCAAAATCGGCACCAGATCGTTTGTGCCACTAACGTTGGCTTATTTTGTGCCAGATTTAAAACGTCAAAGTTTTAACTCGTTTTAATTAAACCAAACTTCAATGCCTCAGCTTATTTTGCTTGAGCCAAGCCGATTCCTTGTCTTTCTTTGATTTTGCTTCCCGCATCAAATTTTTCCTTCCCCTGTTAATTCATGATGTATCTCCGTCCTTAAATGTTGAGGTATGCTCTGCTACTCTCTCACTTTCGTTTCTTCCACTCTCTCACATACTTTCTTGTACGCTTGTTCTTTTTCTCTAACCATTTTGGGTGCTTCGCTGCTTCCGCAGCTTTTCGCGCTTAACTTAAGGCCTTTCGGGTGGGAGTTCTCTCGAGCACACGAGTAGAGCCAACTCCTACAAATCGGGAACTCTCTGCACAAAAACATAGAGATAGTGATTGTCTGAGTATAGAAAAAGAGTTTTAGAGGTAGAGAGTGATGTGAACTCCCTAGTCTGCTTTTATTTTATGGGTTTGATTTCTTGGAGGAACTAACTTTGTTGATGAGAGATGCAGATTATGTATTACCAGGTGACCATGTCCTCATATCAGGACTCTCTCAAAGTCTTGGAGGCTGATATACAACATCCTAATGCTTTGTAAGTTTTGTTTCTGTAATCAGTTTATGTTCTTTTCACTTTGTTTCGAAATTTCTGGTCTTTTTCTTTTGTTCTTCTTCCTTCTTTCTGTACTTTTTGAGATGGGTGGTTCTGGTATTTGTGCCTCTCCTTTTTACTTTTTTTAATGGTGTACCTACATGGGATTTTCACAGTTTCTGTCATGATCAGTTATAGGAATTGGGCTGCTCTGCAAATTGGGAAGAAGGAATATTATTGTTGTCTTTTGTTTAGGCTTATGCGTTAAGTTACCTTTTATGTTGGTTAACTCAAATTTGTGAGCTTTTACAATCATAGGAAGCAATACCCTGCTGGGAATCGATCATTTTTGAATGACTTCACCAGCTTTATCAATGAAAAGCAAAAAAAGATTACAACTTTCCATGTTATTTAGCCTTATCCCTGCTCCGTACACAAAGGATTGAATTTTGATGATGATAACGTGAAGTCTACATAGTTATTGATAGCTAAAGTAGCTTACTTTGACCGATATTGGATTTTCATACTGTTATTTAATACGACACATTATTGAGGGTATTTTATTTCTTCATTCCCCTTTGTGTGCGTAGATAAGATTCTATGTATTATTCTCATTATGCACATAAAGAGGAGGAGCCATATGAGATGTCTTTATAACTTCTAGTGATAATAGTGATAGTTGATGGAATGTGAATGCTCAAAATTGAATCATAAAAATGCTGAAATGAAGCTGAATGTTTTAGGTAGCCTCTTCTTTTGGTCTTATCATTATTATGCTTGTTCTCTTTTAGGAGTGGGTATCGAGAGTTGGATTAAGGTTTGGAGGGTAAAATGGATAGAAACTACTGTTGGATAGGATAATATCATTACGGGGGTTATTTCACATAGTTATTCAACTTCTTGGATTGATGATGGTTGTTACTGCTCCCTATACTGTTGGATAGGATAATATCATACGGGGTTATTTCACATAGTTATTCAACTTTTTGGATTAATGATGGTTGTTACTGCTCTTTATACTGTTATCCTACATTTTAGTGTAGTTAGGCATTTGCATTGTTTACTTTATCATTAATAACATGACATCTTGCTTAGATCTTTATTGTTGTCATTGCGAATGGTGCTTAGTGATTGTCTGGTTTCTCATCAGTTTAATGTTTCTAGGTGTGAAAGTTAGAAAACAAATTGTGTTGGATGGTCCTGTCAGCTGTGGAAAGAGTATTACACTTGCCATGTTTGTTCATTGGGCTCGTGATGAAGGTTGGTTAATTTTATATGTGCCCCAAGGATGAGATTTTGTTTTTGATGCAGATAAAAAATGCCAATTTTGTTGATGAGAACTTTTCAATGAGTGTAAGTAAGTCAGCAAATGAGGTTGTTGCTACATATATGAAGGACGAGATTGGAATGGATCTGGTTATTCTTCTTCCTATGTCTAACCCTTTACGTGCTGTGGATGTTGAATGTATGAGAAGCCTAGGCATCAGTGAGGTAAAGCAAAGGAAATGGCTGATGTCAATGATGATGTTTATCCGCAATCAGGTATTTGCTACATATGCCACAGTTTTTTGTTATATTTTTGAAGTGATTGTTATCTTGGTTAAGGTGGTTCTGCTCTTGGATTATGAGCTTCTAGCTTGTCCTGTGAATGTGGAAGGTTGACAAAAAATGATTACATTGGAAAGCATTCATGGAATGAGAAGTAGGATGTTGAAGGGGGAAAAGAAAATGAGGATAAACTAACACATCACTGTAGGTTTCCCAACGAAGATGCATTTAGTTCTTGGAAGATTTTAAAAATTCTTAGAAGATTCAGCATTGTTGATTAGCCATATGAGAAACCATTCAACTCAAAAAACCATTCACCAAGCCTTATTTGTGAACTAATCATGCTTGGACAACATTAATTTAGATGAATTGACGTTAAAGTATGATATGAATTGAGAATGTCTGTTTGAAGATTTTTAGAAGTGATGATTCTTCTCTTATGTAGAATGGGGCTTTGGCTGCAAATATGGAAGAGCAATTTTGACAAGGAATTTGAAGGTGTTGAGGAATGCCCCATATGCTACAGTTTCATCCATACTTCAAACCATTGACTTCCTCATCTTGCCTGCAGGACTTACAAGCACAAGTTCCATTCTGCCTGCCTATACAAGTGGTTCTCAACCTCTCACAAATCATTACGCTCGTTATGTCAATCTCCATTCTGATACACTTCAATGATCAACATGGTCCATCCTAAAGCCTTAAAGTCACAGCAGCAACTACAGTGTAGAACTTTAAGAGATTACCCATTACCATAGCCTCAGTTGCTCGCTGCAGCATATTGTCGTGGCTAAGGCCCTTGGCTGTGTGATCATTGGTAGAATCGATGACAATATAGCGCACACTGGTGATGCAACATTTTGCCTAACTGACTGAAGGCAATAACACACAAGCCTTAAACTCCCAACGAGACTTTAGAAGGCAATAGGAATGAAGATTTATGGTATATGAAATTTGGAAGCAAAAAGTGTAACACCCCACTCCCACGTGACCCGAACTCGATATCATTGGTGATATCCGAGTCCATACCCCGTGAGGGTGGTGTACTACATCAATCGGTAGGACTCAGTAAAAAAATCTTTTTGATAGGTTCAATGGTAAGAGGCGTGCGCTTTGTAGCACCCCCTCACCGTAGGGTACACATCGAGACTCCTGAAGGTCGCTCCGACACGTATCCTACGATAAAGGTGCACTACCAGAAAAAATTCCGCTAATAGACCACATGGCATCGCAATAATTAAAACCATAATATATCAGAAATCAGTCAATTTAAAACCCAAAATAATCTCGATATAGTCATCCAATATCAGAATAGACAAGTCTATCAGTCCCCTAACAAAACCAAAAAGGAAACTGATACAAGCATCTATCCTAAGTCATCCGCAAAAGTCCAACCCAGCTGACCGACCTGTGTGTCATCGCCTCTCTTGCCAGCACGCTCGCACGGCAGGAAAAGACTATCTCCGGAACTAGGAGTCTACTCTATCAATCTTGAAAAAATATGTTGCAATTTTGGGTGAGTTTGCGAACTCATTGAGAAACCATCATCGATGGTTCACTCAAATCATGCATTACGCAAATTGCGTGCGTGCACGCAGACAAGATGAATACAATTAGTATATAACAATTTGCGATAACCTATAACGATTCTGATATCAAATAACAATTTACAATAACATATAACAATTTACTGATATCATATCACAATTTCGATAAATCATGCCATCACGTAGTTGATCGATTATCACAAATCAGTTAATCATGAAGTTGCAATGCATATGAGACTCTTTTCAGTTATTGATGTTGTGCCCAAGTGCTCGACCAAGATTCAATGGGGGCGCGTCGAGTTTCGCCCCTCGGGCTCGAGGCGAAGATCGATGTTCGAGCTCGAGGCTCTTTTCAAAGATAATAGCAACTTGGGTCACATATCCATTATCTGATCATGCATTTATGCATGTAATGCAATGTTCAGTAATTTACAGTGTATGGCTATAAAAGCCCAGTATTTCAATTCTTAGTGTCATGCAGTAATTCAATCCAATACAGTAGAAGCATGTCATTCGATCATGTATATTTCAGTAATCATGCAATTTCACGTTGACAAGTAATTCACATAGAGCATTTAGACAATCAGGAATTTGAGAAACCAACTAGGTTACTCACCTGTAACTTCCGAGCTATTGCCTGGAAGTTCCAACAATGTCCGTGGAATGACGATCCAACGACGCCTCTATAACAGTAAAATACAGTCCCATTACTAGATGCTCAGTCAAAACAGTTCAATGATGCATATGTCTAAGTGGAAATATGTACAATGCATGTTCACGATTTTCCCGGCGCTAAAACCCAATTTGAACTCTTATGTCCCATTCTAACTCTTCGCTCAATTGATCGATAATAATGGATCCAATCCTAGAATTCAGTTCAATTTCCTCAATTCATATTCCCTATGTCAATTCCCTATTCATTGGGTCAAAACCTCCATTGAAAACCTCAATTAAAACTCCAATTGTCTCAATTTAAAACTTAGGTCACACTATGAACCATAATTGACCTTATTCTCGATGAATCAATACCATTTAAATTAAATTCTAACTCCCATAATTATCCTCAATAGTAGACATCTTTCCCTAGTTCATAATGAATCGAGAATCACCTCAATCGGAGGTCTGTACCATAAGTTATGCCCAATAAACTAAAATCAATCCAATCAGAAAAAGCCCCTTCGCCGCGATCTACGGCCGCTCGTCGCGACGTGAAGAAGTCCGTTCGTCGCGACGTGGAGACCGCTCGTCGCGACGAATAAATCCACACTCGTCGCGACGTCCAGCCGAGCTCGTTGCGACGAATAAATCATTATTCGTCGCGACGAAGCCCTCACGCCTCTGCGCGCTCGTCGCGACGTATGAAGGCCCGATCGTCTTCTCCGATCGATTTCCGCCATTAATACTCTTAAAACCACCATAAAACACATTCAACTACCCCATCTAATACATTAAATCTAATACATTAAATGTCATAAATGTAACAACTAACCATTAATAATAACATTAAAGCCATAAATACTTACCAATCGAAGATCAAAACCACAAATCACCGTAAACCCTAAAACTTTCTCCAATCACCGATTAACCACTCTCAACCTTCATCAATCACATAAACCAGTTAGCCTAGCACAATGAGAAGGAAACCATAAGAAAAGATCGAAGAATCCTCACCTATGGAAAAAATCGAAAATCACCGTAGGAGGAGAGGAGAAGGAGAGGAGAAGAATGCTAAGCCTTAGGGAAAATCCCCAAATTCAAACCTAGGCTATTTATAGACATAAGTCTCCAAATTAGTTCAAATTTCAGTCTCAAAATTTCAATGGCTCAACATTTTTATTTCCTAACAGTATAACTCTATTTTTTCCATTGCCATTGGACAATTCTTTCAGTACTATACAGTCAATCGGTCTGTCACTCCAAAATTTCCGGTCCGAGCATTTTCTCCCGAATTTCCAGAAAATCTCCTATAAGCCACTATCAATTGCCAATCACTCTTAGACTATTCTAAATCAGTCATTTGAGCCCACTTACTCTTAATTTCTCAATCAATCATAATCCAGTCAGTTCAGTCAGTCCATAATCCAATCAATTCATACTCACAATTAAAATGCCGGAAAATCATGAATGCATGTACCTATGAAATAGTGCATATGCAATAAACCTGTTCCTCTATGATCAGAGGCCAGTAACATGCTCAATCAGTGAATGCAATGAAACCTATCAGTCTGACCCAATATTACCATAATGCCCTTGCTAACAGTAACGGGATGTTACACGCTTAAAGCGAAACAAAACCTTAAGGTCTTGGGTTCGAGTCGTGGCTCACCCTTGGCCAAAGAGGACAATACCTGGAGTGATGGCGGTAGAGGTCGGGCTCTACATTAAGTCAATATGACGATGCTATGTAATCAATAGTTAGTATGTACATAAAATTTCAATGATAATTTTTTGTTGCTTACTGGCGTTAAGAAATAGTTCTGGAATTTTTGTCCTGAACTAGCCATTTTCAAGGTTCATTATGTTTCAGTTGATCATGTTTCCTTCCGGATCCATACTTGTAGGAGATGTAACTGCTTATGATATTAAAATTTGCATGGAAAATGTCACAAGTTATTGATAAACTTGATTCAAGCATTACAGGCGTTGAAGTTAACAGGGATTAGCATGCTTTGAATGGTTATCCATACGTGCACATATGCCAACATGACCATTTGAAAGTATTATTAGATGGAACAACTATAACATGTGTTAATAATACAGAGTGCATACTCGTGCTATAAGAATTCTCTGTTTTAGCAAGTCTACAACATCCATGAAAATGCTATTGATTTGTTCTAGCACCAAAATTGCCTGCATCATCCTGAGGATAAAAAATTGCAATTTTCTAATCCTAAATTGAGGAAAGAAAGTAATTTGCCAAATCGGCATTTGGGGATTCTTGAAGAACATCAAGTGCAAGGTGGATGAAAAGCACAGGACCACAAAACATGTGAACTCCACTGGTGAAACAAAGAAGTCATCTTGAAAAGGTCATCGGATAAGAGGAACTTGCCAACTGTTGTTGAACGAGAAAAAGCACCCACCATCATCTCATTATGCATCATAGACCTAAAAGCATTTACCTGCGGAAGAAGAAAAACAACAGATATGTTGTATATGAATTGACCTCTATCAAGGTTGCATTATTAGCAAAGTAAACAACTGAACTATGTGAGGAGCAGGGAATCAAATCTCTGAAGGTTAACTCCTTAGAAGATAAGAATGTGCATTAATTCAACTGATGTTGCAAATACTTATCTTATCATGCATACAATTGACACAATGCCAAGAATGCATTATGATGCAGAATTTGAAGCTAACCATTGCAAGTTCTCTAGTATGGATTGGTTGGCAAGATTTCACAGTTAGTGGTTCCTCGTGCTTGCTGAATGTAAACCAGCTATTATATTGGACAGTAACATCTTGAAGTAAATCAAGGGATATTTCAAAACAAAAATAGCAAGACCCTAAATTATAGCATGTTCTAACTGCTAAATACGCAGTACAAGGTTTTAAATTAAAGCAAAACTCTTACTTGGTCAATTGCAATAAGCACAGGTACGTCTTTCATAAGTGACAACTCCTTCCTCAAGCGAACAATGACTCCAACAGCTGCATGTGTGTACTTGATTCCTAGTTGAATGAGGTCATATTAACTTGATTCCTATTTATAAGGTCAATGACCTACATTACAACGACTTGAGACTCATTAAAGAAGTAAGAAACTAGATCAAGCCAGGATAGTAGATACTGTCAATAAAGTAAACTCATTTTTCTTCCTCAATGTACAAAGAAGAAAGTGAATTTCACTAAGATGCAATTGCCAATTATCGAAAAGAAGATGTCATCTTTTTACCGTAGCGATATAAACAATTTCGATATGATTGATCCTATACCTTTTTTCTTTGACCAGGTTGCATCTCAGCTACAACACATAAAAAAGTCTTTATTGAATTACTGTAAGTTATCCTTAAGACTCCTCCAACAAACCAAATACTGATCACACTAAACCTTAATCAAAACAAAAGAAAACAAAAGTAGCTCAATAAAATTGAACCAGAACTACGAAGCTAAGATCACAAAAAGCCACGAAGCCAGAGATAGAATCAGGCGAGTCAAAAGAATCCCAAAGACCTATGTTCCCTTATAAAACATCAATCTTTTGGGAGTTTAAACCTAAAGAAGCTTATTTTGAGACCAAAGGTAGCTTAAACAAAGAAAGATAGGCAAAGAATAGATAAATGATTATGTGGCCAAAACTAAAAGGCGGAGAAGACTATAATGCAGTAGCAGAACACGAGAGATTATGATTCAAAGGGCAAGTGGGTATTTACAAAAAAGAACGGACTTAACTAGAACTTGAAGAATCTAAGAAGAGAAGGGCGATAAGCTCGATTAACCAACTAAAGAAACAAGAAAAGCAGTGTTGTAAGAGTAGAAAGATTCAATCTTTCTAGTTTCTACGAAGCTAATTCTGGATCTCAAGGAAACAACCAACAAAGAAGAGAGATTTCTAAAGAGAGAGAGAGAATTGAAATCGCAATAATAATAAGTGGTGTTCTTCAAGTTAAGGCATTTTTGCGTGGTGAGAGACAAACGGTAAAGGATCGATCTTTGGAATCTATAATTTATATATTGTGTCGTTTTTGCAATTGGGTAAAGCGAAATAAGGAACATGCAAGAACTAGGCTTGTCAAGTGAATTTGCAAAAATATGAGGTACCAACAAGGAGCATCAGATCGTCTCTGCCAATACATGTTCAAAGTTTCTTTAGAATTGAAATTTATTGCCACTGAATGTTAACTCTTCAGCTCCAAGGAGAATGACTTTTTTCAGAAATAAGAAATGTCAGACAAAGTCCATACCTTTGGTGGATCCACTGACCATGATTACGACGACAACTCTTTCCTCCAATTTACCCATCTCCAATCAACCAAAACCCAAAACACCAAATCCTCAAAGTGATCAAAGCTCCTGTTTGTTTAAACTTAGAACACCAAATCCTAGCGTGTGTGAGTAGTTGATGGAGAGAAAGAGTGTTTTTGTGTGAAGAAAAGGGGTGGTTGTAATAGAACAAAGAGAGAAGATGCATCTATGAGCAAGATGGAAGAAGTAAAGTGGGAAGTAAAATCAAAAGGAGGAGACGTTGGCTTGGCTTAGAGACATTCGATTGGTTTAGGTAGAGGAGACGTTAGTTTTAATAAAATGTCGACGTTTTAAATTTGGCACATAATAGGTACAGAATTAGTGGTACAAACAAGATGATGCCCCCAAAACCCTTCATGTTATTTTCTGTGCCCACGCATTTACTGTCTGGTTTGTGAGATATTCGAGATGATGAAGTAAAGAGGGGTCAGAGCCAAATTTGCGTCTCCAATGTCAAGTCATGCTCGTTCTGAAGAGCATTAACTAGTTTTTTCAATGATGATGTGAAAAATTGGAGTCAATGCTGAAACCATTGCTGTGGTGTTATCAATGTGTACTGATCTCGATGCATTTGACAATGATAAGATGATACGCGGATATGGCATAAAGGGTTGGTTTGAGGATTGATGAGAATGCACCCATAAATTGTGCGTGGGAAGTGCAGAATTGTACATTATGCTCAGAATTTGTAGGTTAAATTGTGCGTGGGAAGTGCAGTGTTGCAAAATATGCTCAGAATTTGTAGGTGGATTATGGCCAAAGAAAATTCAACATGAGATTTCAGATTAATTTCGTAATTAATCAACACAATTAATTAACTATAGAATTACAACATACTAGATTCAATAATTGTATAGACAAATACCTTAAAATTGTGGAACAATTGAATTCATTGTTGTTTTCTGTAAAGCAACGTGCCAGAAACGCAGAGAATTAACTACTGCTATTCTAAACCCTAGTCAGCAAAAACGCATACAGTTTTCAATGGAACGACTGTATTTAAGGTCGACTAGCAATAGGGCCTCTTGTGCATTGCAAAACATGGGTCAAGCCTATCTATCATAGCAAGCCCATAAACACGGGCCCAATAACACGTTAAGGAGAGAATTAACAAGCCCAATTATCTTGACATCAAATTAATCGAGGTTTGTACAAAATTATGTTTCTTATGTTAGTCCACAAAAATAATGACAAAATTCTATCATTATTCCACTTGGATAACATAACTAACATCAATGAACAATAGAAACAAATCTCCAAATTAATATACAACAACATGTGGCCACAATAGGATGTCAAAGTAGAGTCAATGATTTCTCAATCATAAGTCCAAAATGAGGTTACAAATATATATGCGAGATACCCATACCTCGATGACCTAAACAAAATGTGTCATAAGGAAATGCACACAAAATGGTGATCTATTTGTATAATTGCAAACAAAATGGCCTAAGCATCCACTTAAGATGCCAACTGAGATTTAACAAAATATCTCAGAACAACAAGATGAGACTGGGTACAAAATGTCTCCAACAAAATGCTAAATATATACAAATATTTAAACGTATCTGCGTAGTATATCAATAAAGTATATGGAAATAACAATAATAGCAACAATTATAAGCAAAAGTGTTGGACCCCGAACTTGTATTAGAAGATTAGAACTGGTAAACGAGGAATTTTGGTGATTCGTCTTTAGTAAAGAACAAATGATGAAAATTCTTGAACCAAAAAATGATAGGCAAGGGTAAAGTAACAAATGAGAAATGTGGATAGATTCATGTCTTGCTTTGGTGTTTTTTTTGTGGATAAGAGATTTCAAAATGAGAAGATTTAAGATGAAAGTTAGAAGCAACAATGAAGTTGAATTTGTATAGTAAGTTGATGAGGAATATGTATATATGTGTATGTTCTATTATTAGTGTTCATGATTAATCATGGATTATATTTTCTTTATGGATGATATTGATTTGAAATGGAGTTGAGAATGAGGAGCAAATGAAGTAGAAAAGGTGATCTTAGTATGAATTGTGTTAAGGAAATATTGTGAAACAAAATGGGTGGTGGATCTGGAAAATATTTACGGAGTATGCTTTAGTCTTTTAGCTACAACTTTTTCTCTAGTTATCCAAACGAGATGATTCTTAATTTGGATTAAATTAGAAACATATGGATACATTTCTTATAGAGACATAGAATTTAAATTCTATCTTTAAGAATCTAAAAAATTGTTATGAAGATGAGAATTGGGTGTAGTACATTGGATGAATGTAAATTCGTGTTCTAAATTCAAGGGCAATTCTGGATTGATCTAGGCTAGATTAGAGAAAGTTGTCTTCTTAAAAGTTGTAGGCCTTTCTTTTAGCTTTCCAACGGTATATAGTATGCAATTTTATATTTCTAGGCTAAAAGTTATAGTCCTTACAAAGGAAGATGTATCTTCTTTCTTTTCGCTTCTTCTATGTTTTGCTTCTTCTGTTTTTTGCTTCTTCTATGTTTTGCTTCTTCTATGATGACGTCACATGGTATGTGATGACATCATATCTTTGTGTTTTGCTTCTTTTGCTTCTTATGTTTTTTGTTTCTTCTGTGTGTTGCTTCTTCTGCTTTTTGCTTCTTTTGTGATGACGTCACATGGTCTGTGATGATGTCATATCTTCTATGTTTTGCTTCTTCTTCTTTTTGCTTCTTCTGTATTTTGCTTCTTCTACTTTTTTCTTCTTTTGTGATGACGTCACATGGTCTGTGATGATGTCATATCTTCTGTGTTTTTTTTCTTCTGATTTTTGCTTCTTCTTTGTTTTGTTTCTTCTGCTTTTTGCTTCTTCTAATTTTTGTCTATACTTATTTTCTATTCTATTTTTAACCCTTTAGAAGATAGAATCTATCTTTTAGATCTTCATAAAAGTTGTAGATCTTGAAGTCCTCTTTCGAACCATATAAAGAACACCTTAATCTGATATCTATAGGGAAAGTTATAGCAATTTTTCCACTTCTTCTGTCTTTTTCCATTCATCTGATTTTCCATTTGGTTTCGTCTATACCTATCTGCTGCTCCATTTTTGACCCTTTAGAAGATAGAATCTGACCTCAAGGTCTCTTTAAAGTTGTAGATCTTAAAGTCCTCTTTGAATTCGTTCTAAGATAATCTAAATCCAACATTTCTAATGAAAGTTATGTCATTTGTCCCGAGACAAGTTCAATATAAGTGAGGATCAAATCTTATTTGATTCGTTCGGCCATAATTTTGTTATCCAACCTCCAAATGAAGTGATTCTTGAACCAATAGTTTCTTAACAATTTTTTTTGTCCCTCCAAAGATTTTGATAGCTTTTGGTATTAATTGCAAAAAGATAGATTGAATCAAAGTAAGGGTATCGATTGGAAGAGTAGAAATTGGATATTTTTATTGAACATGCTTAAGTATTTTGAATATCTGGATCTATAGGGTTTCATATGAGATGGTTCTTGTTTCAAGATAAACTAGAGACATGGAGCTACAAAGGATATGAAGAAGTTGAAATCTAATTCAATCTCTAAGACTTTCAATTTCTAGATGAAAGTTGGATATAGTGTATTGTTTCAGTCTAACAACAGTCTGAAATATTTGGAACAATACTTTCATATTTTTGAATCAAATGGATTAATTTGGTGTCGTTGGGAATTTATGTTGGACCCCGATCTTTTAGTGGAAATTGGAAATATGAAAATAAAAATTTGAAAAGATTTTTTTTGTATATGAATGGAGTTATATATATATTTTTTGCCTTAAGGAAATTGATGAGAAAAGATTTGTTTGATTTGATAACTTTGGGTTTCAAATAGATTTGTATGGGTTATGAAAGTTCAAGTGGATGAGTGGATTGAAATGGAAGTTGAAATCAAGAAATAGAAAGAGAAAGTGTAAAATTTTGAAGAAATTAGAAAGTAAAGACAATTTGTTTGGTTATGCATGTGGTGTTTTAAGTTAGATTATTGTAAGAATAAGATTTGGTCGTATGTGGAGAATGGTGGAGTTTTGTATCTTTTGTACTTGGACTTGAATCTCGATGTTGTAATATGGCTTGGAATGCCATTTAATTTTATAAACATTTATCTTATGATGTTAATGAGACATGGATTTATATATGGATATGAAAGATCAATTGTTTATGAATATCAATTGTGTATAGATTTGTGTGTATTGTGTTTGAGAGGAATTAGTTGAAGAGTTTGTGGTGATGTGTTGATATGTGAAGTTGATGTGTTAGAATGGTGTTAGAAACTTCAAAGGCAAATCTGTACTGATCTAGATATATTTGGCCAAAGTGGTCTTAATGAAAGTTGTAGCTCATGTTTCCAGCTTTCTAACTTCATAAAGTATGAAATTTTTCGATATCGGGGTGAGAAGTTATGATTTTTACAAGTTTTGATGTTGTTTAGTATGGGGTTGATCGACCAGTCAGTTTGCATGGAGTTTTTGACCCATTTAGAGGTCGTTCTGATTTTTAAGGTCTTCATGAAAGTTGTATAGAGTTTCTTTACCGTTCTATAGACACCAAGTTTGTCTTATTTGGAGTTCTGCGTAAAAAGTTATGATGTTTGCAAGTTGAGGTACTGTGTAAAGTTTTGAGGAGATTATCAATGGGTCATCTTTGAGTACATTTTTGACCCCTTTAAAGACTGAGTTTGCCTTTGAGTCCTTCTTGAAAATTTTAGATCTGTCTCTTAGCTTTCCAACGAATCAAACCGTGTCTTATTTGGAGTTCTGAGTAGAAAGTTATGATCTTTCTAAGTAGGGATATTTTGGAGAAAGGGATCAGACGAAGTTAGTCTTCATTTTTCGTCTGTGGTGACGTCATCACAGACGAATTTTTGCATCTGTGCTGACGCCATCACAGACAAATTTTTGCGTCTGTGCTGACGTCATCACAGAACAAAATTTTTAACGTCTGTCTTGGCGTCATCACTGATTTAATTATGCGTCTGTCTTGACATCATCGTCTGCTTTTGTGTTTTTGACCCCTCTTCTTTCTTTTGGACATAACTTTTTGTGTAGACCTCCGATTGAGCCGATTTTTGAAGCGTTGGATTCCTAAGACATTTTTCTATCTTTTCATATTATATAGATCGGTTTTGACATTAAACGGAAAAAGATCGACCGGATCAAAGTGAGCTGATCGGTTGTAAAAGTTTGAATAGTGTTTAGTATTTTGGATATATCTCGGTTGGTAGAGCTCTGATTGATCTGATTCTTCTTGGAAATTAAACTAGAGACATGGAGCTACAAATGTTATGAAGAAGTCGAGCTATAATTTAGCCTCTAAGACTTCCAAATTCGGGTCGGAAGTTAGGTATAGTGTTCAGCCTCAGGTCTGCAGAACAAACTTTAGTATTTTGAAGATATCTTGAGCTATAGAGCTCGGATCGATCTGATTCTTGAAGCATTGGATTCATAAGACATAGAGGAACATTTATCTAGAAGAAAATTTTATCAAATGGCTTCATTTACCTAATCGAAATAATCATACAAGATGTCAGTTTTAAAGACCAATGGAGGGGCAATTTTGGAAGTTTACTTAAAGGGTTAAGTTTATAGGCTTAAATGGAGGGGCTTATGGGTCATTCCCCATTCATTAAATGACATGACACTATAAAAAGGATTGAGCTGTTGTTTCTTTAAGTGAGGCACGACACTTGAACAAAAGGAAAGAAAATAAGAGAGAAGAGAGAAGGGAGAGCAAGCTTTGGTAGAGAAAAAGGGGAGAAAGCTAGGTCTCGATTTTTCTACCACTTGAAGAGTGATTTTGATGTCATTCTAAGAGAGAGAAAGGCGGAGGATGAAGAGAGCTTCATCTTGAACCAAGAAAATCCGAAAATGGAGGAGAAATGAGGTAAGAGCAGTTTTTAAGATTTGAGTTTTTCTTGAAGTTTTGGTTTAGAATCATGGAAAATGGAATGGGTTTGTGGAGTATGAAGTTAATTTTGTTGATTTCTTAGTATTATGGGTTTAATTTTGGATGGAAATTAATTAGGGTTTATGCCCAAATTTGGAATTTGAGGATTTTGGAAATTTGTGATTTAAAAAGCTTGAATATATGAGGGATTAGTGTTTCTAAGTTCAATTTGAGGATTAAGTTAATTATGATATTGAATTTGGGTGAAATTGCTTTAGGTGAAGTTATATTGGAAGAAAGAAGGAACCAATGGACAAATTGGAGCTAGGAACAACTTTCTAGCATCGAATCGAGGTGGGTAATGTGTTTATAATTTGAATTTATAAGTCACTACTACTTTCTTTAAATAAAGAGATTTTTTTATTTCAATTGCATCATAAATGTTGCATCATTGTATGAATGATTTGAAAAATCATTTTGATTCAATACATGGACTTTGAATGAATTGCAACATACATTGTGTTATGCCTCGAAAGATTACATGACATTTCGTATATTCGGAAAAGATCATGCGATAAATGATGTTGAGCATGATATATGCTTTTGTGTGGGCGAGAGAGGAATGTTGTGTTAGTCACGTGCACGTCGACGTATATAGCCTTCTTACGGCTGGCCGCTTGAGGTCACGAGATCCTGAGAAATCAGACTCGTTGTGTTTACGATAAACTTCGGTTTATTCGTTGTGTTCCACGGAACTCTCGAGCCATGTGTTGTGCATTGCATAGGTGGTTTGCCATTGCATTTATGAATTGTCAAGTTGATGCATTCATGTTTTGCAACCTATGGGTTTATGGTGAAAGCCTAAAAATCATCGTTTTGCAATTGTGATTTGACTACAAAGAAGAGCGCAACTTTTAGAAAATGTGCTTTCTGATTTCAAAGAAATGTTTTCTAAGACCGAAAAGAAAAAGAATTTCAAGGATTTTGCTTATATATATTCGTTATAAACTGTTACCCACGAACAGTAAGCTCACCCCTTCATTCCCATCCACAGTGATGAGAAGAAGATCGGGTGAAAGAAAATGAAGATTCTGTTTGCATGTGTTTATATTGTATTATTGTTAAGTTAGATGGTTCTTTGAAGTCTAGAATCGTTGTGTATTGTGTACTTTGGTTTAGGGTTATGGGTAATGTATAAGGCTTGAAAATGCCACTATGATTTATATAAAGCTTTGATTTATGAAATGGTGTATAAATCGTAATTGTATTTATGAGGTTTGGATGAGGCTATTGAGTTATGGTATTGCACATGGATATGTTATATAACTTGTGTATGTCCAACTGAGATATAAGCATGATTTGTATATGGAGAAATGTGAATGAACGGGTATTGGACGTTGGATAGTGCGATTGTATGTGAATGTTACACGGATTGGATTAGTTTTGACTGATAGTCTTAAGGTTTCCAACGCAAACGCTTTCTTTGATACTTGTTCACGGATGTCGGCTCCGTTTTGTTACGTATCAGAAATTGGTTTCGATTCGATTTGCTTTCGATTCGTTAATGATTTGTTGAGCTTTGTGATCCGAAGTTTGCTTCGTATCTGATTTGATTTTGCCTTATGTTTCGTTTCCTTGCTTTGATTCGATTCATATTGGTTCGTATTCGTATTCGTATTCGTTTTCTGTTTTCGGGTTGGGGCGTCGGTCTCCGGATCGGGTCCCAACAATTTAAGACAAGGGAGAACACTTTTCTAGAAGAAAGAGTTATGTCAGAATATTCAAGGGTGCTTTTGATAAGACACTTAAGTATAAAAGACATAAGGCATTAAAGGAAGGGTAAGGTGGACTTTTATCAATCATTAAGGTAAAATGGGAAGAAAGAAGTGTTATTTACTTCCTTAAGAGGGGAAAAAATAAAATGGGAGAGAAGGAAATGAAATAACAAAACCAAAGAGAGGAAAGAAGAGAGTTGAGCTAGGGTTCCATTTTTTCTTGGTCTTCAAAAGAGATTTTGGAGTTGTTCAAGAAAGGATAAATGAAGAGGAAGAGAAGAGCTTCCCTTTGAGTTAAAGATCCCTTCATTTGGTGAAGAATGAAGGGATCAAAAATGGCAAGAGGAACAAAAGAAGAGGCTTTTTGAGCATCTCCATAATTAAGGAAATCAAGGTGGGTACATGTTTATAATAGAGTAAATAAGCCACTTTTGTTTTTCTTTAAATCAAGAAATTTACTGATTTCTAATGCATCATAAGTGTTGCATCTATTGCTTATGAATGACTTATGAAATCTGCAATATGTGCTACATGCTTATACATGATTTGTGTGATGATTTATAAAAAGTTGTTTTTGAAATGATGCATGATTATGAAACCACACTTTTGGAAATGTTTTTAAGGTATAACAAACATGTGAAAAGCAAATTTTCAAGAGAATGTGTCATTTTGGGCCTCAAGCTTACAAGATTTTGAAATTTATGTGTTATGTGGGTTTGTGGTAGTCTCTCAAGAACAGTCACGTGCACGTTGACCCAAGAATAGACTTCTTTCGCCTGCCTGCTAGTGGCATAGAGTCTCTTCAAGGACTCCCTCAAGAATTCACGACTACACGGGACCTTTATATTGAAAATGTGTAGTGCGTCATGTTTTTGGACTTACCCAAACTATTTGATATGCTTAGGTGCTCATGAAAAGATTGATGCATTCATGTTTTGCAACTTGTGAATTTTGGTTGAAAGCCTAAAAAACATGTGTTTTAAGAATCATATGAAAATTTTCTATGACAAGTGAACGTTTTTAATAGTTTTTTTCTTATTTTTCCATTATAAACTGTTACCCACGAGTTGTCAAGCTCACCCCCTTTTTGTCCCCTCTTCAGGTGATAGTTAAGAGATTAAGTGATCAAGAGCTTAAGGGAACTTCCGCAAATTTGTTAATTGTATTTTGTAATAAGTCAATGGTATGCCTTTTGATATGTAAATAAAATTTTTCAAACTCTGTTGCTTTAGAAATGAAATGATAGATTGAAGTAGTTCAGTTATGTATGTATGTTTATATTGATTTCCTCATAATATGGTTGAGTTGAAGTAATAAGTTTGTTTAATGTTTGATTGTCATGGGCATACCACCCTTATGGGATGATGCCTAATAAGGGTTCATGGAAATAACCCTATAGGATATTACACTTAAGCTTCATAATTTCGTAAGAGTTGGGTTCCAAAATCGGTCCCAACAAAAAGTCTTTAGATTGAATAACAAAATAGTCAAATACAATGTTGCTATCAAAATTAACATAAAAGACAGACTCCCACTAATCCAAGGCATCAAAAGATCTAAATAGACTCATACGAGTTACATGACTCACAAAACCCTTAATAGTCAAGCCTTTGGTTAGAGGAGCTGCCACCATAAGATCGGTGGGTATATGTTCTATACAAGTCTTAAACTGCTTAACCTTCTCTCTAACAAACATATACTTTATATCAAAATGCTTCGAATGCTTGGAGTTCTTGCATATTTGAGAGAATCCCACCACAACAAAGTTATCACAATATATGATTAGAGGTCTAGAAACATTCTCCACAAGATGAAGCTCAGAAATGAAATTCTTCAATCATATTACCTGTCGAGTAGCTTCCTAATAAGCCACATACTCTGCCTCCATATTTGAAGTTGCTGTAAGTGTTTATTTAACACTTTTCGAAGATACAACTCCTCCAACAAGCATAAAGATATATCCTGATGTGGATTTGTGATCATCAAGGCTGTTGGTGAAAAATTCCAGAAGTTTAATAAGACTGAAAAGTCTAATTACTTGTCTTCATTGTCTAAGACCAAGTATGATGGTGTAGGTGGTGTTCGTGAGCATGTTATGAAGCTTGTGAACTGGAATAACAAGTTAAAGGCCATGAAAGTTATGCTGGGAGAAGATTATCTGATCTGGCAGGTGTTTGAATCTCTTCCATTTGAGTTTGATGTTCTCAGGACTACTTATCATGCTCATAAAGATGAATGGAGCATTGATGAGTTGATTTCCATTCTTATTCAAAAGGAGCATACTATGAAGAAAGGAAAGTCCCACTGTATTCATCACACTTCTCACAAGACTGGTGATAAGAAGAAATTAAAAAAAAAAACAAACAGAGTAAGTCTCAATGTAAGAAGAAGGGGAATGATAAACCTGCATTACCTTCTGGGCCTAGTGAGAGTTTTGATGCTAAGCATAAGTTTATTTTTAGTGGACGCTGAAACTTTTGTAAAGAACATAGGAGGCATAGGCAACGTGACTGTGAGAAGTTTAAAAATTGGTTGGCAAAGAAGAAAGATATACCTCAAATCTTTGTTTGTTTTGAATGAAATCTGGTTGATGTTCCTCTTAATTCACGGTGGTTAGACACTGGTACAACTATTCATGTAACGAACTCGTTGTAGGAGTTCAAAAGCAGGTGGAAACAAAATAAAGTGGAGTTGATGGTGCAACTAGGAGATGGATTTAGTGTTAATGTTCAACACACAGGAGTAGTTTCCTTGAAGTTGAGGAGTAGACATGATTTGCTTTTGAAAGATATTGTTTATGTGCCTTCTATGAGAAGGAATTTGATTTCAGTTTCTGTTTTACACAGTTGTGGATACATTTTTCATATAATCAATAATGGTATTGTTTTGTACTATGATTATGCTATTGTTGGTTCTGCAATTATGCGTGATGGATTGTTTATGCTAATTGTTAATTCTTCTTGTTTTGACTGACCACATGATGATGTTAATGTTGTTGTTGGAAAGAAAAGTGGGAGAGTTGTTGAAAAATCTTCTATGTTGTGGCATAAACAGTTAGGACGTATCTCTAAGGAGAGAATGGAGAGGTTAATTAAGGAAACTATTTTGCATAATTTGGACTTCTCTAATTTTGATACTTGTGTTGATTGCTTAAAGGGAAAGTTTATAGCTGAAGTAAGAAAGGAGAAAATGACTAGGAAGGAGGAATCATTACAGATAATTCACACAGATATAAGTGGACCCCTTACTCCTATTGCCATGGGAGGCTATAGGTACTTCATCACCTTTATTGATAATTTTTCTCGGTATGGTTGGATTGAATTGTTGCGTGAGAAATCTGAATCCTTGGATGCTTTTAAGTCACTAAAAAATGTTATTGAATTGCAACTTGGGAAGTAGATCAAATGTGTAAGATCTGATAGAGGTGGTTAGTATTATGGTCAGTATGATGAAACTGGAAGAAACCCTGGCCTTTTTGCTAGATACTTGTAGGATTGTGGAATTGAGGCTCAATATACTATGCCTGGCACTCCTCAACAAAATGGGATTGCAGGGAGATGAAATCGTACTCTTATGGAGATGGTTAGGTATATGCTTAGTCACTCCACCTTACCAGAGTTCTTGTGGGGAGACACCTTGAGGATTGTTGTTTATGTTCTCAATCATGTGCCTAGTAAGTCTGTACCAAAGACTCCTTTTGAGCTTATATCAGGAAAGAAGCTCAGTTTGAAGCATTTCCGTGTTTGGGGCTGTAAGGCTGAGGTGAGGACTTATAATTCTGAGTTGAAGAAGCTTGATCCTAGAACTATTTTAGGTTACTTTATTGGTTATTGTACTGGCTCAAAAGGTTCAAGATTTTATTGTCCCAATCACACTACTAGAGTTATTGAATCAGATCAGGCTGTCTATTTTAAAGGGGACATGGAACGTAATGAAAGACTTGAGTCTCAGATTGTTGATTTCAGAGAGGATCGTGTTATTATTCCTACACCTATTATTTTTATCCTTAGGCAATTCAGTCTCCACTAATTCATGATGATGTTGTTGACCCAGGAAATGATCTTGAAATTCCTTAACAGGTTGGCATTGATACTAAAGTCCCAGAAGTGGTTATAGGTCAAAAATTATCTCAAGGCTGTTACACAAGTAGTATCAAAGCCGGTACCCGAATTGTTGTGTCAGCTAAGCTGGACCCTAAAAAGGACCTGGCCCTAAGGGGGTGGAGAGTGTGAGATCCCACATCGGTTGGAGAGGGGAATGAAGTACGCCTTATAAGAGTACTAATACCTCTCCCTTACAGATGCATTTTTCATGCCCTAACGCACCGGATCTTATCAGAACTCTGAGGTTAAATGTGCTAGGACAAGAGTAGTACTAGGATGGGTGACCTCCTGGGAAGTCCTTGAGAAAAGCAAAACCATGAGAGCTTGGCTGGGCCAAGGCTTAAAGCGGACAATATCTGTGAGTTGATGATTTGGGGTGTTAGAAGTGGTATCAAAGCTCTGATACCAATTGAAGGAAAATTCAATACGCGATTTTAGATTAATTTTGTAATTAATCAATACAATTAATTAACCTTAGAATTGTAACATATTGTATTCAATAATTGTATAGACAAATACTTGAAAATTGTGAAACAATTGAATTCATTGTTGTTTACTGTAAAGCGATGTGTCAGAGACGCAGAGGATTGACTATTGCTATTCCAAACCCTAATCAGGAAAAACACATCTGATTTCAATGGGCGATCAGTATTTAAGGTCAAATAGCGATGATAGGTCTCTTGTGTCTTTGCAAAATATGGGCCAAGCCTACCTATCATAGCAAGTTCATGAATACAGACCCAATGACACGTTAAAGAGAGAGTTAACAAGTTACCTTGACATCAAATTAATTGAGATTTGTACAAAATTATGTTTCTTATGCTAGTGCACAAAAATAATGACAAAATTCTATCATATGGAAGTCCCTTTTTATTTTTCAAATTATAAATATTTTAAACATAATATAAAATGATTAGATAAATAAATTGAAAGTTTAAAATTTAATTAGTATTATATAATTTATTCTTTATACAATATTAAATATTACTATTTCTTCTTCCTTTACATAGCATGTAAACCAGCCCGTGTGGCTTCTCCTTGCAGTCCACGTAAAATATGTTAAATGGGCATATTGAGAAGACATTCCAAGGGCATTGCTCGTAAGAGAATGTAAAATGTTCAAGTAGTCGTGAGAGGACCAACAGCAGCCCAATGACCCCTTACGAAAAACCCTTACCAGGATAAATTATATTTTCTCTCATATTTATTGTGGAAATAGAAAACTTAAAGGGTGCATATTTTAGAAACCGAATTATGTGATCCGGTAAATTTTTCCTTTGCTATTCAACATGTGGGGGTATTTTTGTTCATGGAGCATATCTAATAAATGAGATCCACAATAAATAAATAAATAGATATTTATAAAATAGAGTGGGAACAAAATAATAGAAATAAGATATCTGAATCTATATTTAACTGTTTTATTGAATTTGCGTCATTAATAATAGGTTTATGATCGGTCTTTGTTGTATTTGTATACTTGAAAAGATAGATTGTTCCTATGTCATATGGTGCAAATATTTGTTAAATTCTTAATTAAAATTGTATGATCTCTTTTATTGATTTTTAATTATATTTTGATATTTTACCCTGAATCTATTATGAAATTATGAATATATAATCGATCATATCTTATTAATTATTTCTCTTTTATCAAATTTGTCATTCCATCATCTATGGCTTGTTTAGAATGTCCCAGGGCTTAGGGCTAGTGTATCAGGATGTTTTGGCAACTTTTCGCTCCTACACTTGAACTTGAATCAGTTGTGTTTTGAGGCTTGACGGCTTTACTAGCTGAAGAGCGTTACTTAGTGTACTTATGTCCCCACGTAGTTGCATGACACAATAAAAAATGAATGATGTTAGCTCAATGGCAAGCTCTTTGCCCTGAAACTGAAGGAGCTCTTGAGTTGTAGTTATATTTTCCTGTGTGACAAAACAAAGGGAAACATGGAAAAAGTCAATCGTCCAAAAGTGAAACGCAGCAATCAATTGACTGGCCTAATGCAGCTGGAAAAAGACCTCTCCAATTATTATACTAAAATTTTAAGTCAAATTTAGTGTAAAAAAGAATATTTTTGAAATTTTTTTACTCTCCAATCGTGCCAAATTTGGTGGTCAAGTATCTTCAAAGAATATTCTACAATAATTTAGTTATTAACTTAATTAATTTATATTTATACAAATAATTTATTTATTTTATTAGTTTTTACAAAATTAAAACAAAATCATTATTTTTAATTAACCAATATATACTTTATAATAAATTAATATTGTTTAACCTATATAATTAATATTATTGCAACAACAAATTAATAACATACACAAAATTATATTTTTATTATACATTTAACCTCTAATCTTACGAATTATCATATCGTTCTCACAAATGTTCAATCAGTGCATTATGAAGTTCATAATGAGCTTCTTTATCTTTAATTTGCTTATGTCTAGCAAAGAATTCTTGAAATATAATTGTATTGTCTCTATTAATATTAGTTTTAGCGATTGACGTTTCGATCCAGTCTTGTATGGCCGCTTAAGTATCACGTTTGTCTTCAATGATCGTATCGTACATTATAATGTATGCTGACATAATATCAAGTAATATGATTTTTTTCTAAAAACGTGCCGGTCCCTTAATAATTACAAATTGTGATTGGAGAACTCCAAATCTACGCTCAACATCCTTCCTACATGCTTTTTGCATCTTTGCAAATAACTTCTTTTTTGGGTTTTAGGAATCATCAATGGTTTATACTAAGACCATTTTGGATAAATACCATTAGCTAAATAATATCTAGTATTGTACATTTTTTCTCAAATAACATAATAAGCAGAAGGTGTTATACCTTTGGTAAGGTTTGCGAACAAGTGAGATGCCTCCAACACATTAATGTCATTATTTGACCTTGGCAAACTAAAATGTGCATGTCATATCCACAAATCATAATTGACTACAGTTTCAAGAATAATAGTTGGGAATCCACTACATCCACTATATTGTCTTATCCAAACTGTTGGACAGTTTTGTTATGTCCAGTGCATACAATCTAAATTCCCTAGCATTTTTGAAAAATTACGTTCTTTATTAATTTAGAACGTAATTTTACAACATTCTTAGCATCCGATGTTCTTATAAATAAGAATTATAAATAAATTTAATATTATATTCAATATTAGTGTCATTTTAAAGATCTCAACGAGATCTTTATAATGATATATTTTATGTAAAGTAATATATATTTTAAATTTAATTATTTAAAAAATTATGTAAATATATCCAAATATGAGAAAGAAATAAAAAGGAATATGAAAAATAAGAAAATAGTCGAAGATGTCATTTTATAACTTTTGGTGAATGAATAGTGGTTGGGTCGGTCGTGCTGGGCCCGCACCCAGTCATAACGACCCATGGACTGATTGGTCCAATCTTCAATGATCAGTCTTATACCTATCGGCTATGCCAATCCTAGGTCCAGCCCACGCCCTCCTTGGCCCATCCGTAGGTGAAAGTCTCCCATGCAAACACGTAAAGACTTAAACCTAGCTATTACTTCGTATATAAGGTACAACTTTGTCATAACAAGAGGTACGTAATCATAAACCTAGTTTTCTCTGCATACCACAATCTCACCTTCACCAAAAAGACTAACTTGAGAGTCGGAGGGGCTTATTGGGAAACAACCCCCGACGTGTTTTCCTTGTTTTGCAGGAACCCTCAAGCTGAAGCTCTTGCAAGAACCAACCAACTCTATGGACCCAAACGGCAACGTTCAGTTCTGCCAGAATCCGACAGAACCAATTGACATCCACCGTGGGGCCCGACTTCAGGGCACCACGTCCAGAAACACACAGATCAGTCAGGCGGCAGCGATAAACCTTGATATAGCCGCTGTCGCGGCTCTGGCGAACGCATGGGTTTGCAATTACCTGCAACCCTGCCGCCTACACATCATGCTTCCCGCACGGAATCTTCAGACCTGAATGATCAACCGCAACCTCAAACCTTGGATTAAGAAGAACAGAGCCTAGCTTTGGAGGATAACGTTGCACTCAATATGCGCCCAAATCTCCGACACCAATCAGATGCAGATCCTCTTCCGCCTATACACACCTCCCTTACCCGAAAACAGATTGAGGAAGCGGCTGATTTGTTGATTCGCCAGATTTTGCAGTCTCAGCCAACACAACAGCAGTCGTCTGCGCGGCAAGCCGCACGACAGACTAGCATGATGACCGATCACCACCCAACCGAAGCCCTAGAGAAAATCGTGGACGATCGGATTAACGATGCCATTAGCTTTCCCCCAGATCTCCCGACGGCACAGTACAGCTCTCCCTTTACTCCGGGAATCTTGGATAGCCTCCCGGCGCCCTGCACCAAATTACCGACGCCTGAAAAATACACTGAAAAGACTGACCCCCTGGACTACTTACAGCACTTCCAATCCATGATGAACCTACATTGCGTTCCGGACGTCATTTAGTGTAAGGCATTCTATACGGCCTTCCAAGAGGGCGGCGATGGTTTAATAGCCTGCCCCCGAGCTGTATCACATGTTTTGAAGATTTCAGATTATTATTCCTCAACCAGTTCGCCACCAGTAAGCTGCCACAGAAGACAGCTTTGAAGGTGATGCAATTGACCCAAGGAAGGAACGAAAGTTTGCGGGAGTTCATCACTCGGTTCAATAATGAAGCGGTTGAGGTCCCCGACCTCACTTGCTCGTCAATGTTGGCAGTGCTTATGAACAACACGAGAGATGAGGAGTTCAAAAGTTGTTAGCCCTCGATCAACCCCGATCCGTTCAGGAAATAAGAAATAGGGCGGATAGGTACATTCAGCTCGAAGAAATGTTGAGAAATACGAAGCGTATAACGGATGATCGCTCGCCAAATGACAGAACAGGTGGTTCGCACAAGAGACAAAAAAGGCCAGTCGAGCTGGAGAAAGCTAACCGATCGACAGGGATATCGACAGGAGTTCACCCCGCTCAACAGGCGATATGCAGAAGTACTGGCGGCCATGAGAGCGGATGGGGAAACTATCCGAGAATCCGAAAAGATGAAGACTCCCCCCAAGGATAGGAACCCCAATTTATATTGCCGTTTCCACAAAGACATCGGTCATGACACGGAAGATTGTTGGCAATTGAAAAGAGAAATCGAATTCCTCATACAAAGGGGAAGGTTAGGCCGATTTGTGAAGCACGAGCAAAATGCCGACCAAGATAACGAGCATAAAAGCGGTCGGCCCAACAACAGACGACAAAATTGGAGGCGAAACGATAGAAATGACGGTAGAAGGCAGAATGCGAATACAGGCGATCGACGGGAAGAGAGAGGACGATCCAGGGCAAGAGACGACAGAAACACTGGGCAACAAGATGACCGACCGGTGAGGATCATCAACATGATATTTGGTGGAAATGCAGCGGGCGGATTCACTGCTAAAGGAAGAAAGAGATATGCCAAGCAGGTCAGAAAAGACTAGTCAACCAAAAGAAAGAAGGAGAACGATGGGATAATATCGTTCGACGAGTCAGATCTTGATGGTGTAAGTTGTCCTCATGACGACGCGCTCGTTGTAAATTTGAACATGGATGGCAACGAGGTGAAGCGTAAATGATTGATCTGAAAGCTTCGGTCGACCTGTTATATTATGATGTCTTCAAGCAGATGGAGGTACCAGAGGATCGACTGTTGCCTACCGACGACCCTATCAAAGAGGTAACTGGAGCATCAGCCTACCCCTTCGCCCGGGTCCACTTAAAAGTGAAGTTCGGGCAAAAGCCATGTCAAATAGAGAGGGACATTGAATTCCTAGTTGTGAAGTTTCAAGGGGCATACAATGCAATAATCGGACGAGCTACCCAGTATGCCCTCAGAGCGGTCGTCTCCACCTATTACCAAGCGATGAAGTTTCCAATGCCCCGTGGAGTTGGTGTTGTTAGAGGACAACAAAGAATCGCTAGAGAATGCTATTTGGCAGAAACAAAAATATTAGACGGGGCGGTGGTATTGACGAGCTCCCTTGACGTGAGAGCTGATGAAGAAACAGAAAGAATGAACCCCGTCGAAGAAACGCAACGGGTCGTACTGGATGAAGCCGATCGCTCTAAATTCACGAATCTAGGTTCCGAGCTTCAGAAGGACCTAGTTAAAGAAATCACAGATTGTTTGGTGGAGAATAGATCAGTCTTCGCTTGGATGTCGAGCGACATGCCCTGGATTTCTTGATCGATCGCCTCGCACTCCCTTGGTATTCGACAAGATTACAAGCCGATTAGGCAAAAGAAGCGATGGCACTGCAAGGAGCGACAGGAGGTGATCGAGAAAGAAATAGAGAAACTACTCGAAGCTGGGTTCATCCGAGAAGTCAAGTACTCCGAATGGCTCGCCAATGTGGTGTTGGTGAAGAATAAGAACGGGAAGTGGAGAAGGAGCATCGACTTCACCAACCTAAACAAGGCATGTCCAAAGGACAGTTTCCCCCCTACCTAAGATCGACCAGCTAGTAGACTCCACCTCCGGACATGAACTTCTCAGCTTCTTGGATGCTTTCTCGGGCTACCATCAAATTCAGATGAGCCTCGAAGACGAAGAGAAGACTGCCTTCATAACCGACCAGGGCACATATTGTTACCAAGTAATGCCGTTCGGTCAGAAGAATGCGGGGGCCACTTATCAGGTGCTCGTCATGGAGGTCTTCAAAAAATAGATCGGTCGATCTGTTGAAGCTTATGTAGATGATATGGTGGTCAAAAGTAAGGCGGTATGAGCATGTGGAGACCTCGAGAGGTCTTCGGACCTAACAGATTTCAAATGAAGTTGAACCGGAAAATCGTCTTTGGTGTGGCATCGGGAAAATTCACAGGGTTCATGATTACTCAATGGAGATTGAGGCTAATCCAGAGAAGATCGAAGCCATCATCCAAATGCCCTCGCCGCAATGCTTGAAAGAAGTACAGATATTGACCGGTCGGATAGTCTCTTTAAGCAGGTTCGTTTCCAGATTGGGAGACAAGTGCCTCCCGTTTTTCAAAATTTTGAGGAAAGCAAATGTGACCTAGTTCCAATGGCCGGATGAATGCGAGAAAGCTTTTCAACACTTAAAGCAATACTTGTCTAGCCCGCCTATTCTGCAAAGCCCGGTTGAGGGAGAGAATCTGATTTTATATTTGGCAGTTACGGAAGAGTCGATCAACGCAGTACTTGTTCGATCGGAGGGAAATGAGCAGCGCCTGATCTACTACGTCAGCAAAGTATTGACCGGACCGAAAACGCGGTATGCACCTATAGAAGAACTAGCCCTCTCCTTGATAATGGCGGCTCGGAAGCTAAGAACCTACTTCCAAAGTCATACCATTGAGGTATGGACCGATCAACCCCTCAGGCAGTGCCTTCAAAAGCCCAAAACTTCGGGTCGACTAATAAAGTGGGCGATAGAGTTGGGAAAGTTCGACATACAATATAAGCCCTGGACGACGATTAAGGCACAGGTGTTGGCAGACTTCATTGCAAAGATGAGCCAACCCAGCTCGAAGGGTGAGCAATTCCTTGCTTGGAGCCTGTTCGTTGACGGGTCGTCCAACGTTGAAGGATGCGAAGCAGGAGTGGTATTAATCGACCCGCATATGGAAGAGAAAGTGGAATACGCCCTTCGGCTAGAATTCAAGGCCTCCAATAACGAGGCAGAATATGAGGCTCTGATAGCCGGTCTCCAACTGGCTAAGGAAATGGAGGTAAAGCATCTGAAGATATATAGCGATAGCCAAGTAGTGGTCGGCCAAGTCACTGGACAGTATGAAGCCAAGGGGAACAATATGATCGAGTACCTGGAGCTAGTAAAGCGAGAGTTAAGTGATTTCGAGAAGTACTCGATCAATAGGATAGAATGAGCTCAAAATGCTAAAGCGGATGCGTTCTCCAAAATGGCCTCCAATCGAGACGCCAAAAATAACGTTCTAGTCGAACGACTAGATCACCCTAGCATTTAAAAAGCCAAGGAAGTTTTCGATGTAAATATCGGCCGATCGAGCTGGATGGAGCCGATCAGACGATATCTCCTAGAGGGAACACAATCAGAAGAGACCTCGGAGGCCAAGAAACTGAGAATAAAGGTAGCTGAGTATGCTATCGTTAATGGCACCCTATACAAGCGATCTTATGATTGGCCACTGCTGCGATGCTTGAGCGAAGAAGAGGCAGAACAAGCGATGGCCGAAGTCCACGAAGGAATGTGTGGAAACCATGTAGGAGCCAGAATGTTGACTCATAGGCTGATCAGACAGGGGTACTACTGGCCGACAATGAGGAAAGATTGCCAGGAGAAGGTCGACCGATGTGAGGCTTGCGGAAAAACGAGAGCCTATCTCACCACCCAACCGGATGCAAATCGTAAGTCATCCTATCCCCTTTGCTCAATGGGGAATGGATATACTGGGGCCCTTCCCTCTCGGTCCCGGACAGAAAAAGTTCCTGATAGTGGCAGCGGGGTACTTCACCAAATGGGTAGAAGCGGAAGTGGTCGCTACAATTTTCGAGCAGAAGGTTGAGAGTTTCGTAAAGAAAAATATACTAACTCGCTTCGGGATGCCTATGGTGCTGGTTGCAGACAACGGTCGGCAGTTCGATAACGATAAGTTCAGAGATTTCTGCGACCGACTAAAGATCAAGCTATAGTTGACTTCGGTAGCTCATCTCCAAAGCAAAGGTCTCGCGGAGAACACCAATAAAAAGATAATGAGTGCTCTCAAGAAGCGCCTAGATGGCCGAAAGGCCTGGGTGGAAGAACTAGACGAAGTGTTGTGGGCATATAGAACCACACCGAACGGAGTCACAGGGGAAACCCCTTTCAGGATGACCTTCGGGGCAGAAGCCCTAGTTCCAGTAGAAGTGGTGTTGCATAACCAAAGGATGTCGAGCTACGAAGAATAACGGAATAATGAAGCCCGTTGAGCAGAACTCGTGCTTCTTAGCGAAGACAGGGATAGAGCAGTCGCTCGTTCGGAAACCGTCAGGCAAAAAGCAACGAAGTTCTACAATCGAAGAGTAAAACCGAGTGATGTAAAGGTCGGTGGGTACGTCCGACGAAAAGCCGAGGCGGCTGGCAAACATCCTGTAAAGCTCGGACAAGCGTAGGAAGGACCCTATCAGGTGATCAAGCAAGCCGGGCATGGCTCTTACATCTTACGGGATGCGAAGGGAAAGATTCTACTAAGGCCTTGGAACTCCCGAAACTTGAAAGCTTTCTACCAGTAGATAAGTTTTATCTTAATTAGTCTTTGTTTGTTATTGTTTTTGTAAACAATCTGTGGGTAACTTTTTCCTGTCCCTGCCAGACAGGTTTTTTAATGGCACACACCCTCATTATCGTCAATTAAGGGGTTCTTAGGTTTCTTGGCAAAAGAAAATTTTTTCATTATCTTTGGCAAAGCGCGGAAAATCACATCAGCCATCGCCCGGCCTCGACATAGATCGACTACGGTCGGTCGGTCACTAAGACAAGATCCTTGGGACCATCGCTCGGCCTCGACATAGATCGACTACGGTCGGTCAGTCGCCAAGACAAGATCCTTGGAACCATCGCTCGGCCTCGACATAGATCGACTACGGTCGGTCGGTCGCCAAGACAAGATCCTTGGAACCATCGCTCGGCCTCGACATAGATCGACTACGGTCAGTCGGTCGCCAAGAAAAGATCCTTGGGACCATCGCTCGACCTCGACATAGATCGACTACGGTCGGTCGGTCGCCAAGACAAGATCCTTGGGACCATCGCTCGGCCTCGACATGGATCGACTACGATCGATCGGTCGCCAAGACAAGATCCTTGGGACCTCGGCTCGGCCTCGACTATAAGTCGACCTCGATGCCGGTCGACCATGAGCAACTTCATCAAATCCTACTATACATCGAAAATAAAGGACATAAACACGAAAAATGACTTCAAAAAAATGAAGGACAAAAATAAAGATTTCATTCCTCCGAATTCGTCCTGGTCACAAGCTCGACCAGGTGAGCTCTAAAATTCAGCAGAAGGAGAAGCTTCGGAAGTCGGCGGATGCACAGGAGAAGCCTCAGAAGTTGACGGGACAACCAATGCAGGAGTAGGGTCCGAGGGAACAACCGGAGGGATATCCTCATGAGGAAGCTCTTCCTCTTCAGAGCTAAGATCCAGTTCCTCGTCCGGAACAACGGTCCGCTCCCCCACGACCCTCTCCTTGATTCCCTCCAACGAAAGGCCGAGAGCAGGAAGCAGCAGCTCGGCATAATCTTCAAATGAAGGCCGCTCAGGCCCTTAAGGAAGTGAATCTCATGGCACCTCTTGGACCGAAAAGGGTTACATCGCAGCGAGCTCTGGGCCTTCGCATTCAGATTTCTTCTCTTCCACCGCTTGATCGCCTCGATTCTTTGCCTCTTAGCAGACATCGCAACTTCCTCAACACATCCTCGGTCTGTGCTTGTCTTCCATCACGATGACGGTCTTGGAGGAACTTTTCTTTAAGCTTCCTCTCTGACTCCATTTTCCCCTCTAAGCAATGTTATGAATACAGATCAGGGCTCGATGCGGATTGAGCTCTAGAATGTAGCAGTCAGGTATCGGGATATTTTTAAATTTATAAAATAGTCCCTAAATTTTTAAAAATTGCAAAATAGTCCATATTGATATATTATCTGGATGTCTTTGATACTTTACTAGTTCTTTGCTTACATCAATAATACTTTAAAAATGTTAATAATAAATAATAATAACAATTAATTTGAAATAACAATAATTTGGTTAATTTGAAATAACAATAATTGTTAATTTGAAATAACAATTATATTTTCCAATTCGATTTCCAAATCTAATTAGCAAATTTTAATTTCTAATTCACTTCTAAGTTCTAATTACAAATTCCAAATCAATTTCCAATCCCAATTCAAAATTTTGTTTCCAATCCAATTCAAAATTCAATTTTAATTCCAATTTCAAATTTATTTTTCAATCCAATTCAAAATTCAATTCAATTTCAATTCTAATTCCAAATTTAATTTCCAATCCACTTCCATCCAATTTTCAATTCCAAAATACAATTTGCTAAAATTCATTTCCAAAATCCAATTTCAATCAATCAAACTTCCACTTTCGGTTTAATTAAATAACTCACAAAACAAATCACAAAAATTACAACTCTAAGTCTCCAACCGAAATCAACAACATCCAAATTCCAAACCCTAACAATTTCCAATCCCACCGAAGCCACTACCAAACTTTCCCCCAAATCCTTATCCAACACAATAATACAATTTTTTTCACCTCAAATCCATCATAATCAACAACCAACACAATCAAATAATCATAAATTTCAAAATGCCATCAAAAATTAAACAAATCTCAAATATCAATCGGTCTTCACCGATGGACGAAGGAGAAGGTCGGATGGTGTGCGGTGGAGAACGCCGGAGGGTGAGCGCGAGGAGGACGAAGACGAGAGAGCGGTGTGCGGGGAGGCGGCGGCCGACGCGTCTTGTCTCGATCACGGTGAGGAGAAGACGATGTGCGGTGGACCGTGGACGTCTTCGGGCGAGGTGAGGAGAGGCGAGGCAGGTCGGAGAAGAGGCAGGCGAGGCGAGGCGAGGCAGGCGGCTAGCAGGTCGAAGACACCACACGCTGGAGTCTGGCCGATGGAAGGGAGAGACGATGAGAGAGGGAGAGTCAGCGAGGAGCGAAGAAGACAATGAGAGGCAGAGGGTGAGAGTCGGGCTCGAGGTAGGTAGGTTAGATAAAATTAGGGTTAATTTTTTTTATTTGCAAATTGGTCCTGATTTTTTTTTTTTTGCGGAACGGTCCCTAAAAATTTCGGTATTGACAAGATCTTGGCAGATGCGATCAAATTCGCTGGTACCCACCGAAATTCAAACTGAATTTTAAGACCGCTCGGTACCAGATTTTGGTCAAGATGAGCATTCCGGCGATCTTGGCCGGAACAGTCTGATTCAGATCATTGCCTCCAAGACCTCACACACCTTGACCAGCTCGCCCTTCGCTGCTATCGCCCTGATATTCTCCTCCTCCCCCGTAGCAAGTTGAGCCTCCAAAGCACTCATTGATTCCTCCCGAGATTTCTTCTCCTCCTCCAAGGAAGAGTTCTGAGCCCGTAAGAGGTCTCTCTCCTCCTTTACCCCCGAAAGCTCGTCCTTCAAAGCCTTTACTCGCCGTGGAGGTCTGGACTTCCGGTCCGAGCCTCCAGACGCCGCACCACCCCAAGGACATCATCACTCCAGATATCTGCTGCGAATGAGCTGAGACCCCAACTCCAGATTACTCTTCCTGTCCATGGTCCGCTCATCCACGGGAGGAACAATCCTTTCGGCAATATGGCGGGACACTTCGAGGTCCCCGATCGAGGCAGTATTGGCCAGCTTGATTGCAGACTCCCACTGCCCGGCATTAATCACTCGCCCCTTCCCCTTGCCTTTCTTCTCCATCTCTTTCGCGCCCTGACTTGGCGAGCCGGACGGCAGATCACCAAGTTTCCTCAATCTCTTCCTCTTAAGAGGAGGCTCTATTTCCTCCTCCTCCTCCTCAACCAAAACCGCTTGGCCCGCGCCAGCTGATACGATCGACAACGACGCCGACACACCAGAACGACCTTCAACAGACGGAGGGGCCGACGACGCTATGGGATGACCTAGCTCCACTAGCAGAGCGACGCCTTCGCCAGTCTTCGCCTCTTGCCTCTTTTTCCCCTGACCGGCCAGCTTCCTGGATTTAGAGGATTGGGAAGGCCCGGAGAAATCCTCTATCCTCACCATGGCTGCACAGCAACAAAATAAGTCAGAAAAAGAAACCAATAATAAAAAATGCAGTAAGTAATTCGACCACGAGGGCTCAACCAGACGGGGCGGTTTCCTCTCCTAGCCCCCTAATTTGTGGCGGGGGGTCGATAAGAAAAGAATTAGCCGAGACCCCCCGGAATAGGCCCGTATTAGCCGAGCAAAATCGTATCGACCGAGACCGATCACTTTCCACTCCTTTCTACTAAGAGACACGCTCGACGTGTCATTCCACTGCTTGGATAAGGGATACCTCCACGGTCGAGACTCGCAGGAAGATCCTGGGGTTTTCACAAAGAAGTACTTCGTCCGCCAAGAAGGACTTCCTTTCCCTCGTTGATATTTCTTCAACACCTTCCACTATACTTCTAGAACTGGCCGTCGACATGCTCACCAAGAAGAGAACTTTTGAAAGGAAAAACTTTAGAGGAGGAGATGAAGAAAAGGGGCATACCTATTTAGTGAATGGAGAAGGGGAAATCGAACGACGGTTGAAGGAAATTTCCGGGAACTGAGAGCAAGAAAGAGCAAATGAAAGCAAAGCGGAAGCAAGAACGAAACAAACGTGAAGAAAACCAAACAGTTTGTCGATCCTGAACGTTTATAAGGAAACGTTCAAATTACGATCCAGTCACAACGCGACGAGTGGAGAAAATCCGAGCTATGCTTGGACATATGGCATAATTCGAGCCAAGGAGAATTAGGGTTATTCGAAATTCGGAGTGGCGCGACAGTTGAAAGGACGTACGGGACAGCTGCACAATGGTTACAAGGACGATACGTTTCGAATTCTAAAAAGCTGTCAGAGGGCACGCGTCGTCAAGCAATAAATGCTTCAAGTACTTTCACGTTCTCACCAATGATGACCACCTGATCTGTTTTAGCGCGAGCTCACGCAAAAAGTATCGATGCCAATCAGTTGGGGCACTCAGTCGACCGATCCCAGTACAAGCAGTCACGCATAACCAGTCAACATTTGACCGATTGGGCCTACCCGAGCTGCCCCATAAACGAGATACAATGCCAATATCCGACCGATCGACCACCTCACGAGCTGTCTTACGGACGAGCTATAAGATAGCAGACGAACAACAAAATCCTAACATACTCCTTCGACCCTTCTCTTCGCTCAGACTCGAGGAGTAGGGGGACTTATGGTCGGGTCGGTCGTGCTGGGCCCGCACCCAGTCATAACCATCCGTGGGCCGATCGGTCCAATCTTCAATGATCAGTCTTATACCTATCGGCTATGCCAATCCTAGGTCCAGCCCACGCCCTCCTTGGCCCATCCGTAGGTGAAAGTCTCTCATGCAAACACATAAAGACTTAAACCTAGTTATTACTTCGTATATAAGGTACAACTTTGTCATAACAAGAGGTATGTAATCATAAACCTAGTTTCCTCTGCATACTGCAATCTCACCTTCACCAAAAAGACTGATTTGAGCGTCAGAGGGGCTTATCGGGAAACAACCCCCGACGTGCCTTCCTTGTTTTGCAGGAACCCTCAAGCTGAATCTCTTGCAAGAACCAACCAACTCTATGGACCCAAACGGCAACGTTCAGTTCCGCCAGAATCCGGCAGAACCAAATAGTAATATATCACTTACTTATCCTGTTGGTGTGTTATTATCCGTTATACCAAAATAGTGATCTTGAAATATAATTTTAGTGTGTTGGTTGGAGCGAATTCAACATGTTGATTGAAGATGGCCTTAACGCAGAAAATGAATGGCAGTGTATTTTTGTCCTATATCGACACCGCTAAAAATGCAAGCTCCCTGGACATACTATACAAATGAGCAAAATTATTTTATATAAAAGTACGTAGCGCAGCCATGCGATGCGCACAGAGCGAACTATTCTTTCGCCTTTTACTAAAGAATACCGTGTGCTCGTGGCCTATATTGGCATACGCCAATTTTTGGAGGGTCTTAGCTTCTGGGAAGGTCCCATAATCAAGAGTCCTAACAGTTAGATTCAAACCTTATGTAATGATAAACATCATTATTATATATTTGGGATGATTGAAATAATACAGGGGAAATATGCAAAGCCCGTTATGGAGATTCGGTTATGGTAGAAATTTACTGAGGAATTTGTTAACCACTTAATCATTTGTTGAATGTACTAATTCCATTAAAATTTGCCTAAAAGTCTTAAAAAGAGTGAGAAATATAAGGGACTTCGAAACGCTTAGGATAATTATCTGAAAAGCCTGCTCGCAAATGCCACTTAAGCTTTATTTCTTCTGTTGATCCCTGCTAATATTGAACTTAAATGTAATGAAGTTGGGAGATTCACTAGTCCAAGTATCACATACAGTTATATTATGCTAATTTAGTGCATAAAGAAATATGCCATACATGATAAATTCACAATCATCTCCAAAAAAACCTCTTTGAATTCATCATCAAAGTGACTCTTTCAATATCTTGTAACATTTCAACTATACATCAAATATATTAATAGAGGCAATAGTTCTAATTGGATCTTCTGTTATGAGAATTGAACTTTTCAAATTTCATCTTACTCCCACTAGTTATCATGAGAACCATTCTCTGATAAGTATAAATTGAAACAAACAATTTGTTCAATAGGTTTGTAAAATTATTTACAACCTTTTGGATATTTCATAACCTTTCGTTACCTAATTTAGTTATACACTTAATGAATAATACTTGCTTCAACTAAGCATCACATCCTTAAATCATTAACTTTGACTCTTACAAAGACTAAACAATTTATATCTAATATGAAATATTGCTAATTGATTCAATTAGAACTATTGAAGGTGAGCTATTGCACTAGGCACATCTATAGAATAAATAATATTCATCATATAATATCTCATAGTGTATTTTCCTCCTTACATAAATCCATAATCTTATGAAATTTTGTTGTGAAGGTATTCACTAGATAATCTCATTCCTATATATAAAAAATTTAAAGCTCATCACAATGATCTCACGAAGTGCTTCAACATTCTCAATGCTTAATTTCTACTTAGATTTAGACAATTTGAACTTTTCAAAATTTTTAAACCATTATTTTATTTAATACATATGACTATATCATATGAAGTCATTAGTAACCTAATGAAATAAAAGTATTATCTTTTTATGAATTGTTATTCCATCCAATACATCACATGCATAAATTTAACAATTCAATACTATCATCATCCTTTCACCAAAGATTGATTTGATTATTCTTCAACTTGACAACTTTCATAAGTTTCACACGATTCATAATCATAAGGATACACATATCCTTGTTTGTAACTTTATGATTCTCTTTTTTTATTTTTTAATCAACATGATATAAAAGGATAGTTTTGGTTATCCAACTTTATATTCTTGCCACTTATGTCAAACACAAGTCTCCTTTGATCCAATAGATACAAACCATTTATATAAATCTGAATCAATTACTTTTACTTAACAATCTATTCTTATCATGCTTTGAACATTGTTATAATGTTGAATCTAAATTCATTATCAAATATTCAAAATCATGAATTAGAAATATGTATGATAGATCATATCTCATATAGGCAAGAAAAGTCAGGCAATAATTTTCTTCTTATGACAACTATTATCATACTATAGCAAAGCCCTTAATTGTAGTCCACAATTATGCTTTTAGTAGGTTAAATTAAGTTAAACAATTTCATCAAGGTACTATATCTTTTAGTCTACTCAATGCAACCTCTTACCTCCTTCTATTACGATGTTGACGCACATCTTACATGTTATCAAAGTTTATGGGACAATCAACTTAAAATGTCAAACTTTAACATCAAGTCATCAACAAAGATTAATAGCTACATTGTATAATGGGCATACTTTTTCGTTTCTAACTCTGAGAAATCTTCTCAAACATAATTCTATGTCTAAAAAATTTGGTTCACTAACTCCTAGTATCAACTATACTAAACTAGGTAAATTCCACTCAGAACAAAATATAAATGTAAGAAAAGTAAGTAATTAATTATATGTCATGACTGCTAAATAAGATTAGGACTTTAATAATACATTTGGTTACTCCTACTATTTTATTTAAAATAATAGCCGTCCTAATCTTTCTAGTGGGCTATGACCTCATTCAGATATAGTTGATCTTGAGTTTGCTCAACAAACAAACAAAACTTAAATTAGGTAACTAACAACTTTATCAATCACATCTCATGAACTCCTAGATTCATTAAGTGACAACTCTTATCAAAACATATATAATATGTTATTCCTTACCTTGCCTCTAAATTCATATGATCATAAGTTTGCTAATCCGAATTACACAAATTTAGTTAATCAGAACCCACTGTCATAAGATTAAACATGTTCGGGTTAAAGTGACCTTAAGTTTGCTCAACAAACCTACAATAAATATAACTATGATTTATTATTATAATAATGAAAGACAACAATCTGTTTTTAACGTGTATTTAATATTTTAAGGAGAGATTTTAACTTCATTAACCTCATCAAACACAAAATTCCATGTAAATATCACACATATAAAGCATACAATTTAACATGCATCTAATATATATATCAACCATATAAATAAATTATTCTTCTTATGCACTCATAATCAAATTATATGCATAAAATATCACGTTTTGTTTAATTCTAGTTGTTGATTTTCATAATCTAAAATATATTTCCAACTTTTAGGAAAATTAAATTAGATTAAACTCATTAATTCCTAAATATATTAAATTCATATTCCAAATTGAGATTTGATTTGAAAACAATTTTCAAATCTAATTGGAAACTATTTCAATTATCTTGAAACCTTTAACAAAATTTATTTGAAAACAATTTTCAATAAATTTTGCTTATTTATTATAATTTAGAAAAAATCCTTTTCAAAATTATATAAGTAACACATTATAATCCAACTAGAAAACTATTTCTAATCTCATTAGAGATTACTTTTCTTAATTAGAAAACTATTTTCTAATATTGCAAGGAAACTACTTTCAAAATTAAATAAAGCAAGTCATTATATTATTTATTTAGATATTGATTTTTAACTAATTTGAAAATACTTCTTTAATAGATTAGAAAATATTTTAAAATTTAAAAATTATCATTTTCTTAATTAATAAATGAAAAATTAATCAAAAAAATATTTGTCTAAAAAATCAAGAAACTTATTGTTCATAAATAAAGAAACAATTTATAAATAAATAGAATAACAGTTCTTTTAAAAATAAAATAATAAATATAATTTTATCAATCAAATTGAAACAAATAAATTTAATTAAAAACATTTTCTTAATTATTTAAGAAAATACTTTTCTTAATTTTAAGATGTCTAATTAATTAATTTCAATCTAATTGAAACTAATTAAATCTAATTTTAGAAACTAATTTTCTAAAATTAATTAGGAATCAATGTAATTATTAATCTTAGTCAAATTAAGAAAATAATTACCTTAATGTTGGAATTAAACTGATAATTAATTTAATTTAATAATTCAAATCCTTGAGTAATTAAGCTAAATTTCAAAGAAATCATAATAAAATAACCTTTTGAAAACAGTTTTCAAACAATTAAAAAATACTTTTCCAAGTTTATTAGGAATTAAAACCGAGTTAATATCAATTACAAAATTTAATTAAAAGAAGGCTTGATAACATATAAAAATCAAATAAAATTGGAGTGGAATACTATTTGGCGTGTGTGTTTCGGTTAGGTGCGTGCAATGCAAACACCACTTGCCTCTCCTTAGATGGTTGTCCCATTACACGTGCCCTATCCCTTTTTTTTTTTTTTCAGAAATAGGGTTTTTGAAATTTTCTCGCCGCCACACTTCCTTTTTCTTCTTCAACGCTGACGCCTCATGCTGTTGTTGTCGCCACTGCAGGAGAACGTAATCGTCAACCTCTTTTGTTGTGATTCTCTGACCCTTGTAGTGCCTGTGTTGCTTCCTTCGACCTGGGCGACTATCGCCCAACCAAAAATGCAACTTTTTCAAAAATTCTAGGAGCTAAAGACGCAAAGATAGTCGAACAACGCCAAAATGCACCCAGAGTACCATAACAAGCATAAACAATCCAGCTTCTCATTTTTTAGGTCCTCCGATGAAATTTTCATATACAATACACAAAACGCAAAGCAAACCAGAATTCTATCACCTCCAACATTGTAACATATCATATCCATAGTGTATATGCCCAAACATATCTACGAATAGTCGAGAATATACTCTACGAAAATGGTATGATAGAACAATCACATAAATACAGTTCGAGGCATCAATATAACTTAAGCATTCTAAATACCTATTTCCTTCACAATCATAATAAGTCATATATATCATTAACATTCCAAATTCAAGTAGCCCATACACAACAATTTTGAATTCAATCCCAGTTCATCATATAGTACAAAAATTACACACTAGAGATAATGTGTGTCATTATATGGAATGCTAATATAAAAGACATCTATTTAGATTTCACAGATGTCAGCTGACCAAACCTTTGAGTCATTCTTGTCCCCGAAGTAACAGTACTAAAATTCTATTAGATCGCTTTAGAAGCTAGATCTCCCTTGAACCTGAAAATCAACGTTGTAATTTTGATGAGTTTGAGAATTAAGTGAGTGAACCATCATTAATGTGCTCACTCAAGTCAGAATACTAAAATAAATTACATAAATCAATTAAGCAAGTATATTACAAAATCCAATATCGAATACCACATCACATTTTGTCATGTTTAAACAAGTACTGTATACCAACATTGCATATCACAATTTCAAAACAATTCAATAATTTCATCATAATCATTTATATGATACATGTATAATTGTATATGCAAATGCATATGTGATTTCTTTCTTATTTTTTTTTTGTTATGATCGAGCGTCTATTAATAAATTTACTTTCTTATATCAGTTGTGGATACCGGGACCATTATTATCTGAGCCTGCAGCTCTCTTTGCACAATCCTAGGCTTTAAGCTCTTCTTCACACACTGGCTACTCGATCACAACTCCTTTATGTGATCATGCATTTCAATGTAATGAGATGCATCAATTAACATATCATACTTTCAGTACTTTTCATTCAATATGCTCATATCATATATCAAATCCTTTGGATCTAAGTCTGACATTCATCATTCAGTTGTTCACATATTCCATAATACACGTACAATTCAAACGGAAGCACATATAATTGAATTTACCCATTGAGGTTAACTCACTGTACACTCCAGAAAGTTATTGCCTTAATGATTTGGCACTGTCTGGATATTGACGATCGACTTGTGTGTCTAAATTCATGTAATACACACATAATTTACACATCACTAAGTTGTTTTGTAACATCCCGTCACCGATGAGAAGATTATATCGGTAACTTGAGACGGGTTAGGATTTTACCGCATATTATAGACTGAGCATTCATTTTGTTAGAGTAGTGCTCTAAAGGCAATCGCCTTTAGCGCGTTTTGTACAAAGTTGTGTACAGACTTTATGAATAAATAAAGAAAGGCATATTTCATTACTTTGCTGTTCATTGTTTATGAATGGATATTGATCTATAAGCAAATTAATGAAGTCTATGATATATGACATAGCATGAAGGAAATTATGATGTGATCATACTACTGAGGTTCCTATCATGTGTAATTATGTCAGTATCTAAATTATCCCTAGTCATAGGATTACTTTGGCAACAAGAATCCTGGAGACTAGCACATCTCAAGCTCCTTGATTTGATCAAGCAGTGGATCTCAGAAATTGTAAATATGAGATATTTAGGGTTGAGATGTGAATGCTTACTAGAGGTAGTAAGTACATTGAATGACCTGCTATGAGATCATCACATGGATGTCCTATTCTAATGTTGGGCCCGGATCCCGATACATTCGAATCCCGAGGCGGCCCCTCGGGTCGCGCCCGCGTCGAGCGCCCCAAACCGCGGACCCGATCCCAACATTTCGGCACAATCGATCAATTAATACATACATACATTGCCAGAACATACACAACCATACATTAAAGACCCTATAACCATAGGGATTTCATACTATTGCAAATTAAGAAAAGTCAACAAGTATCCTCAATTATAACAAAATACAAAATGAAATCTAAATCCAAAAATACATGAGTATGCTCAATGTTAACATGCTCGGAGGGCCAACAAAATACTAACTTAATACAAAGCTCCTAATTTGTCTAAAGTTTCCAATGTCACAAGAAGTCAACGATCGACTGATCCGCACTTGAGGAGGGAAAGATAATGGGTTGAGCTACATTCGATGGCTAATATAATTATAGCCATTGGCAACTAGACAAATCCAAATATGAATGTATATATATTATATATATACATACTTTAATTCAAATATTCATATACTACTCAAACAGTTTATGCAATCAATACAATTAATTCAATCCATAATTATGTCACAAAGTATGCTTCACAATGATCAATTCACATATGCAATGTACATCACAATGGCTCGAGGGTTCCATGGAAACAAAAGGGAGAAACCGAAGTTTAACCCTGAACGAAATGAGTCCATTCGGAGCTCATATGCCACAAGCGGGCAGCCGGGAGAAGGCTCTTGTCTACGTGCGTGTGATTTAACTAAATGGTTCCACTCTCGCCCAAACAAAAGCACATAATCATGTTCATAATCATTTCATCATATGATATTCTTTCATATCTTGCATTTAGTCAAAATGCCATGACCGAAGTCTAGGCATAACATGCTCAAAATCTATGTAATGCTATCAATTTTCATGCTTCTTTCTAAATATGTGATAATCAAAGTCATTCAATTCATCACATTTAATCATGCATAACATATAACATATATTCATACATAGGCAAGAAATTGCCTAATCACACAATAACTATAAATATATTACCCACCTAAGATCGCTTGAGAATCCAATTCACAAATGTCCTTCCTCTTGCGATTAAATCGGGTCATCTTGGTTTCCTAAAACAACCAAGTTTCCATCCAATCAATATCCACATAAAATAATCAAAGCTTGAAGAGTCAAAATAAAGCATTAAAATCTCCATTCGACCTCCTCCTAAAATTCAAACCCTTCAAACAATTTTGAAGTTCCTTCTTCGTAACTTGTAGCCCCGATCTCTAGTTCACAACGGCTCAAAATCACCTCAATTGGACATCTACACCAAAAGATATGCCCAAAATATCAAAAATCTCATTTTCGAAAAGCAGGGGCTCGGCAGGTAAGCGGTTGCGCCCGAACGCCCATTGTCATGGCGACCACAAAGTATGCCACAAGGCACCCTACTACTCGACGTCTCGGCGAACACAGTTCGCGACGTCGCGACGAAGGTCGATTCTCTCGTCATGCGAATAAATATTTTACTCGTCATGACGTAGCTTCCTTCCTCGCACGTCAAGGCGTGTTTATACGCGACGTCATGACGTCTGCGTCGAAGAACCAAACCCCGAACTCCAATTTTGCATATCTCATCTTAAATCCTCTTCTAAACTCAAATGCAACACAACCAAACTATAGATCCAGCCCTCTACAACATTTCTAACCCATTCTAAGCTTCAAATCTAACACAAACACATCAACATAAGGAAATCTCTACATTTTCACCCAAAAATCCTAAAACCTTCGATTCTCACGGATTCAACATTCCTTAAGTTTAAATCTAATCAAACCAAGTTAGGAAGGCACTAAACTTACCGGAAAATGCTTGAATCGTCGGAAAACCTCAAAATCAAAATCCTCTCTTCTTCCTCTCTTCCTCTCCCCGGCGCGCTTCTCCTCTTCTTCTTCTATTTTCCTTTCTCTTTCCTTTCTCATTCTTCTTTAAACCCTAAGGAATGGACCTCCCTAATAAGCCCAAGCCCAAAACAACTTAAGTTAACCTTTCAAAAAGCCTTTACACAATCTAAATCCTCAAATGCTCATTTAAACCATATTTAGACCTTAATTATCCATAATTCTCTCAATTTAATCAAACTAAGGCAAAAATCACAATTCATACTGAATAAGATCATATAAAAAATTCGGGGTCTAACATTTCTCCCCCTCTTAAAAGAAATTTCGTCCTCGAAATTTACCTGAATTATCGAAGAGATGCGGATACTTCTCCCGCATAGCCTCCAATGGCTCCCAAGTAGCTTCCTCTACCGAATGATTCCTCCATAGGACCTTGACCAACTGAACCGTCTTGTTCCTGAGGACCTTGTCCTTAGTATCTAAGATTTGCACTGGAAGCTCCTCATAGCTCAAATCATCCCTCAACTGAACCTCACTAGTCTGAATAACATGCGATGGATCCGATCTATATCTTCTTAACATGGACACATGGAAAACATCGTGAATCTGCGATAACTCCGGAGGTAATGCCAATCTGTAGGCGAGTGGTCCAATCCTCTCAAGGATCTCATAAGGACCCACATACCTCGGACTCAACTTCCCTTTCTTGTCGAATCTCAATACTCCCTTCCAAGGAGATGTCTTAAGGAACACCTTCTCACCGACCTCATACTCCATCTCCTTTCTGAGCATCAACATAACTCTTCATCCTATCCTCTTCGCCTTAAACCTCTGCTAACTAAATTGACTTTATCGACCGTCAGTCTAATCAATTACGGTCCTTCCAATTGTCTCTCTCCTTTTTTATCCCAACAAATCGGAGTCCTACACTTCCGCCCATACAATGCCTCATACGGAGCCATCTGAATGCTCGAATGGTACGAATTGTTATAAGCAAATTCGACCAACGGCAAATGCTCATCCCATGCTCCTCGAAAATCCATCACACAAGCTCGAAGCATCCCTTAAGAGTCCGAATGGTCCTCTCAGATTGACCATCCGTCTGAGGGTGAAACGCAGTACTAAAATGCAATTTGGTACCCAAAGCATCCTGCAAGCTGCCCCAAAATCTCGAAGTAAACCGAGGATCCCTGTCGGACACGATCGAATCCTAATCCCATGCGGTCTCACTATCTCATCAATATACTTCTTTGCTAACACATGCAAAGAATCACCTGTCGAATCGCCAAAAGTGGGCTGACTTGGTCAACCTATCCACAATCACCCAAATGGCATCATGCCTCCCTCGGTCCCGGGCAAACCCATCAAAGTCCATCGTCACTCGCCGCCACTTCCACTCCGGAATAGGCAGCGGTCTCAATTGCCGAAGGTTCACGGTGTTCACCTTGACTTGCGACACACTAGACACTTCTTGACGAACTCGCTATATCCCTCTTCATACCTTTCCACCAAAGTGCTCTCTCAAATCCGATACATCCCGGTGCTACTGGATGCATGGCATAAAGGCGCGTTGTGTGCCTCATCCATAATCTCATCCTTGATCTCCCGCATCCGGATACACAACCTACTCCCAACTGTCATCACCCATCGTCCTCACCTCTATATCGTAAATCTTACCATTCTCAATCTCATCCCGAAGCTTGCTCGAGTTCGCATCCCGAGCTCGCAAATCCTAACCTTTTCCTTCAAAGATCGGTCTAACTCGAAAATTAGCGGAAGACAATCCGGCTCTTCTGCGTCAAGCTTATCCTAAGCTTAGCCATCTCTTCCAATAAAGGAAGATAAACCGATCGAACATGAGCAATCGACGACTTCACGCTCAAGGCATCCGCCACAACATTGGCCTTGCCTTGATGATACTCAATCAAGAAATCATAATCCTTTAGTAGCTCCAATCACCTCCGCGCCTCAAATTCAATTCCTTCGACTCATAAATACTTGAGACTCTTATGATCGAGAAAGATCCGAAGTCCAACTCCATACAAATAATGCCTCCAAATCTTGAAGGCAAATATCACCTGCTAACTCCAATCGTCGGCGGATAATTCAGCTCATAAGGCTTCAACTTCCTCGAAGCATATGCAATTACCCGATCTCCCCGCATCAAACACACCCAAGACCCTTCCTCGAAGCATCATCAGACACCGAATAGCCCTCATCTCCGAAGAAGCAAAACCGAATCGAGCACTCGTCAATCTGCGCTTAAGCTCCTCGAAGCTCTATGACATCGCCACCTGCACAAACTTCGATTCTTTCTCAACAACTTCGTCATTGGAGCGGATATCATCGAAAATCCCTCCACAAACTGTCTGTAGTAGCCTTCCAAACCCAGAAAACTCCTCACTTCTGCTACATTCTTCGGTGCCTCCCAATTCACTATAACCTCTATCTTCTTCGGATCCACATGCACTCCCTGCTCGGAGATCACATGCCCAAGAAAGGAAACTTCTCTCAGCCAAAATTCGCATTTCTCGAATTTGGCATACAACTCATTACTCCTCAAAGTCTCCAAAAAAATCCTTAAATGCTCCTCATGCTCCCGATCACTCTTGGAATACACCAAAATATCATCAATGAAGACAACGATAAATTGGTCCAAGAATGGTTTGAACACCCGATTCATCAAATCCATAAAAGCTGCCGGAGCATTTGTCAATCCGAAAGGCATCACCAAAAACTCAAAGTGCCCATAACGAGTCCTGAAAGCAGACTTCGGCACATCCGACTCCTTAATCCTCAACTGATGATAACCCGATCTCAAGTCTATCTTAGAAGACTCGCCCCTTGCAATTGATCAAACAAGTCATCAATGCGAGGAAGCGGATACCGATTTTCACCGTAATCGATTCAACTTCACGTAGTCCACACATCCTCAAAGATCCATCATTCTTCTTCACAAAAGAACCGAGCTCCCTAAGGCGAGGAACTCTAGCGAATATATCCTTCTCTAACAACTCCTCTAATCGCTCCTTCAACACTTTCAATTCACGGAGCCATCCTATAAGGCGGAATCGAAATCGGGTCAACTCGACAAAAGCTCGATCGAAAACTTCGATCTCCCGAGTGGCGGTAGTCGAGCAATTCCTCGGGAAAGACATCCGAGAAATCCTCGACTCTCGGAATATCCTCTAACTTCCCTCATCTTCGCTCTGGAATCCATCACAAGTCAAAACGCCTCACATCCCGACCTCAACATCTTCTCTGCAATCAAAGCCAAACAAATGAAAGCGGACTTGCCTTTCTATCCCCGAAAACATTACTCTGCTGCCATCATCTAATTCAAACTCAACTGTCTTCTACCTACAATCCAATCGGGCATTGTACCTTTCCTAGGTATCCATACCCAAAATCACATCCAAGCCTCCCATCTTCAGTGGCATCAAATCTACCACTAGAAGTGCTCCACCAATACAAATCTCACAATCTCGAACACCGGACTAACCACGATATCTTGACCGATCGGAGTACTCACCAACAGCGGAGTATCCAACGGACTCACAGTCCTATCACACATAGGTCTACTCGACGACACAAACGAGTGAGTAGAACCTGGATCAATCAACACAAGCACATCATCAGAAAACAATTGAGCCATACCAAGAATAACATCCGGCGCGCCCTCTGCATCCTCCTGCATAGCAAACACCTCGGCCGGTGCTCGCCTCTCGGTCTTCCCGGAAGACTCACCCTCTTGGCGAGATCGTAATCGCCCACCTCTGTCGTAGTCCTCGACCCACGGTCTCTGTCCTCTAGAGCTCAGATCCGAGATCCCTCTCTCTGGACGATCGAGGACACTTCTAGCCTCGTGTCCTTTCTCCCCACAAATAAGCATGCACCCGTCAATCGGTAACACTCTCCACCATGAAACTGACCACAGTGCTCACACTTAGGAACTGATGACCTGTCCCCATCTCCCCTCCTACTGCCGCCCACCGTAGAAGCTTGGTCAGAAACAGTAGAAGTCCTCATCGGCCTCGGCCGACTGGCACCACTGCTTCTCTCCTCAAACTGAGCTGGGAAGCTCCTAGCACTCCTGTCTGGCATAGGAGCACTAGTGCTACCTGTAGGAAAATCCCGGGGTGTCCATCACATGGACACAGTGCGGAAAACAAAACTTTTTTGTTCCGGGAAGTTCCCGAAAGCCAGGATCCAAGTGTATGTACAAACAATCAAACCATAACGACCAAAGGAGACCGTCTCTAACGGTATCCACGCAGAGGTCGGAAAACCTAACCGGGACAAATCCTTTGACTCGGGAATAGCTAGACTAAGAAAAAGACTGCTAGATCTTACCTTAGCCTTGGAGAGCTTGAATCAACGATGATTGAAGAGAAGAAGCTTGGTGAATAAGAGAAGATGATCGATGGTGAGCAAAGGAGGAGAACTTTTCTTTTCCTTTAACACTTTTTGTCTTTCACAAAAACCCCCGATCAAACTCTGTGAATTAGGTTTAAAACTTGTCTTTTAAACCTCTTAACTCATCATCCACGATCATGCCTCTTCACCTTTTCTATTTTGTCATTTAGTCATTAAATGTAACTAATGACTAAGCAAAATCAAAGAAGTTTCTAAAGCTTCTTCTTACCTCCCATGTATATGCTTATATATATATATAAATGCCGAAGTGGTCCAACACACTGGGTCGGTCTCTATCACTCTTAGGCCCCGTAGGTAAAAATCACGGAGACCCTTTTCAAAGAATGTCGATGTCGCGATCACATCGACATATCCCAATCTCATCGGGATCCATTTAATCCTATTACTCTCCAGAGATTGGATCACTATCCAAAACTATTTTACAGATTTCCGAGCCACTCTTATGCGTGTGATCCATTAGGTTCCCGGTTATGTTGGCCACTTAGATTAACACTTAATCTGAGCAAGTCATGAGCGGTATCTAGCAACACATCATGACCCCGAATCGACCGGAAAGTAATTGGTTTGACTAATGAAACCATATCACGAACCCTTCTATAGACAATTCTTTATGCAATTCGTCCTTTCACCATGCTATACCCCACTTGGTTTGAGTATGGGCAATGTGTCAACTCTTACTAGACCGATCGATCAAATCTAGTCCAAGTGTAATCGCTCGCCCTAGGACTCATTACTTGATATGTCCATGAAGACCCTCTTCATGACACATGTGTGCTCGGCGCGAGAGACTTCCAAGTAATGATCCCGATAAGAGGCTACGGGTATCTCTTCTGCTATCACGAGTGGTGAATCCTATATTGGCTACTCAATTACCTTCAATACCTCAAGTCGCACTCCAATCACCACCCATGAGCGACCTCCGAAGGCAACAAGGAATGGAGTCAAAGTATAGAATCAAGACTCAAGATATCCTCGAGTACCTCAAGTCTAAGGATACTTGCACCATTGCTATGATGAGATTATCACCGACATTTGTATAGGACATCCATGTGATGATCTCATGGCAGGTCATCCAATGTACTTACTACCACTAGTAAGCATCCACATGTCAAATCTAAATATCTCAATATTTACGCTTTTACGAGATCCACCGCTGATCCAATCAAGGAGTTTGACATGTCTAGTCTATCCGGATTAACGATGTCCAGCCTCATTAATCCTATGACTAGGGATAATTTAGATCTTGACATAATTGCACATGATAGGAATCTCGATAGTATGATCGCATCATAATTTCCTTCATGCTATGTCATATATCATGGACTTCATAAATTTGATTAAAGATCACAATCAATTCATAATAAAATGAACATCAAATAAATGAAATATGCCTTGCTTTATGTATTCATAAAGTCATGCATGACTATGAACAAAATGCGCTAAAGGGGATTGCCTTTAGGCACTACTTCTAACAATCTCCCACTTGACCTAAAGCCAATCGCCTTGGTATCTAATACCATAAGCGAGTACATGAGAATCAAAATTCTTCCGTGACAATGGCTTTGTCAACGGATCGACAATATTACTCTATGTGGAATTCTCTCTATCGGGACATCACCTCGAGCAATGATCTCCTAATCAAATGGTATCGGTAGTACGTGTTTGGATCACCGATGAGACCTTGGTTCCTTTGTTGCATAATAGCTCCATTGTTGTCACAATACAACCGTATGGGTCCATCACGCTTAGGAACCACACCAAGTTCAAGAATGAACTTCTTGATCCAAATGGCTTCTTTTCTTTGCGTCGATGGGGCAATGTAGTGCGCCTCGATCGTTGAATCGTGATCGTCTCTGTTTGAATTCTTCCAACCGATCGCTCCTCCATTCGATGTGGCGTAACTGATTGGGACTCGAGTCGCCCTTATCGATTAAAACGGCATCTGTATGCCCGCTCACTGAGATTTCCATCTCCATATATCAAGAAAACATCCTTAGTTCTTCGCAAGTACTTTAGGATATTCTTGACACCACCCAAAGATCTTCACCAGATCCGATTGGTATCGCTCGTAACACTTAGAGCGGATGATACATCGGTCTCGTATATAACATTACGTATATAATAGATCCTATCGCAGACGATACGGATCATATTCATACGCATCCTCTCGCCCCGTGTCCGAGGACACATAGACTTCGAGTGTTATCCCATGAGCAATGGGAAGAAACCCTCTCTTGGATTGCTCCATGCTAAACCTCTTTAGCACCTTGTCTATGTATCGTTGATGTGAAAGATCAAGCAACCTCTTTGATCTATCTCTATAAATCTTTATCCCAAGGATATAAGTTGCTTCTCCAGGTCTTTCATGGCAAATTGTTTGGACAACCAAATTTTCTGATCGCGGCATAGAGACATCGTTTCCTAGTAACAATATGTCATCTACATATAACATAAGGAATACGATCGCAGTTCCATTAACCTTCTTATACACACAGTGTTCATCTGGATTTTGTGAGAAACCAAACTCTTTGATTGTCTCATCAAAACGGATATTCCAACTCCTGGATGCTTGTTTCAATCCATAAATGGATTTACGAAGCTTGCATACCTTTTGCCATCGTGAAATGAAGCCCTCGGGTTGTGTCATGTACACATCCTCACCAGATTTCCATTCGGAAAGTCGTCTTCACATCTATTACCATATCTCATAATCATAATGGCGGCAATGGCTAGGAGTATCCTAATGGATTTAAGCATTACTCTCGATGAAGGTCTCGTCATAGTCAACTCCTTGTCTTTGACGAAAGCCTTTAACCACAAGCCTCGCTTTATAGGTAATCACATTACCATCCATGTCGGTTTTCTTCTTGAAAACCCATTTGCACCCTATAGATTTTATCCCTTCAGTGCATCGACCAAAGTCCATACCGGTTTTCATACATGGAATCCATTTGATTTCATGGCACGAAGCCATTTTCAAACTCGAACTCTTCGTAACCTCTTCATAGGTGGTAGGCTCATCATCCTCTATGAGCAATACGTCATTCTGCTCACTTACGAAATCCATATATCTCGAAGCAGAGCGTATCCTACTTGACCTCACAATTTCGTGTGAAGTAGAAGGTTGAGCTCGTTACCTCATCTGATGAGTTACAGCTTTGAGTTCGAGCGATTGATCTGCGTCTCGTCCGAGCATCTTGAACTTCTTGAAGTTCAACTTTGCTCCCATCCGTCCTCTTTTAAAAGAAACTCTTTCTAAAAAGACAACATGCGTTGAAACAAGCACCTTTTGTTCCTCGTGAGAAGGTAGAATTGATATCCTCTTGTTTCTTTAGGATATCCTATTTAACAAACACTTGTCGATTTTGCTTGACTTATCGACTTTGTCCGCTTCACATAAGGTGACAACCCCATACTTTTAAATAAGAAAGATAAGGTTTCTTGTTAGTCCACATCTCGTATGGAGTAACATCAATCGCTCTTTGATGGAACTCGCTTTAACAAGTAAACAAATGCCTCAAGTGCATACCCCAAAAGGATTTTGGTAGCTGTGCAAAACCCATCATAGATCGTACCATGTCCAACAAGGTTCGATTTCTCCTTTCTGCCACACCATTATCTTTGTGGTGTGTAGGAGGAGTCCATCGAGATAAAATCCCATTATCTACGAGATAATCCAAAACTCTTGGTCTAAGTATTCACCACCACGATCGGATCGTAATGTTTTGGTACTTTTCCCAAGTTGTTTTTTACTTCATTTCAATTGTTTGAACTTTTCAAGCGCTTGATTTGTATCTCATTAGATACTGATACCCATATCGAGAATAATCATCGATAAAGGTAATGAAGTAACAACAACCATTTACGCATGGATGGACATCGGACCACATACATCTGAATGTATTAGATCTAATAATCCGATCGCTCGTTCACCCTTTCCCTTAAAAGGTAACTTAGTCATCTTTCCTAATAAACAAGATTCAAATGTGTCATAAGATTCATAATCGAATGACCCTAAACTTCCATTCTTATGGAGCTTAGCGATGCGTCTCTCATTTATATGGCAAAGCGACAATGCCATAAGTAAGTTGATTTTAAATTATCTCTTTTATGTCTTTTGCATCATTGACATTCATAACCGGATGTGACATATCTAATATGTAAATATCGTTGCATAATGTACCGATACCATAAAGCATTCCATTTGAGCTAATAGAACAACCATTGTTACCAAAAGACAAATGGAAACCAAATCTATTTAAACAAGAAATGTATAATATGTTCTTTGTTAACACGGGTACAAAATAACAATCATCCAAGTTAAGTACAAGCCCACTGGGAGTGTCAAAACATAAGTCCCTACGGCTAATCAGCAAACTCTTGCTCCATTACCAACACGCAGTCCATTTCTCCCTTTATGAGTCGCCATCGTCCCCGAGGCCCTGCGATATCATTGCATATGTGAGCCACAACCGTATCTAATACCCATATGTTATGATCGAAACAGATTAACCTCGATGACAAACATACGAAGAAGTCGAGGCATCGATGCCTTCTTCGCTTCATTTCTTCGGATAGACTTTGCGATTCGCCTCAATGACCAGTCTTACATGATGGAAGCGGTACCTTTTAGTGCGATCTCTTTGGTCTTCTTCTTGCCTTTGGCTGTGCTTCCTTTTGGATTTTCCTTGGGTTTCTTACCCTTCTTCTTCTTCATTTCTTTTCTTGGAACCAGAGGAAGAAGAATCCACCAATAGAACGCCTTGCTATCTTGCTTGACAACTTGTTACTGCTGCCTTGGCCAGATTGATCACCGAGAATTGTGGTGGATATTTGGTTCATCCGATAGTTCAACACAAACCGTGAATAACTATCGACAAGCCAACAAGAATCAAGTCTATACTTAACTCACAATCCATCACAAAACCTAAGATAGCCAACCTCTCAATATAGCCATTCATCTTGATGCATATTGCCTGCGCAGATGAACCAGAGTCATCTTCGTTGTAAAGAGCAACCTTGAGGTCTCGAACTGCTCGGACCGAGCTTGCTCATCAAACAACTCTCGTAGATTAAACACTATCGTGTGAGCATCCATAGACTCGTCTTTACTTCGCAGCTCGGTGACATCGATGCAAGCATAATGCAATGGCTATGTCATCGTCTTTTAGATGCTTACGATATGCCTTCGATCATCATCGAAGCTCCTTCACAAGTGGATCCGGGCGGAAAATCAAGGATATATCCTAGATCCTCGGATCTCGAGAACAATTCTCGATTTCGCAATCAATCAAGAAAATTTGGTCCAGATTAATTTGTTTGAGTCAATTAGTAGCGAAGATTCACACCGGTCGACATCTTGACCAACCTAAACATAGAGAGAAAGAAAGTTAGAATAGAATTAAATGTATGATCATAAGGACTTAAATGACATACATATGGCTCCCACTAGTTTCAATAGAATCCATAACCCTCATCATGAATCCACGAAACAAAATGGCACAATGACTGGTGGGTGCGATATCCAACATTGCTAAGAATGACCTTGGGGTTAGCCCAACAAGCCACCTTAGGTCAATCGGTAGGTATCGGTCATACCAATTGCATCACGAATGCAACTATCGCTCGATGCTATCAGCAGTTGATGTATGCACATACATTGGGTTATCAACAACGATGCGTGTACATCGATGTACACTACCCAATGTCGCCTCTGTCGCGTTGACGCTTGAAGTTAGCTCAACAAATCAACGCTTCTAGGAAAACCGACCCATTAATCCGAAAATCACATTTTCATGGTTTGAACATATTCAGTATAGAGTGAGCTTGAGGTTAGCTCAACAACCCAACCTATAAGAACTCGGTTTTACCATATTAATGGAAGGCGTTAGTTTTCATATTTTAAGTGAGGATTTTAGGTCTCATCTTTACGATCTCATCAAGCTATAGGATCATAGTCACCTTGACTATATGGACTGATTTAGGGCATTATATCAATCATATTGAATTCATACCAAAATCATCCATCATCCCACCTCGACTCGATACAAGTCGACTTATTCGATCTGAGTCGACTTATCTTGTTGTAGTATGTACAAATCGCCTTATACCGAAGGTACAAGTGGACTTATACGACTCTTACGTGTAAGTCGACTTATCAACCTGTACAAGTCGCCTTACACAAGGAAATTTGCTATCTAGTCGGCTAATTCTCAATCCAGGCATTTCCAATTCACAATACCATATACCAAGTATATTATCCTTTATATTAATGTGCTAATGAAACATTTTCATTGAAACATGCATGCCATATAGTCAAACTATATATGAAAACCTTGAAACCGATTAATCCACCATTAATCACTAGATTTCCACATAATTCAAGGACACCAAATAATCATACTAAATAGCTCTAGATAGTCTAGACATTATCAAGATTACTCCGGCACTAGTCACATAAATTGCGACGGCCAAAATAAGCAAGATAATGGAATAAGCTAATAAGACGCTAAAGTGACCTATTCACCATCCGAAAATTATTGGAAACCCAATTTCAAGAATCTCATTTTGGGATGCATGCCACATCAATATAACACATTTTTAATCACTATAAAAATGATTCAAGGCATTGGAACCGAAAATAACACAAGCAATCATTTCAAACAAAACAGCCCCAGCATGTTTCTCAAAACTGCCAAGCTCTGCCTTTTGCTAAAAATGATCATTGAAACAATTTCAATAAATGCTGAGAAAATTACAGAGGTTAAAAAATGTTTCTAACATGCTCCATGAATTTTTCCAGGATTTATTTCCCACAAAAACTCATTGAACCTCAGCAATCTAGCTGAACCAGAATCTGTGTTTTTCAACACAGACATTCCCAGCAGCATACAAGAAATTCGGAAATAAATAGTAAATCACCTTGAAAACATTTTTCCATCTACAGAGACATTCACAAACATCTTAGGGACATTTCGGTGAAAACCAATCCGAATTTTTTTTTTCTAGAATTTATTCTCGAATTTACAAGCATACCTGTTTCAGAAACGTTCAACAAGACAGCATCCGAAACTTGAGGGAATTAAATAGCAAAAACATATCAAACGACATCGATAAATTTTTTCCTTTTATAGACACATTCAGAAACATCTTATGAGCAGGTCTATGCAAGAAAATTTCGAAAACCCTAATTCTACACTGGTTCGAAATTGCACACAGTCAGCATGCTACACAGCTCAATTCACAAAGGAACTCCGACCTAGTTATCATTTCATTTGTTTATACAACACAAGCGTCTCGATACCACTGTAGGAAAATCCAGGGTGTCCATCACATGGACACAGTCGGAAAACAAAACTTTTTGTTCCGGAAGTTCCCAAAGCCAGGATCCAAGTGTATGTACAAACAATCAAACCATAACGACCAAAGGAGACCGCCTCTAATCTGATCCACGCAGAGGTCGGAAAACCTAACCGGACAAACCCTTTGACCGGAATAGCTAGACTAAGAAAAGACTGCTAGATCTTACCTTAGCCTTGGAGAGCTTGAATCAACGATGATTGAAGAGAAGAAGCTTGGTGAATAAGAGAAGATGATCGATGGTGAGCAAAGGAGGAGAACTTTTCTTTTCCTTTAACACTTTTGTCTTTCACAAAACCCCGATCAAACTCTGTGAATTAGGTTTAAAACTTGTCTTTTAAACCTCTTAACTCATCATCCACGATCATGCCTCTTCACCTTTTCTATTTTGTCATTTAGTCATTAAATGTAACTAATGACTAAGCAAAATCAAAGAAGTTTCTAAAGCTTCTTCTTACCTCCCACGTATATGCTTATATATATATATATATTAATTATTTAATTAATTAATAATATATATATATATATATAATGCTGAAGTGGTCCATCACACTGGGGTTCGGTCCTACTAAACTGCTTAGAACCCCATGCGCGAAAAAATCGCGGAGACCCTTTTCAATGTCGATGTCGCGATCACATCGGGACATATCCCAATCTCATCGGGATCCATTTAATCCTATTGCTCTCCGATATTGGATCACTATCCAAAACTATTTCTGATTTAGAGCCACTCTTATCGTGTGACCCATTAGGTTCCGGTTATGTTGGCCACTTAGATTAACACTTAATCTGAGCAAGTCATGGCGGTATCTAGAACACATCATGACCCCAATTGACCGGAAAGTAATTGGTTTGACTAATGAAACCATATCACGAACCCTTCCATAGACAATTCTTGTGCAATTAGTCCTTTCACCATGCTATACCCCACTTGGTTTGAGTATGGGCAATGTGTCAACTCTTACTAGGTGATCGGATCAAATCTAGTCCAGTGTAATCGGTTCTCGCCTAGGACTCATTACTTGATATGTCCATGAAGACCCTCTTCATGACACATGTGTGTTCGACGCTAGAGACTTCCAGTAATGATCCCGATAAGAGGCCATGGGTATCTCTTCGCTATCACGTAGTGGTGAATCCTATATTGGCTACTCAATTACCTTGAATACCTCAAGTGCACCCAATCACCACCCTATGAGCGACCTCGAAAGGCAACAAGGAATGGAGTCAAAGTGCAATTAGTACCCAAGATATCCTTAAGTACCTCAAGTCTAAGGATACTTGCACCATTCTATGATGAGATTATCACCGACATTTGTATAGGACATCCATGTGATAATCTCATGGCGAGTCATCAATGTACTTACTACCATTAGTAAGCATCCACGTGTCAAATCTAAATATCTCAATATTTACGGTTTATGAGATCCTTTGCTTGATCCAATCGAGGAGTTTGACATGTGCTAGTCTATCTGGATTAACGATGTCGGTCTCATTAATCCTATGACTAGGGATAATTTGAATCTTGACATAATTGCACATGATAGGAATCTCGGTGGTATGATCGCATCATAATTTCCTTCATGCTATGTCATATATCATGGACTTCACAAATTTGATTAAAGATCACAATCAATTCATAATAAAATGAACATCAAATAAATGAAATATGCCTTGCTTTATGTATTCATAAAGTCTGTACATGACTATGAACAAAATGCGCTAAAGGGGATTGCCTTTAGGGCACTACTCTAACACTACCTCCTCTCCGAAACTGCTCTCTGCCCTTTCTCTTCTTATTCACAGCACTCTTGATATTCTCTATGTTTTCCACCCGAAGAGCTGCCTCAACTAATTGCTGAAAGTTACTGAAATTCTGCACAATCACCTTCTCTCTGATGGCCAAATGTAGTCCCGATTTAAATCGACGACATCTGGCAACCTCGCTCAACATCAAATCTGAAGCATCTGGACACATTGCGTGAACCCAAGACTCATACTCAACAATCGTCATATCCTCTCGAGTGAGACTCAAAACTCCCTCTGCTTCTCTTGGACATAAACCTCGACAGATATTTCTTCTTGAACGCAGACCACAAAATCTCGCCATGCCAACCCTCTCGGCCTCATCATTGCCTTAAGACGGTCTCCCACCATCTGAACATCTCCTGTAACAATGGCGGCAGCATATACAACTCTCTCGTCCTCCTCCCAATCCATCGATCCATCACCCGTTCATCCTCCATGACCATGTCTCGACCTTCTTTGTCCCAAAGAAGTCCATCGCTCCATACTTTCTCACTTGTCAATTGTTTTCCCTCTTAATCGGGGCGGAGCGGAAGGTCGTGGCATCGGCCCATGCTTTGAACAAGCGCTGAGTAAAGGCACAAACATCTTCGGATCAAACTGGGGCACTTGCCCTGGCGGAATCGGCGATTCCTGAGTCGGCGAATGCATGGGCTCACTCTCTAGCCCCATAGAAGCCTCAACATGCATTGGGGCTACAGACTCATCGGTCCTCTCCTCCCTAGTAGGAGAGTCAGGTGCAGCAGACCCTTGCATAGCTCCTCGTATCCTTCTACGAGGTGGCATCGTACTCCTTCAAATGGAAACACTAAGAATTAGCTATATGACAATCTACATGTATGCATGATATGCATGTCACGTAACAATGCAACAAGTAATCATATATCACACAATCCTATTATGCATTCTAAGCCAAGGACACCTAAACCTAGGCGCTCTGATACCAAACATGTTGGGCCCGGATCCCGATACATCCAAATCCCGAGGGCGGCCCCTCGGGTCGCGCCCGCGTCGAGCGCCCCAAACCGCAAACCCAATCCCAACATTTCGGCACAATCGATCAATTAATACATACATACATTGCCAGAACATACACAACCATACATTAAAGACCCTATGACCATAGGGATTTCATACTATTGCAAATTAAGAAAAGTCAACAAGTATCCTCAATTATAACAAAATACAAAATGAAATCTAAATCCAAAAATACATGAGTATGCTCAATGTTAACATGCTCGGAGGGCCAACAAAATACTAACTTAATACAAAGCTCCTAATTTGTCTAAAGTTTCCGATGCCGCGCAAAGTCAACGATCGACCTGATCTGCACCTGAGGAGGGAAAGATAATGGGTTGAGCTACATAGCTCAGTGGCTAATATAATTATAGCCATTCGCAACTAGCACAAATCCCAGCATATGAATGTATATATATTATATATATACATACTTTAATTCAAATATTCATATACTACTCAAACAATTTATGCAATCAATACAATTAATTCAATCCATAATTATGTCACACAGTATGCTTCACAATGATCAATTCACATATGCAATGTACATCACAATGGCTCGAGGGTTCCATAGAAATGTAGGAGAAATCGAAGTTTAACCACGAACGAAATGAGTCCATTCGAGACTCATATGCCACAAGCGGCAGCCGGGAAGGCTCTTGTCTACGTGCACGTGATTTAACGAAATGGTTCCACTCTCGCCAAACAAAAGCACATAATCATGCTCATAATCATTTCATCATATGATATTCTTTCATATCTTGCATTTAGTCAAAATGCCATGATCAAGTCTAGGCATAACATGCTCAAAATCTATGTAATGCTATCAATTTTCATGCTTCTTTCCAAATATGTGATAATCAAAGTCATTCAATTCATCACATTTAATCATACATAACATATAACATATATTCATACATAGGCAAGAAATTGCCTAATCACACAATAACTATAAATATATTACCCACTTAAGATCGCTTGAGAATCCAATTCACGAATGTCCTTCCTCTTGCGATGAAATCGGGTCACCTTGGTTTCCTAAAACAACCAAGTTTCCATCCAATCAATATCCACATAAAATAATGAAAGCTTGAAGAGTCAAAATAAAGCATTAAAAATCTCCATTCGACCTCCTCCTAAAATTCTGAACCCTTCGAAACAATTTCTAAAGTTCCTTCTTCGCATAACTTGTAGCCCTGATCTCTAGTTCTGCGGCTCAAAATCACCTCGATTGGACATCTACACCAAAAGATATGCCCAAAATACCAAAAATCTCATTTTGAAAAAGGGGGGCTCGCCAGTGGCGGCCATGCTGAAAACAACCCGCTCGTCATGGCGACCAAAGTGTCTTGTGGCACATGCACCCTACTCGCGTCATGGCGAACACAGTTTGCACATCGCGACGAAGGCCGATTCTCTCGTCATGGCGAATAAATATTTTACTCGTCATGACGTAGCTTCCTTCCTCGCATGTCGCGGCGTGTTCATCATGCGTCGCGACGTCTGCGTCGAAGAACCGAATTTCCGAACTCCAATTTCTGCATATCTCATCTTAAATCCTCTTCTAAACTCAAATGCAACACAACCAAACTATAGATCTAGCCCTCTACAACATTTCTAACCCATTCTAAGCTTCAAATCTAACACAAACACATCAATATAAGGAAATCTCTACATTTTCACCCAAAAACCCTAAAACCTTCGATTCTCACGGATTCAACATTCCTTAAGTTTAAATCTAATCAAACCAAGTTAGGAAGGCACTAAACTTACCGGAAAATGCTTCGAATCGTCGGAAAACCTCAGAAATCAAAATCCTCTCTTCTTCCTCTCTTCCTCTCCCCGCCGGCGTGCTTCTCCTCTTCTTCTTCTATTTTCCTTTCTCTTTTCCTTTCTCATTCTCTTCTTTAAACCCTAAGGGAATGGACCTTCCCTAATAAGCCTAAGCCCAAAACAACTTAAGTTAACCTCTCAAAAAGCCTTTACACAATCTAAATCCTCAAATGCTCATTTAAACCATATTTAGACCTTAATTATCCATAATTCTCTCAATTTAATCAAACTAAGGCAAAAATCACAATTCATACTGAATAAGATCTTATAAAAAAATTCGGGGTCTAACATCTAATGTCAGTGATAATCCCATCATAGCAATGGTGCAAGTATCCTTAGACTTGAGGTACTCAAGGATATCTTGGATACTGATTATGTGCTTTGACTCCATTCCTTGTTGCCTTACACAGGTCGCTCATAGGGTGGTGCTTGGGTACAGCTTGAGGTATTCGAAGGTAATTGATTAGCCAATAAAGGATTCACCACTTCTGTGATAGCAGAAGATGATACCCATGACCTCTTGTCAGGGTCATTATTTGGAAATCTCTGGTCGGAGTTCATATGTCATGAAGAGTGTCTTCAGTGACATATAAAGTAATGAGTCCCAGGACAAGAACTAATATCACTTGGACTAGATTTGACGTAGTCAGTCTAGTAAGAGTTGACACTTTGCCCATACTCATAACCAAGTGGGGTATAGCATGGTGAAAGGACGAATTGCACAGTAATTGTCTATGGAAAGGTTCGTGATATGGTTCATGATAAATATAGGTTCATTCGTCAAACCAATTACTTTCCGGTCAATTGGGGGTCATGACGTGTTGCTAGATACAGCTCATGACTTGCTCAGATTAAGTGTTAATCTAAGTGACCAACATAACCGGAAACCTAATGGGTCACACGCATAAGAGTGACTCGGAGAATTCGTAAAATAGTTTTGGATATAGATCCAATAAATGGAGAGCAATAGGATTAAATGGATCCCGATGAGATCGAGACATGTCCCGATGAGATCGCGACATCGATATTGCTGAAACAGGTCTTCGGTATTTTTTCCATACCGGGACTCGGTAGGACCGACCCCAGTGTGACTAGACCACTTCAACATATATATATATATATATATATATATATATATATATCTTATTAATTAATTACTTATATATATATATCTTATTAATTAATTAAGTAATTAATATATATATATATATATCTTATTAATTAATTACTTATATATATATATATATATATATATATGTGTGTGTGTGTGTCAACGTGGAAAGGAGGAGAAGCTTCTCTTGTATGCTTTGTCATTAATTGCATTTAATGGCTAGAAGACAAAAATGAAAGATAGAAGAGTGATGATCGTTGGTTTTGGAAGAAGCAAGAAAGGTTTGAAGGAAAAAAGGCTTTCCTCTCTTCTTCATCATCGATCAAGCTCTCCTTCATCCTCTCCAAGCTTCTCTTCATCGTTTCTCCTTAGCTCTCCAAGAACAAGGTAAGAGCTAGCACTCTCTCCCTTGTTCTAGCTATTCCCGGATCAAAGGGTTTGTCCCGGTTAGGTTCTCCGATCTTTGCGTGGATACCGTTAGAGACGGTCTCTTTTGGTTGTTATAGTTTGACATTGTTATATAGACACATGGATCCTGACTTTCGGGAAGGTCCCGAAACAAAATTTTTTTTTTCCGCACCGTGTACATGTGATGTACACACCGGGATTTTCCTACAATGGTATCAGAGCCACTTGTGTCGTATATAACGAAGAAATCATAACAAGGTTGGAGCTGCCTATTGGTTGTGACGATGATGCATGTTGACTGTGTTAATTTCGAAATCAGTATAGAAATATATTTTTCAAAATTTTCTTGCCCAGATGTTCTCATAAGATGTTGTTGAATATGTCTGTGGAAGACCAGAATTTATCAATGTGATTTGATATGGTTTTGCTAATTTATTCCCTAATGTTCTGGTTGCTGTGTTTATGCACATTCCTTGAATATGCATGCTTATAAATTCAATAATAAATTGTAGAATTTGTTTTTTCGGATTTTCTTTTACCGACATGTCTCTAAGATGTTTATGAATGTCTATGAGGATGGAAAAATGTTTTTGAGGTGATTTACTATTTATTTGAGAATTTATTGTGTGCTACTGGGAATAACTGTGTTGAGGAACACAGATTCTATATTGGCTTTGTTTCTGAGTTTGGATGAGTTGTTTTTGGAAATAAATCCTGAAAACATTCATGGAGCATTTTTTAAACATGTTATAACCTCTGTAATTTTCTCAGAATTTATTGAAATTGTTTCAATGAGTTTTTCAAGCAAAAGACAGAGCTTGACAGTTTTGAGAAAGTTGCTGGAGCTGTCTTGTTTGGAATGACTGATTGTGTATTTCTCAATTCCAATGCCTTGGATCATTTTTAATGTGATTAAAAATATGTTACATTGATGTTGTATGCTTTCCAAAATGATTTTCTTGAAATTGGGTTTCCAAAAATTTTTGGATGTCAAATGTATCTCATTAGCGTCTCGTTAGTATATTTCCTTGTCTCGATTGTTTTGGCCGTCACCAATTTTGTTACCAGTGCCGAAGTAGTCTTGATAAAGTGTAGACTACCTAGAGATACTTAGGGTGATAGTTTGATATCCACAAAATTATTTGGAAATCTAAGTGAATAATAGTGTATTCATCAATTTCAAGTTTTTCATGTATAGTATGATTATACATGGTAAGCATGATACAATGAAAGTGTTTCATTGGTACATCAAAATAAAGTATATTACACTTGGTATTGTGAATTGGAACTGCACGGATTGAGAAATTAGTCGATTAGAAAGCAATTCCACATATATAAGTCAACCTACATATGCATAAGTCGACTTGTATTCTCAGGTAAGTCGACTTACACATGCATAAGTCGACTTGTTCGTGCACATAAGTCGACTTGCACAATGGTATAAGTCGACTTGTACGTACACAGTAGCATAAGTCGACTTGCACAATGGTATAAGTCGACTTGTACGTGCACAGTAGCATAAGTCGACTTACAACATGCTTAGGTGGGATGATGGATGATTATAGGTATAAACTCAATGTGATTGATGAAATGCCCTAAATCATTCCATATAGTCGTGGTGACTATAATCCTACAGCTTGGATGAGACCAGAGTTTCAAATCCCTCACACAAAATATGAAAACTAACGCCTTCCATTAATATGGGGAGAACCAGAGTTCTTATAGAGTTCGGGTTGTTAGGTAAACCCAAGCTCACTCTATACGGATATGTTCGAATCATGGAAATAAGATTTTCGGATTAATGGGTCGGTTTTCACTAGAAGCATTGATTTGTTGAATAAACTCAAGGTTAACGTAGACAGAGGCGAAATTGGGTAGCGTACATTAGATGTACGCACATCAAGAGTTGATAACCCAATGTGTGTGCATACATCACGAGTTGATAGCACTAGTCGATAATTGCACCTGTGATGTAACTGGTATGACCGATACCTGCCGATTGATCTAAGGTGGCTTGTTGGGTAAACCCAAGGTCATTTTAATAATGTCGACTATCTATGATGCAATTGGTATGACTGATACCTACCGATTGACCTAAGGTGGCTTGTTGGGTAAACCCAAGGTCATTTTAGTAATGTCGGATATCGACCCACTAGGACATTTTGTCATAATGTTTCTTGAATTCGTAATGAGGGTTATGGATTCTTTGAAACTAGTGGGAGCCATATGTATGTCATGCAAGTCCTTATGATCATGCATGTAATTCTATTCTAACATTCTTTCTCTCTTTCTCTTTAGGTTGATTGAAGATGACTTCTAGTGTGAATTTGCGCTCACTTATGGACTCTAATAAATTAACTGGACCCAACTTTCTCAATTGGCTGAGAAATCTGATAATTGTTCTCAGATCTGAGGAGTTAAGTTATGTCCTCGATGTTCCACTTCCTGATCTACCTGCTGTTGATGCTTCTGATGAGGATCAGAAAGCATATCGTAAGCATCTCAAAGACAGTGACATGACTACCTGTATTATGCTCGCCTTGATGTCACCAGAGTTGCAGAAGCAGCATGAGTCTATGGATGCTAATACCATAGTGTTTCATCTTAGGGAGCTTTTTGATGAGCAAGCTTGATCTGAAAGTTTCGAGACCTCGAGGCTACTCTTCATTACTATGATGACTCCAGGTTCATCTGCAGTGTAGTATGCACTGAAGATGAATGGGTATATTGAGAGGTTGGCTGTTTTATGTTTTGTTATGGATTATGAATTAAGTGTTGACTTAATTCTAGTTGGATTGTCTGATAGTTATTCACAGTTTGTGTTAAACTATCGGATGAACCAAATATCCACGACAATCCCTGAGTTGATCAATATGCTCAAGATAGCAGAGCAAGCTATCAAGAAGGATAGCAAGCAAGTGCTTATGGTGGCCTCTTCTTCTTCTGGTTCAAAGAAAAAGAATCTAAAGAAGAAAAAGTATAAGAAACCAAAAGGAAGTGCAGCCAAAAAGAAAACCAAAGCGCACGCACTAAGGAACTTGCTTCCATTGTGGCAAGGCTGCCTTGGGCGAAGCTAAACCGTAAAGTCTATCTGGAAGAATTGAAGCGTAAGAAGGCATCGATGCCTCGGCTCCTTCGTATGTTTGTCATTGAGGTTATCTCGCTTCGACCATAACATATGGGTATTAGATACCGTTGTGCTCACACATATGTAATGATATCACGGGGCCTCGAGGGACGATGGATGTACTCGTGAAGGAGAACTAGACCTACGTGTAGGAAATGGAGCAAGAGTTGCTGCATTAGCCGTAGACACATATTTTTTGTCACTCCCCAGTGAGCTTGTAATTAAACTGGATGAATGTTATTTTGTACCTGTTTTAATAAAGAACATATTGCCTGTTTTTTGTTTAAATAGAGCTGGTTTTCATTTGACTTTTAGTAATAATGGTTGTTCTATTAGTTTGAATGGAATGCTTTATGGTACTGGTACATTATGCAATGGAATTTACATATTAGATATGTCACATCTAATTATGAATGTCAATGACACGAAAAGACATAAACGAGATAATTTAAAATCAACCTACTTATGGCATTATCGCCTTGGCCATATAAAAGAGAGACGCATAGCTAAGCTCCATAAGAGTGGAAGTTTAGGGTCATTTGATTATGAATCATATGACACATGTGAATCTTGTTTATTAGGCAAGATGACTAAGTTACCCTTTAAGGGAAAGGGTGAATGAGCGACTGGAGTATTAGACCTAATACACTCAGATGTATGTGGTCCGATGTCCATCCATGCTAGAAGTGGTCGTCTTTACTTCATTACCTTTATCGATGATTATTCTCGATATGGGTACCAGTTCGATGAGATACAAATCAAGCATTTGAAAAGTTCAAACAATTCGAAATGAAGTAGAAAACTAACTTGGGAAAAGTATCAAGACATTCTGATCCGATCGTGGTGGGGAATACTTAGACCAACAGCTTTTAGATTATCTCGTAGATAATGGGATTTTATCTCAATGGACTCCACCTTACACACCACAACATAATGGTGTGGCGAGAGGAGAAATCGAACCTTGTTAGACATGGTACGATCAATGATGGGCTTTGCAAAGTTACCAAAATCCTTTTGGGGTATGCACTTTCGAGACACTTGTTTACTTGCTAAACGAGTTCCATCAAAGACATTGATGTTACTCCATATGAGATGTGGACTAACAAAAGACCCTATCTTACTCATTTGAAAGTTTGGGGTTGTCCTACTTATGTGAAGCGAATACAGTCAGATAAACTTGATGCAAAGTCTGACAAGTGTTTGTTTGTAGGATATCCTAAAGAAACAATGGGATATCAATTCTACCTTGCTGAGGAACAAAAGGTGTTTGTTTCAAAGCATGTTGTCTTTTTAGAGAAAGAGTTTCTTTTACAAAAAGACAGTGGGAGCAAAATTGAACTTGAAGAAGTTTAAAATGCTCGAACAGACGCAGATGAACTGCCTGAACTTGAAACTGTGACTCATACAGATGAAGTAACAGTTCAACCTTCTATAACACATGAAATTCGTAGGTCACGTAAGATACGCTCTGTTCCCGAGAGATATGGATTTCTCGTGAGTGAACAGAATGACGTATTGCCCATAGAAGATAATGAGCCTACTACCTATGAAGAGGTTCTGAAGAGTTCAGAGTCTGAGAAATGGTTTCATGCCATGCAAGCTGAAATGGATTCTATGTATGAAAACCAAGTATGGACTTTGGTTGAGGCACCCGAAGGAATAAAACCCATAGGGTGTAAATGGGTTTTCAAAAAGAAAACCGACATGGATGGTAATGTGATTACCTATAAAGCAAGGCTTGTGGCTAAAGGTTTTCATCAAAGACAAGGAGTTGACTACGACGAGACCTTGACCCAAAGAGCAATGCTTAAATCCATTAGGATACTCCTAGCCATTGCCACTCATTATGATTATGAGATATGGCAAATGGATGTGAAGACGACTTTCTAAATGGAAATCTAGGCGAGGATGTGTATATGACACAACCTCGAGGGCTTCACCTCTATGATGGCGAAAAGATGCGAAGCTTGTAAATCCATCTATGGATTGAAACAAGCATCCAGGAGTTGGAATATCCGTTTTGATGAGATAATCAAAGAGTTTGGTTTCTCACAAAATCCGGATGAACACTTTGTGTATAAGAAGGTTAGTGGGACATCAATCGTATTCCTTGTGCTATATGTAGATGACATATTATTACTAGGAAACGATGTCTCTATGCTACAATTAGTGAAGATTTGGTTATCCAAACAATTTGCCATGAAAGACCTTGGTGAAGCAACTTATATCCTTGGGATAAAGATTTATAGAGATAGATCAAAAAGATTGCTTGTTCTTTCACAATCAACGTACATAGACAAGATGCTAAAGAGGTTTAGCATGGAGCAATCCAAGAGAGGATACCTTCCCGTGACTAATGGGATAACACTCTCGAAATCTATGTGTCCTAAGACACAAGTTGAGAGGATGCGCATGAATATGATCCCGTATGCATCTGCAGTAGGATCTATCATGTACGATATGCTATGTACGAGACCCGATGTATCATATGCTCTAAGTATTACGAGCAGATACCAATCGGATCCTGGTGAGGGTCACTGGGTGGCTGTTAAGAATATCCTCAAGTACTTGCGAAGGACTAGGGATGTTTTCTTGATATATGGAGATGGAGATCTTAAAGTGAGCGGGTATACAGATGTTAGTTTTCAATCTGATAAGGATGATTATAAATCCCAATCATGTTATATATTCACACTAAATGGCGGGGCGGTCAGTTGGAAGAGTTCCAAATAAGAGACAACTACCGATTCAACAATCGAGGCAGAGTACATTGCCGCTTCAGTTGCAGCAAAGGAAGCTGTTTGGATCAAAAAGTTCATTACTGAACTTGGTGTGGTTCCTAGCTGTGATGGGACGCAGGCGAAGGAACCAAGGTCTCATCAACGATCCAAACACGTACTCCGCAAATATCACCTGATTAGGGAGATCATTGGTCGAGGTGATGTCCAGATAGAGAGAATTCCCACTGAGCAGAATATTGCTGATCCGTTGACAAAGCCATTGTCACAGACGAGCTTTGATTCTCATGTACTCGCCTATGGTATTAGATATCAAGGCGATTGGCTTTAGGTCAAGTGAGAGATTTTGTTAGAGTAGTGCCTAAAGGCAATCGCCTTTAAGCGCTTTTATACAAAGTTGTGTATAGACTTTATGAATAAATAAAGAAAGGCATATTTCATTACTTTGCTGTTCATTGTTTATGAATGGATATTGATCTATAAGCAAATTAATGAAGTACAAGATATATGACATAGCATGAAGGAAATTATGATGTGATCATACTACTGAGGTTCCTATCATATGTAATTATGTCAGTATTTAAATTATCCCTAGTCATAGGATTCTTGGCCGACAACAGAATCCGGAGACTAACACATCTCAAGCTCCTTGATTTGATCAAGCAGTGGATCTCAGAAACTGTAAATATGAGATATTTAGGGTTGAGATGTGAATGATTACTAAAGGTAGTAAGTACATTGGATGACCTTCTATGAGATCATCACATGGATGTCCTATTCTAATGTCAGTGATAATCTCATCATAGCAATGGTGCAAGTATCCTTAGACTTGAGGTACTCAAGGATATCTTGGATACTGATTCTGTGCTTTGACTCCATTCCTTGTTGCCTTACATAGGTCGCTCATAGGGTGGTGCTTGGGTACAGCTTGAGGTATTCGAAGGTAATTGAGTAGCCAATAAAGGATTCACCACTTCTGTGATAACAGAAGATGATTCCCATGGCCTCTTGTCAGGGTCATTACTTGGAAATCTCTGGCCGGAGTTCATATGTCATGAAGAGTGTCTTCAGTGACATATAAAGTAATGAGTCCCAGGAAAAGAACTAATATCACTTGGACTAGATTTGACGTAGTCAGTCTAGTAAGAGTTGACACTTTGCCCATACTCATAACCAAGTGGGGTATAGCATGGTGAAAGGAAGAATTGCACAGTAATTGTCTATGGAAAGGTTCGTGATATGGTTCATGATGAATATAGGTTCATTCGTCAAACCAATTACTTTCCGATCAATTGGGGGTCATGATGTGTTGCTAGATACCGCTCATGACTTGCTCAGATTAAGTGTTAATCTAAGTGGCCAACATAACCGAGAACCTAATGGGTCACACGCATAAGAGTGACTCAGAGAATTTGTAAAATAGTTTTGGATAGAGATCCAATAAATAGAGAGCAATAGGATTAAATGGATCCCGATGAGATCGAGACATGTCCCGATGAGATCGCGACATCGATATTGCTGAAACAGGTCTTCGGTGTTTTTTCCATACCGGGACTCGGTAGGACCGACCCCAGTGTGACTGGAACACTTCAACATTTATATATATATATATATATGTGTGTGTGTGTGTGTGTCAACGTGGAAAGGAGGAGAAGCTTCTCTTTTATGCTTTGTCATTGATTGCATTTAATGGCTAGAAGACAAAAATGAAAGATAGAAGAGTGATGATCGTTGGTTTTGGAAGAAGCAAGAAAGGTTTGAAAGAAAAAAGGTTTTCCTCTCTTCTTCATCATCGATCAAACTCTCCTTCATCCTCTCCAAGCTTCTCTTCATCGTTTCTTCTTAGCTCTCTAAGAACAAGGTAAGAGCTAGCACTCTCTCCCTTGTTCTAGCTATTCCCGGGTCAAAAGGTTTGTCCCGATTAGGTTCTCCGATCTCTGCGTGGATACCGTTAGAGACGGTCTCTTTTGGTCGTTATGGTTTGAAATTGTTATATAGACACATGGATCCTAGCTTTCGGGAAGGTCTCAGAACAAAAATTTTTGTTTTTCCGCACCGTGTACATGTGATGTACACACCGGGATTTTCCTACACATTTGACCTCTGATTTTGGAGGCAATGAGTCAATTGGATTTTTGAGGCATAACTAATGGTGTAGACCTCCAATTGAAGTGATGTTTGATTCGTTGTGATCTAGATAAAGAGGTCTACAATTGAGGAAAAGAATAAAAGTTTGAATTTAGGTTTTTGAGATCGCGATTAGTGAAAGACAGTTAAAAATGTGATTGTATTGCAACCTAAGGATTGTTTTGGTAATTAAGGTATAATTGTGAGGTCCGTAAATGTAAAGAAAGGCTATTGGAGATTTGAACTGAGCATAAAGAATAAATGCGATCTAGAGAATAGTTATTGACTGTGAGATAATATCCTAGCTAGTATGATTGGATAAATTGACTGAATATTAGAATCGTAATTGGGGAGTTCCGTATTATGTTATTGAATTGGGATTGAGTCATTATTGAGCAATTGAGTGAAAAAAATTAGAATTTGTCTAAAGAAAGTGGAATTTGGAAAATTGCACCGGGAAAGATCATGATTAGGCATAGTACATCTTTTATTCGAGGCATGTACATCATCAAATTATTTTGACTGTGCATTTTGTAATGGAAATTATTTGACTGTTATAGAGGCTTCGATGGAACAATTCCATGGCAATTGTTGGGACTTCCAGGCCGTAGCTCGGAAGTGCAGGTGAGTAACCTAGTTGGTTCCTCAGCCTTTATGTGTTTAATATTATATGCATTAATGCCATGCGGAGATAATGGATGGATATATGTGTGTTTGATTTGATTGATTTCGGACCATGGGTGTCTGAAATATTGAATATGTGATATTGAAGTGCTATTGTGTGTAAATGACCATGAATGCATCAATGAAATAAATCGTAAATGTACATGAATGAAATACCGGACCGAAGGTCTGAAGGAATGGGAAATTTCATTGAAATGTAAATGACTGTAAATGGAAATTGGAACATGTGCATTCATGCATAATGCCATGATCAGATAATGACAGTTGTGACCGGAGTAGCCAACGTATATGAGAGCTTTAAGCTCAAAGCATAGGACCTCAGGTCCAACGTATTCAGAGCCTCAGGTTCAATGTATCAGGGCATATCACGCCCAACATTTTCAGAGCCACTGGCTCAACGCAATGTGCCCGTCACTGGGACAGTTTCAGGCGCACGGTCACAATACCGTAATAAAATGAAAAAAGTCACATGTGCATTGCATATCTGTATATGAATGATTGGATGTGATTTGTGGAATGATAGCGCATGTGAGTTGTATGATTGTGTGATTTGTAATATCTGGTAAAGTATATATATGCATGAGTTGGGTGAACCATCGATGATGGTTTCTCACTGAGTTCGCAAACTCACCCAACATTGCAATTATTTTTCAGAAATTGGCGATTACGCCGTTAGTGAAACGGGAGTATGATTACTGCAAGAGAGTCAGAATTTGAAGTCGGGATCAGTTCGCGTCTGCATATGTGTTATTCTAATTTAAGTGTAAAATTGTATTTCCGCATATTTGTACTGTTATTACATGGGGCCCAATTGATGAATTCTGTATTGCTATTTGTTTACTGAAATAGTATTTTGATGGAAAGATGTTTTTGTATCATCGCCCAAATTGTTTAATGATTTCTGCGACTCATTTGTTTTCAAAAGCACAAAATTGTTTCTGGAATTTACGAGCGGTTTGAGTGCTCTAATCGCCACCCTCATGGTAGCGGAACTCGGATATCACCATCGATATCGGGTTGAATGCAGCGGGAGTGGGTGCTACATTTATATCGAGCCAGTACAATCTTACATGGGCTTTATGAAAAATGTGTCAAGTTACATGCATCTAAGTCATGTCATGGCAGACAGTGACAATTGATCCCCAGTCTAGTATATGAGTCACATGCATGAGTATGTCTCAGTCGTTTAAGCGGTTAGAATAGAAAGGAAAATGATAATGTGTTAGAATGTGATAATAGGAAGTTGTGGATATCGTGAAATAAGAAAAAGTGTATGGTTAGATTTGACAGATGAAGATTTAGTGTACTGGTATTGGTGGATATATCATGAAATACAATATTAGAGTTATGAGTAATGATATATGCCTTGGAGTCAAAATATGTTAAGTGGAAAATTAAGAATGATTACATATCTATGATATTGATTTGAGTGTGAACGTATATGGGTATGATGGAATAATGACAAGATTGAAATGTAAGACAATGAATATGGTAGATGAAAAAGTTGTTAAGGTTCAGTTGATTCGCCTACGTGAATGTACACCTGATAGTGGAATCACCATTATAGGTGAAATGATTAAGCATAAGTGAATAATATGCGTGAATATGATATAGGAGGTAATGGGTGGCCTATTAAATAAGTTCCGATCATAGTTCCAGTAGCCCCAAGTTCGAGATGAGTTAGAGTAAGGCATGAGAATGTTTGTAACGATCAATTGAGAGAGAAGAGAGACATGAGCATAGCAAAGTTTCCATGATCGAGAACTGGTAACAAAAGGATTAAAGTGTTCTTAGTAGCATAAGCTATTAATGGGTAAATTGATGTGAATACATTTTCAGATAAGATGTGATGATTATAGTGATGTATGCCAAGATATTAGAGTAAATGCAATTGTTTAAGTACCCTACGGAACCTCATTATAAGGAATGTTTTGATCTTGTAAGGCATGGCATGAACTGCTCTTATTGAGATATTATGCATAGTTGAAATTGATTGTCTCGAAGTATTAAGAATGACTTATATATATAGTGATGAAAAATAATTGATTGATAAGGTTTAGTGGATCTGACAATTTGATTTGAGAGTAATCATTGAAGAGATAAATTTACAATGGAGTCGAAGTTAATTTTGGAGTCCTATATCTGTCTCTCGATATGATGTAATGATTTTGATGGTATTTACTTCACTAGATTTTATTGAAAAGGATGTTCTGATTTATATGAATCGAGGCATAATTGATCTTTATGGGGTATTATGAGTTATAGCTAAAATTGATTTCCTAAGGCATTGAGGATGACTGACAAGAAATGTGATGACTGTTAATCATTAGAAATTCCATGGGTAATATCGATGAAAGTAGTGAGAAATCTTCTTTCAAAGAAGAGTTCCCTTGAATTGGATTAAGTTAGTCAGATGATTATAATTGAAAAATCTAGCAATGAAAGGACAAATTGGAGATAAATTTGAAATGAACAAAAAGTCATTATTGAGAGTCCTGATCCTAGCGGAGACTCAAGTGTAAAAGATAAAATCTGTTACTGAGAAAGTATGCATTATGTTAGTGTAAAGATTCTGACTGTGTAATAGGATTATTGAACAGTAAGGAGACATTAGTCGTGAATTCGAGGAAAATATTGGTTTCTGAATATTTTGTGTAAACATGTTCATAAAGTGCAAGTGAAATTGTTAAATGTGATATCAACCCAGTTAGTAATGATGGCAATAACTTGAGTTATGTGGAGAAATTAGGGTAAAGGAACATGTGTCAGAATATGTTATGATAAAATTGAGAAAATCATAGGAAAATCGTTCCTCATTGGAGACGTTCGATATTTAAAGAGTTATATGAATCAATTATGGGTATAAGGAGTTTATTGTATTACTGAAGAGTAAAGTGTCTCAATTGTATTTAAATTGGAAAGTGACTATGATAATCGATGATCGATTAAACGTATTTGAAAAGTGAAAAAGATAAATTGGCATAGTTGAGGAAATTGGTTATCATGCAAGTTCTATAAGAGTGAATCTTAATCTGATTGAATGAATAGTGGATGAATTAGTATGCGAATATGGTATATAGGGAGACTTAATGCAGATATAGGTGTTGATAAAATGCGAAATTTCAAGGGATATATGTACACGAGATTTGGAGAAAATTTATAAATTGAGTATTGATCGTATCGTTTTAAATTGGAGCTTTTGCAATATATACTGAAGTGTCCCAATAAAGGTTATGATGCAATCTATTGAAATTGTGTAAAGTGATTTTATATATCTAGGGGACAAATATTACTTCATGGGCTGTATTATGATTGATGATTTGAAATTTGTTGTACGGAATATTCCTTTAAAAGCTTGGAGACATTAATTGTACAGAAACATTTTGAAGATGTTCATGGATATGTAAATCAATAATGATCAAGAGATTTTGGGAATTTGATGGATTGAACAGAAAATTCACTGGCTGAAGATCACAATTCGGGCGATAAGCTTGTATTCCTGAGTACAAATTATCGATCTAACAAAAGGGGCAAAAAAAAGTATTATTAGCTATGGGAATTCCAAAGTAGGTGTGCATCAAAAAGGATTAGCAAAACCCGAATTGAGGATTTTGAAATTTGCAAACCTTATCGAGGAACTGAAAATAACTCCAATTGTTGAGGAAAGTGATATGAATAGTTCGATTAAGAAGTATGTGTAGTACAGACTAAAGAAACCGTTAGAGAAATCACGAGGAACGATCAGAGCCTTATAGTTTAATAAGAGTACATCGAAAGATTATTTGTGTGAATGATTATATGTGTGTGAATAACCAACAGATTTGACTGTTGGAAGCAAATGTCAAACTGGTATTTTGGGGTTCATAGGGACATGAAATTGATGTAAAGTCCAAATTGATTAAGTTCATAACAAGTGTGTATGGGTGAAACCATTTGAACAGTGTATTATATTGATGAGTAAAATTAATTTGTAATGAGGATTAAGAAATCCAAGTAAAAGGGTAATGATTTGAGTGGATCGAGGTTACTAGAATCCTATGAGATTAGTGTCTTAACACTAAAAGAGGCATAATCGGATAAGCGATAAATGAAATGCTTCGAAGTGTATCGCCTCTGCCAAAATGCATAGATGGAGATAAAGGTAAATGGGGAAACATGATTAGGTGACCTCTATGTGAGTGTAGTGTGACTAGGTTGTTAAGACAGTTTAACAACCAAAAAGATGACTCGGATTTGTTAAGTGTTACATGGACAGAATTAGGAAATATTGTTTTGATCTGATATATGTGTTGTTGATACTGAAAGTAAATATTGCGAGTAATCATGAGAAAATGGTAAGGCAATGTAGAGTTTGAGAAAAGCAAGTAGTGCATTGATCGTATTAATTGTAGTTAATTAGTAGAATTGGACAGATAGTGAAATAAGTGGAAATCTGATAGTCAATGATCGAAACGACTCCCCTGTCTTTTTGGTCAACCGTATATGAAATTTTGAGGACGAAATTTTTATTAGGAGGGGAGAATTGTAACATCCCGTCACCGATGAGAAGGTTATATCGGTAACTTGAGACGGGTTAGGATTTTACCACATATTATAGACCGAGCATTCATTTGACCTCTGATTTTGGAGGCCATGAGTCAATTGGATTTTTGAGGCATAACTAATGGTGTAGACCTCCAATTGAAGTGATGTTTGATTCGTTATGATCTAGATAAAGAGGTCTACAATTGAGGAAAAGAATAAAAGTTTGAATTTAGGTTTTTGAGATCGCGATTAGTGAAAGACAGTTAAAAATGTGATTGTATTGCAACCTAAGGATTGTTTTGGTAATTGAGGTATAATTGTGAGGTCCGTAAATGTAAAGAAAGGCTATTGGAGATTTGAACTGAGCATAAAGAATAAATGCGATCTAGAGAATAGTTATTGACTGTGAGATAATATCCTAGCAAGTATGATTGGATAAATTGAATGAATATTAGAATCGTAATTAGGGAGTTCCGTATTATGTTATTGAATTGGGATTGAGTCATTATTGAGCAATTGAGTGAAAAAAATTAGAATTTATCTAAAAAAAGTGGAATTTGGAAAATTGCACCGGGAAAGATCATGAATAGGCATAGTACATCTTTTATTCGAGGCATGTACATCATCAAATTATTTTGACTGTGCATTTTGTAATGGAAATTATTTGAATGTTATAGAGGCTCCGATGGAACAATTCCACGGCAATTGTTGGGACTTCCAGGCCGTAGCTCGGAAGTGCAGGTGAGTAACCTAGTTGGTTCCTCAGCCTTTATGTGTTTAATATTATATGCATTAATGCCATGCGGAGATAATGGATGGATATATGTGTGTTTGATTTGATTGATTTCGGACCATGGGTGTCTGAAATATTGAATATGTGATATTGAAGTGCTATTGTGTGTAAATGACCATGAATGCATCAATGAAATAAATCGTAAATGTACATGACTGAAATACCAGACCGAAGGTCCGAAGGAATGGGAAATTTCATTGAAATGTAAATGACTGTAAATGGAAATTGGAACATGAGCATTCATGCATAATGCCATGATCAGATAATGACAGTTGTGACCGGAGCAGCCAACGTATATGAGAGCTTTAAGCTCAACGCACAGGACCTCAGGTCCAACGTATTCAGAGCCTTAGGCTCAATGTATCAGGGCATATCACGCCCAACATTTTGAGCCATCGGCTCAACGCAATGTGCCCGCCATGGGGCGATTTGGTATACAGTCCACAACATCGTAATAAAATGAAAAGAGTCACATATGCATTGCATATCTGTATATGAATGATTGGATGTGATTTGTGGAATGATAGCGCATGTGAGTTGTATGATTGTGTGATTTGTAATATTTGGTAAAATATATATATGCATGAGTTGGGTGAACCATCGATGATGGTTTCTCACTGAGTTCACAAACTCACCCAACATTGCAATTATTTTTCAGAAATTGGCGATTACCCCGTTAGTGAAACGGGAGTATGATTACTGCAAGAGAGTCAGAATTTGAAGTCGGGATCAGTTCGTGTCTGCATATGTGTTATTCTAATTTAAGTCTAAAATTGCATTTCCGCATATTTGTACTGTTATTACATGGGGCCCAATTGATGAATTCTGTATTGCTATTTGTTTACTGAAATAGTATTTTGATGGAAAGATGTTTTTGTATCACGGGCCCAAATTGTTTAATGATTTCTGTGCACTCATTTGTTTTCAAAAAGCACAAAATTATTTTACGAAATTTCTGAACGGATTTGAGTGCTCTAATCGCCACCCTCATGGTAGCTGACTCTGATATCACCATCTATATCGGGTTGGTGCTCGGAGCGGGTGCTACATGTTTAATCATATGAATATACAATCATGCACATGTATATGTGTCATGTTTAATGCATCCTCATTTGACCTTTTCAGGTTTGTATTCTTATTCACAATTCTTGAACATTCAATTCTTATAGCTTGTATATTACCACTTTGCATTTAAGTTTATACCTTAAGTAAGTTTGATTACCCTAAATTCATCTATCATACATTCATCAACTTTTTCTGGCAATATACCTAATACACCTTACTCATATCCTTTGGATTATATTTGCATTCATAAGAACACCTTTATTCCTTTAACAACTCATAATTTTCATATTTAAATACATTGACATCAAGACAATCCATTCCTTAAGTAATGAGATCAATTAACAACCTAAAATTATCGTTAACTAATTAATCAAGCAATAATCTAGGTTCATTTCAAGCCTTAATCAAGTCCAAATACACCAACGTAGAGTGACTTATCCTCATTTGGTTCAACAAATTCACAAAACCAAAATGATCATTTCAAAGCTTTGGCCACAATCGTGGGAATCCAATTTCCCTCAATTCTCCACGAATTTCATCTACTTAGGATCATCATTAACATTTCAAATTTTCCAGAATTCATACTCTCAAAAGCTACTTCAATTCATGTTAATATAGCTACCATTTTGGTTACTTTAAAGCTCTCTAAATTCTATTCATTTATGTCACTAACAGTCATTCTTACACATACACTAAAATCCCCAATTTTTTCTAAATTCGAAAGAAAACTCTTTTATATCAAAATCAAAACACCTTCATAACAGTCCGTTAATTATACCTAAAATATACCTTACTTATTCCTCAATTCTTCATCAATTTCATCTCAATTTCTAGTTCAAAATCATTCATTTAACAGCTCATAAACTATTATTTTTCATGTATTCTAAACAGAACATAAACTACCATTTATGCATCATTTTCCCAGCATATATTTAATGCTGGGCCCCGATTTTTTTTTATGATGTCATTAAGCATGAATTGTGTTCATTGTGTGATTATGTCTTAGTTCGATTAAATTGGGAGTATTAGTGGATAATTGAGGTTTTGTTGAGTTTAATGTGGTTTTAATGAAAATTAAGGGATAAAAATGTGTGAGGGCATTTTAGGAAGACCATTTAGGTGGGAGAGCTTAAGGCTTTCCAAGGAGGGGTGTTTTGGTCTTTTCCTACCCATTTAGACTAAAAAGAAAGAAATTAGAAGGAGAAGAGAGGAAAAGAAAAGAAAAAGAAGAAGAGAGGAAGAGAGGTGCCGTAGGTGAGGAAGAAAAGAAGAGAAAATTTGGGTTTTCGATCCTTGGAGTTTTCGACGGATTCGGGACAAGTTCTGGTAAGTTAGCTTCTTTTTAACCTTGTTGAGATTAGATTAAACTCTAGAATTGTTTTGCATATGTTAGAATCGGTGGTTTAGGGTTTAAAGGCAAAAATGGATAGATTTCTTGGGTTGATGATTATGAGACTCTTTTTAAGGTGTTAATAGGTTAGAAATGTAGTATAAGACTTGAATCAAGGTTTAGGTATGTTGCATTTGCTTAAGGGAAGGATTGAAGTGGGAAAATGCAAGAAAAGTCAGGTTTGGAGTCGTTCTCCAGACCTGCACGTCGCGACGTGCTCATGAGCACGCCGCGACATGCGAATTTATATTTTTTGTGACGTGCGAGGAAGGTATGCACGTCATGGCGTCTTAATTTACGCGTCGCAACAACAACAAGCCTTTATCGCATAGCGTCGGCGTGTTCGCCATGCGCAGTTCTGTTTCAATAAGAAGTATTTTGGTATTTTGGTTGTAACTTGGGCTGTAGATGTCTAAATGAGGTGAGTTTGGAGTCGTTGTGAACTAGAAACAGAGAGCTACAAGTTTTATGAAGAAAGGGAAGTTCGAAATTTGCTTCTAAGATTCTGAAATTTGGTTGGAAGTCTAATGTAGACTTTTAATGCTAGTACTTTTGATTATCAAGCTATTTGAATATTTCTTTTGGATATTGTTTGAATGGAAACTTGGTTTGTTATAGGAAACCAAGCCGACCTGATCCAATCGCAAGAGTTTCGACAACAGTGAGTTGGATTCTCGAGCGATATTAGGTGGGTAATATATTTATGGTTGTTGTGTGTATGGGCAAAATGTGTATGCTTGCTTGCATGTGTATGTGGCATTGCTTGTTTTGATTTATGGACATCATTGCAAATGCATTGAGATTGTGATTATGATTTGCCTTGGCAAATATTATGGCATTTTGCAAGAATGAAAAGTATGAAAGCTTTGATAAAATGAATTGAGTATGAAATAAATGATTATGTGCTTTATATAGGTGAGAGAGTAACGGATAGTTAGTCACGTGCACGTCGACGTATAGCCTTCTCCCAGCTACGCGCTTGAGGCCACGAGATCCTTGAGAAATCGGACTCGTTTTGTTTACAGTATAAACTTCGGTTTATTTGGATCGTTCCACGGAGCTCTCGAGCCATTTGTTGTGCATACATTATTGATTTGTTGGGCATGATGTATATTAATTGTTATATCGTGAAATCACATGACATATTATTGTGATGATTGTAAATTGATAGATGTTGACTTGTTTATGCTTGTATATACATATGTATGCTGGAATGTGTGGCTCGTTGCCAATGGCTATAAATGTATATGCCACTGAACTTCGCAGCTCACCCCATTATCTCTCACTCCTCAGTGCGAGCAGGACGATCGTTGACCAGCGCAAGGCATCGAAACTCAAGATAATTAGGAGCTTTAAATCTTAAGTTAGTATTTTGGTTGGCCCTCGAACATATAATCATTGGGCATTCTCATGTATTTTGGATTTAGACTTTGACATGTATCGTGTTATATTGAGAATACTTGTTTAAATTCTCGGATTGTGCCATGAAGTCCCTTGGTTTATGGGGTGTTTAATTCATAGATGGAATGTATGTGTATGTGTTTGTATTGAAATTGTATGGATGTTGGGATCGGGTCTGAATATTTGGGAGCTCGCCTTTGCTGCGGCGCAGCCCGAGGGGCCATCTCGGGAATAGGAATCCGGGACCTGGGCCCAACATGTTTGGTATCAGAGCCTTAGGTTATGTGTCCTCGGCTTAGAATGCATAGTAGGATGAATTGTTTGATATATGGTTATGTGTTGCATTTGATTGATTACATTAAGTGACATGCATATTATGCATACATGTAGGAATTCAGATTGCCATGTAGCTAATCCTTAGTGTTGGATTTGAAGGAGTACGATGCCACCTCGTAAAAGGACACGAGGAGTTCTGCAAGGATTTGTTACACCTGACTCTCCAACTAGAGAGGAGAGGATTGATGAGTCGGTAGCCCCAGGAAATGCTGAGGCTTCTGTAGGGCTAGGTAGTGAGCCCATGCCATCGCAGACGTAGGAGTCGTCGGTTATGCAGGAGCCAGTGCCTCCTCTAGATCCGAGGTTATTCCAGGCATTCACCCAGGCGTTTGTTCAGGCTATGGGTCAGATTCCACAGCCTTTTGCTTCAGCCCCAGCTAAGAAGGGGAGACAGTTTGACAAGTTGAGGAAGTACGGAGCAGTGGACTTCTACGGGACCACTGATCCTGAGGAAGCTGAGACCTGGTTGCGAAAGACCGAGAGAGTCTTAGATCAGATGGAGTGTGAGGATGATGAGAGGGTTGTCTATGCTGCAAGCTTTCTTCAGGGAGATGCTCTGCATTGGTGGGAGACTGTGCCAGGGAGTCAGATGAGACCAGTAGGGTTGGCATGGCAGGACTTCCTTGTTGCTTACAGGAAGAAATATATGTCTGAGGTGTACATTCAGCAGAAGTAGAGGGAGTTCCTCAGTCTCACCCAGAGGGAGATGACAATTAGTGAGTATGAGCGTCGGTTCACTCAGTTGGCGAGGTATGCTTCGGATATGATGCTGAGTGAGGCTGCTAGATGTCGTCGGTTTGAGTCGGGTTTGCACTTGACCATCAGAGAGAAAGTGATAGTGTAGAACTTCTGTGACTTTCAGCAGTTGGTTGAGGCAGCATTGAGGGTAGAGAATATTGAAAACATCAAGAGTGCAGTGAACAAAAAAAGAAAGGGGAGAGAGCAGTTCAAGAGGGGAGGGGGTACTTCTATGCCTGAGAGGAGTGCCATAACCTTTCCTGTGCAGTCTGAGGAGAGGAGCAGTGGTGCAAGCCGATCTCGACCTATGAAGACTTCTACTGTTTCTCACCAAGCCTCAACGGTGGGTGGCAGTAGAAGGGGAGATGGGGATAGGTCATTTATTCCGAAATGTGAGCACTGCGGGAGACCCCATAGATGAGAGTGTTACGGATTGACAGGAGCTTGCTTTAACTGTGGGAAGAAGGGGCACATTGCTAGAGAGTGCCCTCAGCCTCCAAGACAAGAGAGAAGCCAGATGCAAGCTTCCAAGAGATCTGAGACTATGGGACATAAGACTTCTACAGAAGTGGGCAGTTCTGATGCAGCCAAGAGAGTGAGCATTCCAGGGAGACCCAAGGGGCAGGCACCAGCTATGGTGTTTGCGATGACTCGGGAGGATGCAGAGACCGCTCCAGATGTTGTCACTGGTATGGTTAGATTATTTTCTGATGATGTGATTGCCTTGATTGATCCGGGTTCTACTCATTCGTTTGTTTCTTCGAGTAGACCTGTGTGTGGTAGAAATTTGAGCCCTTTGGATACTCCGCTGATGGTGAGTACTCCAATCGACCAGTATATTATTATCAATCAAGTGTATAGAGGCTGTGAACTGTGTATTGGCGGGGAACTTCTAGTGGTGGACTTAATGCCACTGAAGATGGGAGGATTGGATGTGATTTTGGGTATGGACACGTTAGAGAAGTACAATGCCCGGCTGGATTGTAAGCTGAAGACAGTGGAATTTGAATTGGATGACGGTAGAAGAGTGGTGTTTTCAGGGGACAGAAAAGCAAGTCCGCTCAGAATTGTTTCAGCCATGACAGCAGAGAAGATGTTGAGGAAGGGATGTCAGGAATTTTTGGCCTATATGGTAGACTCAAGAGCAGATAGAGGGAAGCTTGAGGATATTCTAGTAGTCAGGGAATTCTAGGATTTTTTTCCCGAGGAATTACCAAGACTACCGCCGCCTAGGGAAATTGAGTTTCCCATTGAGCTCTTTTCAGGTACGGCGCCGATTTCAATTCCACCTTACCGGATGGCTCCGACAGAATTGAAGGAGCTTAAGGAGTAGTTGGAGGAGTTGTTGGAGAAGGGGTACATAAGGCCGAGCTCTTCACCTTGGGGAGCTCCGATCCTTTTTGTAAAGAAGAAAGATGGATCGTTGAGGGTGTGTGTAGACTACCAGAAGCTTAATCAGGTCACTGTGAGGAACAGGTATCCGCTTCCTCGCATAGATGATCTGTTTGATCAATTGCAAGGAGCAAAAGTTTTCTCCAAGATAGACTTGAGGTCGGGTTACTATCAGTTGAGGATAAAGGATTCTGATGTGCCGAAGACCACTTTCAGAAAACGGTATGGGCATTTTGAGTTTATGGTTATACCTTTCGGATTGACAAATGCCCCTGCAGCCTTTATGGATTTGATGAATAGAGTCTTTAAGCCTTTCTTGGACCAATTTATTATTGTCTTTATTGATGATATATTGGTTTATTCCAAGAGTGATAAGGAACATGAGGAGCATTTGAGGATTTCTTTGGAGACATTGAGGAGAACCGAGTTGTATGCCAAATTTGATAAATGCGAATTTTGGCTGAGGGAAGTTACATTTCTTGGACATTTGATCTCAGAACAAAAAGTGTATGTGGATCCAAAGAAAATAGAAGCTGTGGTGAATTGGGAAGCACCGAAGAATGTAGCAGAGGTGAGGAGTTTTCTGGGTTTGACAGGTTACTATAGGAGGTTTGTGGAGGGATTCTCCATGATATCCGCTCCGATGACTAAGTTATTGAGGAAGAATCAGAAGTTTATCTGGAGTGATGAATGCCAGAAGAGTTTTGAGGAACTTAAGCACAGATTGACGAGTGCTCCGATTTTGATTTTGCCTTCTGGAGATGAGGGCTATACTGTGTATAGTGATGCTTCGAGGAAGGGTCTTAGTTGTGTATTGATGCAGGGAGACAGGGTGATTGCTTATGCTTCGAGGCAATTGAAGCCATATGAGTTGAACTATTCGATACACGATTTGGAATTGGCAGTGGTGATCTTTGCCTTGAAAATTTGGAGGCATTATCTATATGGAGTTCAGACGAGGATCTTTACTGATCATAAAAGTCTCAAGTACTTGTTGAGCCAGAAGGAACTGAATTTGAGGAAGCGAAGGTGGATTGAGTTGCTTAAAGACTATGATTTGCTGATTGAATATCATCCAGGCAAGGCCAATGTAGTGGCGGATGCCTTGAGCAGGAAGTCTTCGATTGCTCATGTTCGGACAGTTTACTTGCCTTTGTTGGAAGAAATGGCCAAGCTTAAGATAAGCTTGAAGCAGGAGGAGTCCAATTGCCTTCTAGCTAACTTCCGAGTGAGACCAATACTCAGGGAGAAGGTTAGGGAATTGCAGGCTCAAGATACAGATTTGAGCAAACTCAGAGAGGAAATTCAGAATGGTAAGAGCTCTGAGGTAGTGGTGAGGGATGACAGACTTATGACAGTGGGGAACAAGCTATGTATCCCAAATGTGCAGGAGGTTAAGGATGAGATTTTGGATGAGACACACAATGCGCCTTATGCCATGCATCCAGGTAGTACCAGGATGTACAGAGATTTGAGAGAGCATTTTTAGTGGAAGGGCATGAAGAGGGATGTAGCAGAGTATGTCAGTAAGTGTCTAGTGTGTCAGCAAGTCAAAGCTGAACACCAGGCACCTTCAGGCAAGTTAAGGCCATTGTCCATCCCGGAATGGAAGTGGCAAAGGGTGACCATGGACTTTCTGATGGGTTTGCCTAAGACCAGTAGGAAGCACGATGCAATTTGAGTTATTATGGATCGGTTGACGGAGTTAGGTCACTTTTTGGCGATTAAGTAGACTGATTATTTGCAGGTGCTAGCAAAGAAGTACGATGAGATAGTGAGATTGCATGGGATTCCGGATTCCATAGTTTCGGATAGGGACCCTCGGTTTACTTCGAGATTTTGGGGAAGTTTGTAGGAAGCTTTAGGGACTAAGTTGAATTTTAGCGCGACTTTTCACCCACAGACGGATGGTCAGTCTGAGAGGATCATTCAGACACTTGAGGGAATGCTCAGGGCATGTGTGATGGATTTCAAAGGAGCTTGGGATGAGCATTTTCCATTGGTCGAATTTGCTTATAATAATTCGTACCATTTGAGCATTCAGATGGCTCCTTATGAGGCTTTGTATTGGAGGAAATGTAGAACTCTGATATGTTGGGATGAAGAAGGAGAGAGAAAACTGGTAGGACCAGAATTGATTCAGACGACAGTTAAGAAAGTCAATCTGGTTAAGCAGCGACTTAAGACAGCACAGGATAGGATGAAGAGTTACATTGATGTGCATCGAAAGGAGATGGAGTTTGAAGTCAGTGAGAAAGTGTTCCTTAAGACATCTCCTTGGAAAGGAGTAATGAGGTTTGGCAAGAAGGGCAAGTTGAGCCCGAGGTATATGGGTCCTTATGAAATTCTTGAAAGGATTGGACCACTCGCCTACAGGTTGGCATTACCTCCAGAATTGTCTCAGATTCATGATGTTTTCCATGTTTCCATGCTGAGGAAGCATGGATCGGATCCTTCTCATATTATTCAGACTAGTGAGGTTTAGTTGAGAGATGATTTGAGTTATGAGGAGATTCCAGTGAAAATTTTGGATACCAAGGAAAAAGTCCTCAGGAATAAGACGGTTCAGTTAGTCAAATTCCTGTAGAGGAATCATTCGGTAGAGGAGGCTACATGGGAGCAATTGGAATCCATGAAGGAGAGGTATCCGTATCTCTTCGATGATTCAGGTAATAATTTCGAGGACGAAATTTCTTTTAAGAGGGGGAGAAATGTTGGGCCTCGAATTTTTTTATATGATGTCATTAAGCATGAATTGTGTTCATTGTGTGATTATGTCTTATCCACTAATACCAATACACTCAATCTTTATTTGTCAAATCGAATCATATACCTTTTTCCGATTTCATGGTATCCACAACTGGCATTTATCCCATTCTAATATATCATCAATTTCCTTACAAATTCTAATGACTGAAACAATTGGTACAGGCTCCTACATGTGACTCATATACTCGACTGGGGATCAGTTGTCACTGTCTGCCGTGACATGACTTAAATGCATGTAACTTGACACATTTTTCAGAACGCCTATGTAAGATTGTACTTCTGGGCTTTGATACCACAAATGTAACACCCCACACCCGCAAGACCCGAACCCGACATCCACAGTGATATCCGAGTCCGTGCCCATAGTGGTGGCGTACTAACCACTCGTCGTAAATCGGTACATTATTCTTTTAAAACACGTATGCGAATTTCATAGCCAAATTGGGTACTCATTCAATCACATCCAATTTCAATACACACATTTTCAAAAGCCATTGAGGTCAATTTCACAAATACAAATAAACACTTTATTACAAAAATAAAGACATGTAATGCAAACACGAACTGATCCGGACTTCTGACCTTCACTTGAATCCTGAAACATACTCCCGCTTTACTAACGGGTACTCTTCAATTCTGAAAATAATTGCAATGTTGGGTGAGTTTATGAACTCGGTGAGAAACCATCATCGATGGTTCACTCAACGATGCATAACCAAACAATTCACATCTTATCACATATTATCACATTCCAAATTAACTCAAGCATTGCCAATTTGTACACATATAAGGTATACGCCTTTCACACTATTCACATACATATCGACACTTTTACAAATCTCTTCCCATAATTTCCATTGTTTTACTTTGAGTTGTGACTGGGTGCTTAACGGAACAGAATTCATACACTTAGGGAGTAGGAGAGCCCTCTGGGTATACACTGACTCCCCTCGAGCTCAAAGCTCGGTTCATTCACTGATAATCACATTTTAAGCAAGTAGGAGAGCCCCAGGTATGCACTACTGCTCGCTCACATTAGGGATAGGAGAGCCCTCTGGGTATGCACTATTCTCTTTTCACAATTGATGAGCTTATAGCTCCGATCAGAATATACTCCAGTCACAACCATTATTTATTAACCAATTATGGATTTCACAAGTTCATTCATATCTCTGTAGACAACACACATGTATCAAATCACATTTCCAATCATTTCACAAAGACATTCACATGCAGATACACATTTTGCACTTCAATATCATATTCAAATACTTGGACACCGTGGTCCCAAATCAATCAAAACAAACACATATATCCTCCATTCTCTCCACATGGCATAATGGCAAGATATTAAACACATAAAGGCCGAGGAACCAACTAGGTTACTCACCGAACTTCCTAGTGCTTCTGGAAGCTCCAAAGATCGTCGTGGTTATCGATCCATCGGCTCTATAACAATCAATTAATTTCATTCATTACAAAATGCACAAGAAAAATAATTAATGATGCACATGCCTTGAATAACAGATGTACTATGCCTATTCATGATTTTCCAGTACCATTTCCCCTTTCCACTTTCTTTTACTCGAGATCTAACTTTCACTCACTTGATCACTATCGGCTCATTTCGATTCAATAACATATTACGTAACTTTCAATTTCAAATTCTAATTTCCATCAATTTATCCAATCATACTCACTGGGTATTATCTCACAATCAAATAGCACTACTCTAGATCAAATTCATTCTTTATGCTCGGTTCCTAAAATTCCCAGTAACAATGAATTTACTTTCAAAGTCTCACATTATACCCCAATTACCAAGTACAATCTTTAGGTTGCAATACAATCACATTCTTAACTATCTTTCACTAATTGTGCTCTTAGAAATCGGAAGTCAAGCTTTTATTCTTTTCCTCAATTATAGACCTCATTCACTAGATCATAACAAATCGAACATCACCTCAATTGGAGGTCCACACAATTAGTTATGCCTCAAAAACTCAATTAAAACACATCAGAAACTGTTCCTCGTCGCGACACACAGAGGCTCGTCATGACGTCACGGAGTCGCCGCATGACGTATAGGCCTTCGCCGACGACGCTTGCCGGGCTCGCCGCGATGTGAGGGAGAGGGCTCGCCGCGGCGTCAATATTTCACGCTTGCCGCGACGTCCCCACCTTACTCGTCGCGACGTCTAAATATTTATTCGTCGCGACGTGCGACCCTGGTTTGTCTTCTCCGATTTCATTTTCCTCTTTCTCTCTCTAAAATCCAGTATTAACTCAACTTAAACACTCAAATCTCTAACAATTAACCCCATGCATGCTTTAAACACAATAATAAACAACATGAAATCATATACTTACCAAATCAAACTCAAAACCTTCGAATCTCAGAAAATCCCTAAACCTTAACATCAACGGTTTAGCTCCTATAGCCATACCAAAACATCATCTTCCTTAGGGTTTAGGCTGGGATTTGCACAAGGAAGAAGAAGCAAACAACAAGCCAACGATCAATCGCACAAGGAGGAAGAACGGAGGATCGATCGCTGGAGGAGAAACAAAAGAACGTGCCTCAGGAGGAAGGAAAGAGGATTTTGCCTTCTTCAATTGAAATCTAAAGCATTTATAGGTTAATCACTTAAACCTCTAGACTTTATCCTCAAATATCTTTCTCTTTTCACTTTCTTTTCCGGTCCAATTCATCTCCAAATTACAATGGCTCGTCATATTACTTCTTAAAATCATATTTCTAAATTTCCGTAGCCATTGGGCAATTATTTCGGTCCTATTCAGTTAATCGGTTCGCCACTCAGAGAATTTCCGGTCCGGACATTTTCTCCCAAATTTTCATAAACATGTCTAAAGTTCACAATCAATTGGCGATCACTCTAGTACAGTTCCAAATCCACCATTCACACCCAATTATTCCATAATTCCCAAGATATCATAATCCAATCTAATTATCTCACACAATCACAGTTAAAATCATTTACAAAATCAAATGCCGGGAAAAGTCACGAATGCATGTACCTATATGTGCATGTGCCAAATGACTCAGTCCTCTACAATCAGAGGCCAAATAAATGTTCACATCAGAAATATGAAATGCAAATTACTAGCCTGACCAAATTGACCCATATACCCTTCCCATTGGGGTCGGGATGTTACAATTCTCCCCTCCTTACAAAAATTTCATCCTCGAAATTTCATATACGATTGATCAGGGAGGCAGGGGAATTGTTCTGATCACTATATACTGTTTCCCACTTATGTTACTATATAGCTAATTTCTGCCAAATAACTGAAATCAATACTATCAATCACTCTTTATCTTTTTTCTAACTTTACACAGTCTCATAGTTTCTTCAAGATCACTCACAATTCTTTACTTTCGATATCGATAATACATATGTCGATCATAACAATATTTTCTAATCTGTCCAAGTAACACTTTGGATCCAAACATCTTTTTCAGGTTTACAAATCCGTAGTTCCATTCACACTACAGTCCCATAGAGATCACTACATATCGAATTTAATTTCCATTCATTACACCTGTGTCTCTATCTAAGTGTATCCGGCCGAGGCGATACACTTCAAAACATTTCATTTATTGTTTATCAGATGACATTTCTTTAGTGATAAAACCTTAATCTCATAAGATTATAATCACCTCGATAACAATCAACTCGATACATTGTCATAAATTTTGATTTCGAAATCCTCATTACAGATTCATTTACTCTCAACATATACACTGCTCAAATGGTGTCACCAATGCAACAATTGATATAACTACAATCAATTTAGACTATACTCCAATTTATGTCCCTATGAATTCCCAAATTATCCATTAAACAATTGATTCCAACAGACAAGCCTGTTGGTTAATCACACATATAACCATTCGATTCTTCACGCTAAATTATCGATTCCTCTTTCGATTTGCTCTCATTAAACCATAAGACTCTAATAGCTTCTCACGATTTCTCCAACAGTTTCTCGATAACATTCGCAAATGACAACACATTAATTTGGTCTTTGCCAATCTTGTTAAATATACACACCAGTTTCGGAATTCCAATAACAAATAATACTTTCTTTTAGCCCCTTTTTTTTTGCTAGCTCGACGATTTTTACTCAGTCATACAATCAAAACCTTATCGCTCAAATTGCGATAAACTCATTTGAATTTCTTGTTCAATCCATTTAATTTCATGACTCGCATAATTTGAATTATTCAATCGCTTAATTCTTTTCAAATCTTTCGAATTCACAAAATACCTCTATCACTATTGATTTGCACATTCGCAGACATCTTCAATTGTTTCTGTACAATTTTTGTCTCCAAGCTTTTAGAGTAACACTCATTACAACAGATCTCAAATCATCAATCACAATACAGCCCATGAAGTTTTACTTGTCCCAAGGTACAAAAATCATTTCACACACTTTCATCAGATTACAGTATAACCTTTACTGGGACATTTCAGTATATAATGCAAAATCTCCAAATCCCGTATACATATATAATTCCCTAACATTTTCGCATTGTATCCATACCCCTATCGTCATTAAGTCTCCCAATGCCATTTTCAAATAATAATTCATCCACTATTTATTCAATCAAGGTCAAATTCACTCTTATGAAGTTCGCATAGGATACAATTTCCTCATCTGTGCCGATTTATCTTCTTCATTTTTCAAATGCATTTAATCGATCATCGATGATCTTAATCATTTTCCAAGACACTTTACTTTTCAGTAGAACAATATTATTAGGGCATTGTCATCTCGGATAATTACAATCCAAAATTCCTTATACCCTTGATCAATTTGTATAACTCTTTAAATATCAAAAGTCTCCAATGAGGAACGATTTTCTTATAATTTTCTCAATTCCATCATAACATATTCTGACATATGTTCCTTTTACCCTAATGTTTCCACATAACCCAATTTATTTGCAATAGATCACTGCCTGCGTTAAATAAACATTCATCAAATCAATTTCGTATTTTCAGCACATAAACCATACACGAATCTATTTTCTCCTTATATTTGCAATTACTATTTTCTTAATGTTCAGTAATTCTCTTACATAATTGGATTCATCTCATCATCATAATGAAAGCATTTTCTACCTCTTACGCTCGAGTCTCTGCTAGAATTAAGACTCCAAATTAACTTGTAATTCATTTCAAATTTATCTCTATACAGTCCTTGCATTGATCACTATTTAATTGAATCATTGGGGCAACTTAATCCAATTCAGTAAATTCTTCTTTGCAAGTAGATTTCTTACTATTTTCATCAATACTACTTATGAAATTCCTCAATATCACAGTCATCACATTTCTTGTCAGTCATTCTCAATGTCACAGGGACTCAATTTCCAACTATACACAATATCCCATGTAGATCAATCTATGCCATAATCCATATCATCAAAACATCCTTTTTAATACTGTTCAATGAGGTCCGTACTAGCAAAAATCATTGCATCGATGTACCAATTAGTCACTTACACTAAGGATACACAATACTCTCTTTTTGCACCTATCCTCACTCGTGAGGATTATATCATGATCAAGTCCTCAACATGTAACAATTTCAATTCATTCCCAATAAATCACTATAATCATCACATCTTATTTGAAAATGTATTCTCATCAATTTACCCATTAATAGCTTATACTACTAAGAACTCTTTAATCGCATTTAATCGAGATAACCTTTCTCTTTTTGGTACCACCATTTACAGTCTCTCTTCTTTCCCAATTGATTTATCATAAACACTTTCCTTTTTCATTCGAACTCATATTGAACTTTATACAATACAATCATCCCTTAAATTTACTTCTCATGCCATCTCTACATATATGAGACAATTTCGGTTAATATTTTCACTTACCATGGGGATCCCATAATCAGGTGTGTATTCACTTAGGCAAATCAACTAAACCGGAACATCTGTTTCACTTATCAGTATCATTATTTTACCTCTCAATCTTTTCATTATTACATCGCACCCCTTCTATTTTCACACTCAAAATCAACATCATAGATATACCATCATTCTTGATTTCTCTCTAATGTAATTGAGTCACAGTCATAAATCATTTTTCATAACACTCGTCACAGTAATCAATCTCAATTATAACCTTTCATTTCATCCGCATTATACACTTGTACTCTTGTCATTTCTATCATAGCTCTAATTTCCTCTATCAGTTCAGAACATATTCATATCTATCTCACATTCAAGGATATACCCCCGGTATAACCCGGATATCGCATTCCATAATGTATCCACTAATACCAATACACTCAATCTTCATTTGTCAAATCGAATCATATACCTTTTTTCGATTTCATGGTATCCACAACTGGCATTTATCCCATTATAATATATCATCAATTTCCTCACAAATTCTAATGACTGAAACAATTGGTACAGGCTCCTACATGTGACTCATATACTCGACTGGGGATCAGTTGTCACTGTCTGCCGTGACATGACTTAAATGCATGTAACTTGACACATTTTTCAGAACGCCCATGTAAGATTGTACTTCTGGGCTTTGATACCACAAATGTAACACCCCACACCCGCAAGACCCGAACCCGACATCCACAGTGATATCCGAGTCCGTGCCTCGCGAGGGTGGCGTGCTAACCACTCGTTCAGATTTCGGTACATTATTCTTTTTAAAACACATGTGCGGAATTCCATACCCAAATTGGGTACTCATTCAATCACATCCAATTTCAATACACACATTTTCAAAAGCCACTGAGGTCAATTTCACAAATACAAATAAACACTTTATTACAAAAATAAAGACATGTAATGCAAACACGAACTGATCCCGACTTCTGACCTTCACTTGAATCCTGCAAACATACTCCCGTTTTACTAACGGGGTACTCTTCAATTCCTGAAAAATAATTGCAATGTTGGGTGAGTTTGCGAACTCAGTGAGAAACCATCATCGATGGTTCACTCAACGCATGCATAACTAAACAATTCACATCTTATCATATATTATCACATTCCAAATTAACTCAAGCATTGCCAATTTGTACACATATAAGGCGTATCGCCTTTCACACTATTCACATACATATCGACACTGCACACAAATCTCTTCCCATAATTTCCATTGTTATACTTTGAGTTGTGACTGGGCGCTTAACGAAACAGAATTCAGATACACTTAGGGAGTAGGAGAGCCCTCTGGGTATACACTGACTCCCTTCGAGCTCAAAGCTCGGTTCATTCACAGTAATCACATTTTAAGCAAGTAGAGAGCCCCACGGTATGCACTCATCGCTCGCTCACATTAGGGATAGGAGAGCCCTCTGGGTATGCACTATTCCCTTTTCATAATTGATGAGCTTATAGCTTCGATCAGAATATGCTCCAGTCACAACCATTATTTATTAACCAATTATGGATTTCACAAGTTCATTTATATCTCTATAGACAACACACATGTATCAAATCACATTTCCAATCATTTCACAGCAGCATTCACATGCAGTATACACATTTTGCACTTCAATATCATATTCAAATACTTCGGACACCCGTGGTCCGAAATCAATCAAAACAAACACATATATCCCTCCATTCTCTCCACATGGCATAATGGCAAGATATTAAACACATAAAGGCTGAGGAACTAACTAAGTTACTCACCTGAACTTCCTAGCTGTTTCCTGGAAGCTGCAGCACTGTCCGTGGAATATCGATCCATCGGCTCTATAACAATCAATTAATTTCATTCATTACAAAATGCACAGTCAAAAATAATTAATGATGCACATGCCTTGAATAACAGATGTACCATGCCTATTCATGATTTTCCAGGTACCATTTCCCCCTTTCCACTTTCTTTTACTCAGTATCTAACTTTCACTCACTTGATCACTATCGGCTCATTTTGATTCAATAACATATTATAGAACTTTCAATTTCAAATTCTAATTTCCAGTCAATTTATCCAGTCATACTCGCTGGGGTATTATCTCACAATCAAATAGCACTACTCTCTAGATCAAATTCATTCTTTATGCTCAGTTCCTAAAATTCCCAGTAACAATGAATTTACTTTCAAAGTCTCACATTATACCCCAATTACCATGTACAATCTTTAGGTTGCAATACAATCACATTCTTAACTATCTTTCACTAATTGTGCTCTCAGAAATCAGAAGTCAAACTTTTATTCTTTTCCTCAATTATAGACCTCATTCACTAGATCATAACAAATCGAACATCACCTCAATTGGAGGTCTACACAATTAGTTATGCCTCAAAAACTCAATTAAAACACATCGAAATCGCCTCGTCATGCGGCCTTACGACGCCGTCACGACGTCACGGAGTCGCTTCGCGATTTAACGCTTCCTTCGGGCTCGCCGCGATGTGAGGGAGAGGGCTCGCCGCGGCGTCAATATTTCACGCTCGCCGCGACGTCCCCACCTTACTCGTCGCGACGTCTAAGCAATTTCCACGTCGCGACGTCTAAATATTTATTCGTCGCGACGTGCGACCCTGGTTTGTCTTCTCCAATTTTCTTTTCCTTTTTCTCTCTCTAAAATCCAGTATTAACTCAACTTAAACACTCAAATCTCTAACAATTAACCCCATGCATGCTTTAAACACAATAATAAACAACATGAAATCATATACTTACCAAATCAAACTCAAAACCTTCGAATCTCAGAAAATCCCTAAACCTTAACATCAACAGTTTAGCTTCCATAGCCATACCAAAACATCATCTTCCTTAGGGTTTAGGCTGGGATTTGCACAAGGAAGAAGAAGCAAACAACAAGCCAACGATCAATCGCACAAGGAGGAAGAACGGAGGATCGATCATTTGGAGGAGAAACGAAACGATCGTGCCACAGGAGGAAGGAAAGAGGATTTTGCCTTCTTCAATTGAAATCTAAAGCATTTATAGGTTAATCACTTAAACCTCTAGACTTTATCCTCAAATCTCTTTCTTTTTTCACTTTCATTTCCTGTCCAATTCATCTCCAAATTACAATGGCTCGTCATATTACTTCTTAAGATCATATTTCTAAATTTCCGTAGCCATTGGACAATTATTTCGGTCCTATTCAGTCAATCGGTCCGCCACTCGGAGAATTTTCGGTCCGGACATTTTCTCCCAAATTTTCAGAAACATGTCTAAAGTTCACAATCAATTGACGATCACTCTAGTACAGTTCCAAATCTACCATTCACACCCAATTATTCCATAATTCCCAAGATATCATAATCCAATCTAATTATCTCACACATTCACAGTTCAAATCATTTACAAAATCAAATGCCGGGAAAAGTCACGAATGCATGTACCTATATGTGCATGTGCCAAATGACTCAGTCCTCTACAATCAGAGGCCAAATAAATGTTCACTTCAGAAATATGAAATGCAAATTACTAGCCTGACCAAATTGACCTATATACCCTTTCCATTGGGGTCGGGATGTTACAATTCTCCCCTCTTTACAAAAATTTCGTCTCAAAATTTCATATACGATTGATCAGGGAGGCAGGGGAATTGTTCCGATCACTATATACTGTTTCCCACTTATGTTACTATATAGCTAATTTCTGCCAAATAACTGAAATCAATACTATCAAGTTTCCAGCGAAGAAGTATTTTGGTATTTTGGTTGTAACTTGGGTTGTAGATGTCCAAATGAGGTGATTTTAGACTCGTTGTGAACTAGAAACAGAGAGCTACAAGTTTTATGAAGAAAGGGAAGTTCGAAATTTGCTTCTAAGATTCGAAAATTTGGTTGGAAGTCGAATGTAGACTTTTAATGCTAGTACTTTTGATTATGAAGCTTTTTGAATATTTCTTTTGGATATTGTTTGAATGAAAACTTGGTTTGTTATAGGAAACCAAGCCGACCTGATCCAATCGCAAGAGGAAGGACAACAGTGAGTTAAATTCTCGAGCGATATTAGGTGGGTAATATATTTATGGTTGTTGTGTGTATGGGCAAAATGTGTATGCTTGCTTGCATGTGTATGTGGCATTGCTTGTTTTGATTTATGGACATCGTTGCAAATGTATTGGACCTCGAATCTTTTTGGTAAGCTAGGATTATTAAATAAGGATTTTTGAATGATTATTCATGAGTAAAGAAGTTAAGAATTCTTGAAATTGAAATAAAATGGAAGATATGGTTTAAATACGAGATGGATTAATGTGGAATTAATTGACATGCAAATATGCTTAAGGTAAGGTGTCATGGAATTAGGTGGCATGATTTAATGGGATTCAATTATTGTATTTTGTGGACTTAATTAGCATGTTAAGGAAATTTAATTAACATGTTGATTAGACTAAGACTATATGACATGGATTAAGTGTATTAAGGTGTTATGAAGGTTGTAAATGTATTAAGGGTTAAATGGGCCTTGGACTCAAGTTGGGCTTAAGTGGTGATATAAAAAGAAGAGGATTAAAAGAGAGTAATGAGTTAGGTGGCATGAATTAATACAATTAAATGTGTTAGTTAAATTTAAGAGTTTAGAGTTTAATTGGGCCTAAGAGAATAATGGGCCTAAATCATATGAAAAGAAGAAGAAATAGTTTGGACTTAAGTGACTTAGTAGGATGAGAAGAAAGAAGGAAGAATAAATTAGGCTTTGGGTCCAAATGAAATGAATAAAGAATAGAGGAGATAAATGAGATGGGCTTAAGTTGTAGTATGAATTAAATGAAGAAGGAAGGAATTGGGCTTAAATGAAGAAGTGGGCTTGAGTAGTTTAATGAGGTAGGAAAAGAAGAAAAGAGAAGAAAGGAGTAGGCAAATGGGCCTTTGGGCTTAAGTGAGTGTGTAAGGAGTATAAAAAGGAAATGAAAGAAGTAGGATTTTAGAGAAAGAAGAGGGAAGTCACGAAATTGAGAGAGGGAAGATAAGAGTTTCGGCCATGGAAGGGAGAAAAGGAGAAAAAGAAGGAGCTTTGGCCTAGGGTTTGAGATTCCAAGAGATTTAAGAGGTTTTTGAAGAAAGTCCAAGAAGAAAAAGTATGGAGGAAGGCTAGAGCTTCATTTTGAACCAAGTCTTCACTTGGTTGGTGGAAGTTTAAGGTAAGTCATGAAGTTTTGTTAGAGGTTTTGCATGGGTTATGGTTGAGAAAGTTTAGAAAATGAATGGGTATTGTGATTCTAAGATCAATTTCATGATTTGTGTTCTTAGGATTGTTGCATTTTGGATGTCTTTTGATTTGAGAATTTTGTTGATTTTGAGGAAAATGGTGAGAGGAAAGAGGAATGGAAAGCAAGGGAAGGCCATAGGAACAAGGTTTTCAAGCAAGGAATTATAAGGTAGGTTTTATGTTTATAGTTAAATAATGAGCCATTGACATAATTTTCAAAGAAATTAAGAATATAAAAATGCTTTCAAATTCATTGTTTTTAAATGCCTTGAGAAATTGCTATCGTTGATGTATAATGGTATGAATTATTTGAAAATGTTATGTGAATTGGATGATTGATGATTTGTTATGTGAATGTGATTTTGTTGAGGAATGATGATGCATTGCATATGAAATGCTTTATGATCATGAAATGATTTATGAAAATTTGCATGATTTATGCAAAACAAGATTTCCAAGATTTTTGCCACAGGGCAATCAAGTTTCAAGTCATGATTATATGTTAAGTGGGTTAGGTTAAGTCCACCAAGAAACGCCTCGCACGATGACCATGAAAAGCCTTCTCCATTTGCCTGATTGCGGCATAGGATGATCCAATATTTGGACTCCTCAAGATTTGCCCATATAGGCTCATTAAATGAGACTATATGGTTGCCAAGAATTGTGGACTTGCCAAACCATTATGATGTGTTAGGTGATATGTGATATATGATGTGAATTGTGACAAGTTGAATTGCATTCATGATTTCATGAAAGTTTGAAAAATGAATGATTTGTGATTTCAAGAAAATGACAAGAGCTCTTAGTTTATGATTTCATGAAAGTTTGAAAAATGAATGATTTGTGATTTCAAGAAAATGACAAGAGCTCTTAGTTTATGATTTCATGAATCTTTGAAAAATGAATGATTTGTGATTTTAAGAAAATGACAAGAGCTCTTAGTTTATGATTTCATGAACCTTTGAAAAATGAATGATTTGTGATTTCAAGAAAATGACAAGAGTTTTGAAGAAAACAATGTTTTATGATTCAAAGGAGATTTATATGGAAATGGACTTCTAAAACTGTTTTGTTCATTATTTGGTTATAAGCATAGAACCTTCTGGGCTCCCCAAACTCACCCCCCCTATTTTTCCAATTTCCAGGTTTTTAGCAAGAAATCAAGTGGAAGTGGATCAAGACAGCTTGTGCTTGTTTTATTGTGTATTTGAAGTTGGTTATGTAAATGTATAGTTGTAATTCATATGAGCAATTGAATAAGGTAAATGAGATATTTGTTATTGGTTTTGGAATTTGGCTAGGAAATGCCAATGAAATTGTAAAACTCTTATGTATGATGATTAATGCAATATGGACTTGAGGATGGTTGTGAATGTACAATTACATATGAATGAATATGGAGCAATGGTTGAAAGTTAGCATGAGGCCTAAGTCTTGTTTATGAGGATAGCTTGATGGTTGCCTAGGAATTTAGGGTTTGATGAACAAATCGAATCAAGAATTTATAGAATGATAAAATAAGTGTGATGTTTGAGTCGTTATAAAGTATGTTAGCATGAGATGGCATGAATATCATGTAGGTAGGTAAATGTTATTAGGTTGGGATTGATGATCATGCATGGGTAATGAAAGTGAGAATGAGGCTTGCGTGAGGTGGATTGTGCAAAGTCTTGTAGATGTGTTAAATTGGTTAGTTGCATTTTCAAGGGATGTGCTGTCAAATTTTCCTAAAATTTGACAGAACTTCGCTTCAGTTTTAGACCCTTTTAAGGCTTGAATTAGATCGGGAAGTCTTCATGAATATTGTAGTAAAAGTTCAGAACTTTCTAAGGGTATATCATTTGTCTCATTCGGAGTTAGGGTTAAAAAGTTATGAGGTGAAGAACACATTCAGTCACTGTTCATTTAGCTATATTACTGTTACATTGATCTTTAATGAGCAGTGTCTTTTGAGTGGCTTTTTGTCTTGATTAATGATGGAATTTGCATTTACATCCTTCATGAGATTTGTAGTTCATCTTTTTATCTTTCCATGGAGATATAGTATGCTCATATTGGAGCTAGGAATAAGAAGTTATAAGCTTTGAAAGATGGTAGTGTCAAGTGAATTGAAGTTGATTTTCAGAATTTGGAGTTTTGGAAATTGGCGTGTCCGTTAAACGAACACGAATGTCCGTTAAATGGACAGCCTCGGGTGTCAAAACACCCCTTGCCCTACCCGTGTCCGTTAGACGGACATGCATGTCCGTTTAACGGACATTTGCCAAGCAATTGGTATCCATTCACCCGAATGTGTCCGTTAAACGGACATGGCTGTCCGTTTAACGGACAGCTACGGGAAAAAGTGCAAATTGGACAATCTTATAGGCCGAATTGGGTTTTTTGGTCTTCATAAGAGTTGTATATCTAGATGTCTACTTTCACATGGTGAGAAAACGAACACAATCAGACCTCTATATTAAAAGTTATAGCGATCGCGCCAAAAGAGTTTCAATTTGGTTTTGGAAGTGAGCATGATATATTGTTTTGAGCATAAATCCCTCATCCGACCTCCAATTGAGGTGAGGCTTGAACCATTGGATTTATAAGACATATATCCTTAACTCCATAAAATTTGGTATCATTTGGAGTTAAATTGAGGAAGTTATCATTAAAGGAAGTGAAAGGCCGGTTAAGAGAGCATGTTTCCGGTATGAACTCTTTTAGGTTTTTGGAGTGTATCTTGAGTTATGAAACTCCGATTGAAGCGATTCTTGTCTTAAATTAAACAAGAGTCATAAGGATATGATTTACAAGAAAATTTCAAATGAATTTAAGATTTTAAGTTTCTTCAAATTCGGTGAACGCGTAGTGGAAATAAGTTCAAGTGTGATGATTAGGTACATGGGCACACTACGGAACTTTGGTGAGTAAATTTTGGGAGCGTTTTGAGCATGAGAATGAATTCATGATGTCTTTAAGGGTTCAAGGGATTAAGAATGAAAAAAAAATTTAACCTTTTAAAGTAATACGCACGCTCAGGTTTCACGATTTTAAGCAAGAGAGTTGGGCTCCGGTAACGGGATCCAACAGTTGGGGTCCGGTCTTCGGATCGGGTCCCGACAAAATGCATCGAGATTGTGATTATGAATTGCCTTGGCAAATATTATGGCATTTTGCAAGAATGAAAAGTATGAAAGCTTTGATAAAATGAATTGAGTATGAAATAAATGATTATGTGCTTTGTATGGGTGAGAGAGTAACGGATAGTTAGTCACGTGCATGTCGACGTATAGCCTTCTCCCGGCTGCCCGCTTGAGGCCACGAGATCCTTGAGAAATCGGACTTGTTTTGTTTACGGTATAAACTTCGGTTTATCTGGATCGTTCCACGGAACTCTCGAGCCATTTGATGTGCATACATTATTGATTTGTTGGGCATGACGCATATTAATTGTTATATCGTGAAATCACATGACATATTATTGTGATGATTGTAAATTGATAGATGTTGACTTGTTTATGCTTATATATACATATGTATGCTGGAATGTGTTGTTGCCAATGGCTATAAATGTATATGCCACTGAGCTTCGCAGCTCACCCCATTATCTCCCACTCCTCAGGTACAGAACGAAAAGATCGTTGACCCTTGCAAGGCATCGAAAACTCCAAGATAATTAGGAGCTTTCGTCTTAAGTTAGTATTTTGGTTGGCCCTCTAGGCATATCATCATTGGGCATTCTCATGTATTTTGGATTTAGACTTTGACATGTATCGTGTTATATTGAGAATACTTGTTTAAATTCTCGGATTGTAATGCCATGAAGTCCCTTGGTTTATGGGGTGTTTAATTCATAGATGGAATGTATGTGTATGTGTTTGTATTGAAATTGTATGGATGTTGGGATCGGGTCCGAATGTTTGGGAGCTTGCCGCGGCGAAGGGCCACCTCGGGAATAGGAATCTGGGACTCGGGCCCAACATTTAACACCAATACTTCAATCAATCAATCCCTAATTCAATCATCATCAAGTTATATTATTTTATATCACAAGAGATCAGTATTTTATCTTCTTGATCAGCTCAAATTCCTCCTCAGTTATCAAGCTAATCTAGTCTTCCATGCATGCAAACACAATTCAAAGAACAAGATAGGAGTAAAATGATTTCAGTAAGGGCAAAGAGATGATAACAAATTATAACTATCTTTGTGCAGCATCTTATATAGATCTTAGAGTGACGATGAATAGAATTAAAGCAAAATTTCAAAGTTTTGAGCGTTATGTGTGTGTTTTGATAATGAGGGAGGAGAAGAAGAAAGCATGTAGAAGAAACAACTAGAGAGAAACATGACTCTACATTTGCTTAAGCCATTTGGTGCAAGATGTCTTTGTTTTAGAAGGACAAATTTCATACAACTGGAGCAAGATATATGTCTTCTTATATGGCTGCCAAATGTCACTAATATCTTAGCCATTTGTCACTCAATCAATACTGTCATTTGTCACTTAATTTTCTATGCCAAAATCACTCATTTTGTAGGCTTAGTCATTCTAATTTTTCATGTGTCAACTTGTCTTACCACTTGACATTTTTCCTAAACTAAATGTACATTTTAATTCATCAATTTTCCAATTGTAACAATTAACTCCAAATTACTAATTATAATCCATCAAACCAAAATTCAAGATATAAACAATACACAATCAAATCATCATCATTAAAAACCTTTCATATCCCGAAATATGTCAATTGAGTGCTATACTATATTTACAATACTTTCTAAACCAACATTTATATGTATATACTCATGTTATGCATGTGAATGAAATGCATCTTATAAATTCTAAAATTGTAATAGCCCAGACCACTCGTTCATAGATATTATTTGCTTTGGGTTGGCCCTCGGGCCAAACCCTTTACAGTTTTGCTCTTCCCACTCTTGGAAAAACGAGTCTTGTAGGGCAGAGGTATCCATAGTCTTATAAGGCATGCTTCATTCTCCTCTCCAACCAATGTGGGATCTCACACTCTCCACTCCCTAAGGGCCTAGCCTAGCTGGCACAATGGTTCGGGTACTAGCTCTGATACTATTTGTAACAGCTCAAACTATCCACTCATAGATATTGTCTGCTTTGGGTTGACCCTCGAGCTAAACCCCTCACGGTTTTGCTCTTTCCACCCTTGGGAAAACACATCTTGATGGGGAGAGGTATCCATACCCTTTTCGTTCTCCTCTCCAACCGATGTAGGATATCAAAAAATGATATGACTTAAAAGTCTAACATTCTAACCCTTAGTAAGTTTTAGAAACCGCTATTACAAACATGGGGTTTTAATCGTTCTTATTTAATGCCACAAAGATACAACAAAAGTACATCTACCACATAATTCCAGAAATTTCCAATTTATCCAAAATTCTAGAATTATTTTGGTATTCCTAGTTTTTCAGATTGGCTTGTCACGAATTCAAAGTTATTGGGTTTGAAGTTTATTATAGATTTCTGGTTTCTTATTTTCTAAAACCTATTAATCTGAACTATTCAGACTATTAATCAAATCTAATTTGATTTCATAATTTAGGGTTTTAATTTCAATTCCAATTTCGATAAATAAAAATCAAACATTTAATCAAATTTTAGAATCAAAATCTTACTCTAATACCACTATTAGAAAATTAGGACAGCATCAGATCCTAATCACAGTTGAATAATTACAAAACTTTTTTACAAATTAGTTTCCTGAAACCCAAGATCAATTTAATTCTATAAATTGATTAACATATAAATCATAATAAAGCATGAATATAAATTCATACCTTATTCCAAAGCTTGATTATGTTCTTATTTTATCCATTGAATCGTTTCTAAAATCGATCCATCTCAACCACCGCAACTGTACAAATGTCCAGCCTCTAATGGTATCTACAGAATATGTTGAGAGAACTCTATAACTCTTATAGAGAGGGTTAAGCGAAAAGTTGCTAGCTTCATAGAGCTTAAGCCTATTTATAATAGGTTTTGAACGTTTTAATTGAATTCAAATTCTAATTCCAATTAGACTTGAATTAGAATTACAAATAATTCTATTTAAATACCAATACCTAAATAAGATCTTGTAGGGGAGTCATGGGTCCGTGCATCTTGTGCATGGCTATGCAGCTGAAGCATTGGAATCAAAGTTCTAACCCCATGACATCCCCAGAAAGTCCAGAATCATATGTATGTAATAGATAGAATTGAAAGAACATGTAACTAAAAGTGTGTACCTTAAGGACAACTCCTCCTTTCTTACTTCTTCTCCTTGTTTCGGTTGTTAGAAATAACAAGCACCTTCCTTGGCCTCTTGAAAGCATGAAAAGTTGTAGAATAATAGTGTGTAAGGGTAGTTAAAGCATCAAACAAGATGACTTCAAGTAGATGCTTAATCGAGAGTTAGATTATAATCAAGTTACATGTAATTAAACTTAAGCAACAATTGCATGAACAAACCTCAAAATCACTTCTCTTAACCTCAGGAACTCTTTTGGACCCTTAGCCTCTCTATTGGGCACTGTTTCTGGAACCCAACTCTTAAAAGAAATCATATGACGTGAGCGTACTCTAATGAAGTCTCCTCAACCATCATAAAAAAAAAGTGTGAACATACCTCAATCATGATCTTCCAACTGACTCCTCACTTTCTTTCAATCAAACTTTCATAAAACAACTCTAAAAGATCCCAATTTTCATGGGGACGCTTTGATATCACACAATGTTGGATCCTATTTTTGGAGCCCAATAATCTCAATGGAGAGTTTTTATTTTTAGTTGAATTTCAATTAAGTGGGTCAAGATCGTGACCTATAAGTCACAATCGTGAGTTGCTTAAAATGACAGCCATGCATACTTTGTTTTCATTAGATCTTTTATGCGTGACCCTTAGGTTTCAAGTTATTTTGGGGACTTGAATTAACTCTGAATCCGAGCATATCATGAATGGTTTCATGCCACTTGAATTAACTTTTAATCCAAGCAAATCATGAAGGATTTCATGATGGAAATTTGCCAAAACGTAAGTGAATTAACACACAAACTCTTCGATAGTTAATTATCCATCTTACGAACCGTTCCATAGATAATTACCACGCAATTCGTCCTTTCACCATACCATACCCCACTTGGTTCGTAGTATAGGCTATGTGTCAACTCCAACTAGATTGACTATGTCACATCTAGTCCAAGTGATATTAATTCTTATCCTAGGGATCTCATTATTCTATGTATTATTGAAGACTCTTTTCAGACACATAACTACTCTTGCCAGAGGCTCTCGAGTAATGACCCCGATAAGAGGTCGTGGGTATCGTCTTCTTTTATCAGGAGTGATGAATCCTTTATTAGCTACCCAATTAATTTTGAATACCAATAGCTGTACCCAATCACCTCATCTTGAGGCAACAAGGAATGGTGACAAAGCATAGGATCAGTATCCAAGATATCTTTGAGTACCTCAAATCTAAGGATATTTGCACCATTGCTATAATGATATTAATTACTAACATTTGATAGATCATTCATATGGTAATCTCATAATGGGTCATCTGATGTACTAATTACTCTTACATCTGATGTACTTACTATTCTTAGTAAACATCCATATGTTAACTTTAAAAATCATGCTTATAGTTTATGAGATCCACTGCTTGATCAAATCAAGGAATATAACATGTGATAGTCTATCCGGATTAACAACGTCCTATCTCATTAATCCTATGACTAGGGATAATTTGGATAATAATAAATGAACATCAAATTAATGAAAATTGCCTTTCGCTTTATTAATCAAAATAAAGTTTGTACAAAAGTCCTAAAGGCGATTGCCTTTAGAACACTATTCTAATAGATCCAATATCTCATAATTATTTATAAAGTTTCATAAACTTTATAATCAAGTCCAACTTGATTAAAATAACTTTACTCTCTTCAACTCATTCTTTATGTGAGATGCATTAGGTTCCCAAATGTATTGACAATGATTATAAATTCTAATTCAAATTCATAATTAGAATCGAGATAAACTAAAGGGTTTTTAATTTATTTATAATTCTAATTATGAATTATATAATTATAATTCATAATCATTGAAATTAAATAATTTATAATCATAGATCAAAATTGACATCTAGCATCACTTCATGACCACTCAAATATTTAAGACTGTCAAAATGGTTTTGAGTAACCTCTTCGTGTATGATTTTTCTATATAATTCAATCAATTCATCAACTAATGTCCTGATTAGACATAGAGTATAAAATTAACGTCTACTATGATTTGAGTTCAATCATATTAGTTCTTTACCATTAACTATCGATTCATTTAATGACATTTGTAAACTATTTATAAAACGTTATTATACCTTGGTTAAGGATTTCTCGAATCAATACTAATCGAGAACAAAAAAATATTCACCCTTATTACTTTAGGGTGATGAATCCTATATTGATCACATAACTACTTTGTGCTACATCAATTAACTATGAATTGAATGACCTATGATAAAATTGATCATAAGTAGTATTAAAACATAGAAATTCTTATACAAGATAACTTTGGAGACCTCAAGTCAAAGGAACACTTATACAATCATCATAATGAGAATTCCATAGACATACAAGTAAGGTTTCAGATGGATTTCTCATATCGGGTTATTCAGTGAACTTGTTCTATAACAAGCACTCTTATATTTGTCTCCACAAAATTTAGTCTATAAGATTGACTACTTCCTTTATAAGGAAAAACAAAATGTGAGCTAGTTATTTTGTGTTGTATTAATGTCTAGTCTTAATAGAACAATGACTATGAACAATTTAAGGATAATTCATAAATGTAATGTGAATATCATAATTATCATATCATTATAATTTCATTTGCAATGTATAATTATCCTATAGACTTTATCATATATATCCAAACATGAATAAGATAAAAAAATGCCTTTAATTATTTTTTGCTAAACTACAACTAAAACAATTGGTTGTAGGGTATAAACCAACAGGTGGAAGTATAAGTTTTTCCTTTTCAGATTATTCTTTACAAATATTCAGTACGTTCTTATACTATGAGTGAGGACTGCTTAGAGGACCCTAGGCTACTCGTACAATAGTCAAATGGGCACAAGATCATGTTAGCAAGGATTGGAAAGAAGGGAAGGTAAAAGCAATTAATATAGAGACTATGTATTTTGTTCGATTATGTTATTGTCACCAAATTAGCTTAGAGCATGAGCTTTTTCATGCATCTAAAGTTTGTTGGAGAAAAACACAATAAGTTAATATCACAAAAATTAATTAAATTAATATTTTAAATATTAATCTAGAAAATAATAAATTATAATTCTTATACAAATAAAAGAGAAAATTATATATTGAGTCAACTAACAACCAATTTTTATTCTCACACAAATTAAAAAATACCATATCAATTAATAACCAATTTTAACGTAAAAAATCTTCTCAATGTGAAGAGTAAATACGATAGATATAATTCATTTAACCTTTCACTTACATTAAAATAATGAGCTATACAAACTATTCTTCTTTAGCACTACTAGAGGTAAAAATTAATTCTTAATAATAACAAAATAAAATTTGAGAGATTTCACCAATTTTAAAACATTTGAACAAAATTTGAAAATTAATTTTCAATTATCATTGCATCACCAAAAAAATGGAGTTGTTGCACCTCCTCCCTTGATGAATTTTATTACTGTTATAAATTCATATAAGATTGTTCATAATTGCACACACACCAAAAAGAAGAAGAAATCCTTCTTATAATATATTTATATATAAGAAACATATGAGCATCAAAATATCCAAGTCAAGTAACTTTTAATATCAAATTCCTAATTGGATATCACCAGTGTCATATGCACACATCATACTTTTATTTATTTATTATTATTTTATGTGTATATATGACATGGTCCCTTTGAGCGGGACCCATAATAAATCTCCCCCTTACACTCAAATAAGAAGAATCGCCATTTTAACGATCGAATGACAAACCTCAAGTTTCTCCCTTAGTAAAATCTTCGTTAACATATCTGCATTATTGTCATTAGTGTGAACCTTCTCAAGTTGTAACAACTTCATCTCTAACACACCTTTTATCTAGTGATATCTTACATCAATATGTTTAGACTAAGAATGGAAAGAGGAATTCTTACCAAAGCGGATAGTACTCTGGTTATCATATAACAACTAATATATGTCTTCTTAGAAACCAATTTCCTAAAGAAACTCCTTAATCTATAACAACTTTTTGTAAGCTTCTATTGTTGTAGTAAACTTAAATTTAATAATAAAAAGTGTAGCATACTTTTATAATCTAGACTGTCACCGCATTGCTTCCCATAAGAAAGTGATTAAATATCATAAAGTTGACTTTGTCAAATCAACATCACCAGTCATGTTTGCATCTTTGTAACCTACTAGTATAGGATTGTAATCTCCATAAAACGAACACAAAGTAAAATTTTCATGAAGATACATAAAGATCCATTTAACCGTAGCCCAATGTTATCTCCTAGGATTAGAAAGAAATTGACTAACCACATTGACTGCATAAACAATATCCGGTTGAGTACACACGATCACATAAATTAAGCTACTAACAACTAAAGCATAAGGAATTGGTTCCATCTCTTCCTTAGTAAAAGAAATTTGAATAGAACTCAATCTAAAGTAATTAGCAAACGGAGAACTAACCGCTTTGGCTTTGTCGATCATATACATTAAGCTACTAACAACTAAAGCATAAGGAATTAGTTCCATCTCTTCCTTAATAAAAGGATTTTGACTAGAACTCAATTTAAATTAATTAGCAAAAGGAGAACTAACCTCTTTAGCCTTGTTCATACTAAATTTCTAAAATTTCCTTCTCAATGTACTTCTCTTGTGACAACCACAACTTCTTAGTGCTTTTGACATGAATGATCTTCATGCCAATGATCCATTTTGATGGCCCTAAGTATTTTATGGCAAAAGGCTTGCTCATCTACTTCTTCAACATATTAATCAAAGAAGCATTCTTACAAATAATTAACCCTCCATCAACATAGAGTGAAAGAATAATAAAATCATCATTAGAGATCTTTTTGTAGGAAACGTAATGGTTAGAAGTAGTCTTGTTGTAGCTTTACTCCACCATAATTGACTCAAACTTTTTATACCATTATCTCATTGCCTGGTTTAAACCTTAAAGACTCTTCTCTAGTTTACAAACGTAATCCTATTTTCCTTTAACCTTGAAAACCCCCTAACTACTCCAAAAATATCTCTTTCTCTAAGTCACTATAAAGTAAGGCCATCATGACATCCATCTACTCAATTTCCAAACCAAGACTAGACATTATACCAAGTACAACAAGAATGGATGTCACCTTTACTATTAGTGAGAAGACTAAAACCTTTTGCAAGCAATCTAGCCTTATACCATGGACATGGGTTTTGTTTTCCATGCTTACCTCAAAACACCCATATGTTCCTCAATACTTTATTTCCCTTAAGTACTTTCAACTCATAAGTTTTATTCTCATGCAAGGACTTCATCTCATCTTGCATTGCCTCTATTAATTTCTCTATGATTTCATCTTCAATTGCTTCCTTGAAGCTCTTACGTTTTCCTCTATCAGTCAACATCACATATTGATATAAAGGATATTTAGAATATGATTGTCTTGTCCTTGTAGATCTCTTGACTAGAACTGGTCTAACCTTTGGTATTGGTGTTTGATCATAAACACCACCATGACCATCATCATCAACCTATAGGGTAGCATCTCCATCACTTGTACGCTATTGTTCATCTAAGCATCATCCCCAAATTTCCATGGTACTATTGTTAAAGGCATTGCATCATAGTTTGCTAAATCAGTATTGAACCTAAAATTAATTTTTTTAACTTTATCAATGCCCTTGATGGTTTGATCCTTAATAAACACAATATCGTGACTCCTTACGATCTTTTTATGAACTGGATTATAAAACTTGTAGCTAAGATGATCTTGACCATACCTAATAAACATATACTGTTGCACCTTTAAATCAAGTTTAGACCTCTCATTATTTGAAATGTTCATAAATTCCTTGTACCTAAAGACCCACAAATAATCATAGGAAACATATTTTCCTAACCAAACTTGTTCTAGAATATCCAACTCTTCAACACAAGGTAAGCGATTTGAAACATATACATTTATAGTCAAAGCTTCACCCTAAACAAACTTGGGCAATTTTGCATGAGAAAATAAGCATCTCACTCAGTCTATTGGTATTCTATTCATCCCTAGCTACTCCATTTAACTAAGGCATCTTTGGAGTTATAGTTTGATGTTGAATGCCATGTTATTTGTAAAAAATGAGCCATAATACTCTCCATCATTACTTGTATGAATACATTTCAACTTCTTCCCAGTCTCTCTCTCAACTAAGGACTAAAATTGCTTGACTACACTAAGCACTTGATTCTTTATCTTTAACGTGTAAACCCAAATCCTCCTTGAGTGATCATCAACAAAAACTACAAAATAATCAACTCCACTAAGTGATCTTGTCTTTATTAGACCAAAAATATTAGTGTACTAAATTTAGTAAAATTTTCTTTCTAAAAAGAGAGCAATCCTTGAAAGAAACTCTATATTGCTTCCTTAATAAACAATGACGACACTTTCTCAAATGAAAACTATTTATCCTAGATATCACCTTCTTTTTGACTAGCATTGTTTCTTGCTAATATAACCGAGTCTTTTGTGCCATAACTCTACTATACTCTTATTCTCCAAAACATTCACAATTATTTTAAAGAGCTTTGCCTATAATTAATAAAAAGTGGAGTATTTGCTACCTTTATCCATAATTGAAGACCCCTTTGTGAGTTTCCATTTGTCATTGCTGAATGTGTTGTAGAATCTCTCATCATTGAACATATTTATATAAATTAAATTCAACCGAGTATCCAGGACATAGCTATCATCCCTCAAAATTTATTGTGTACTAGAAGAAATCAACAAGAAAACATCTCTAATACCAATAACTTTTACAAAATCATTATTCCCCATTTTCACAACTTTGTAATCACCTGGTGTTTAAGATGTGAAGCAATGCTAATGAGATGTAGCATGGATGGAAGTATCATTATCAATAACCTAATTGGTCTTGTGAGCAACTAAGTTAACCATATTGTCTTAAAACATGATAAGGAATGGCTCAATGGCAGTGGACACTCTATCATCACCATTTTTGTCATCTTCTTATTCTCTCTCTTGTGCTTTCAATTGTACCTTTTAATATGCCCTTTCTTGTGACAATAATGGTCTTCAAAATTGGCAAATTTATTAAATTTTTCCCTACTCTTGTCTCTGTTTTTATATATAATCTTTGAACCTTTAGTCTGACTCCTCATTCTAGATGTTGTAGCTAAAACCTCTTACTAAGAAGAGGAAGTACCCTGTGACTGTCATCTCAGCTCCTCATTTAGAACATGACCTTTGATAGATTCTATTATTACGACACCATTTAGAGCATAATTGATCAAGGAGATCTTCAAGATCTCCCATAGTCTAGTAACGAAGCAATAATCATAAGAACAAGTATCTCATTTTTTACTTTAACACTCATGCCTGATAATTGATCCACATTCCCTTACAATTCATTCAAGTGATTTGTTATTGAAGTACCTTCCTGGTATTTCAAATGAATCAGCCTTGTCAAATAAAGCATTTTATTATTGTTAGTCTTCGAAGCATATATACATATTATATGCTTATATATAGTCTTCGAAGCATATATACAAATAAAGCATTTTATTACTATAGATATGGTTATACATATTATCCTTGACAAATTATCGAATAAACCCATATATTTTCTCTTGCTTAAACTCCCATTTCTCATCATTTTTACCCCTCAAATTTTTTATTTGGAAACACTGGTAAGTTCAGTTTCGTCATAAATATAAGATTCATCATTTTATTCTACCAATATAGTAATTAGTGTTGGTAAAACTAACCAATTTTTGAAACTTTTCCTTTATAGTTCCATGGAACAATTAAACCAATAGCTCTGATACTACTATATTAGGAAAAACAAACAAAAAGTAATACATGCTTAAAAAGTTATATTTTTAGTCACAAGATGAGTACATTTTGATTATTTATTTGAGATTTGTTGTTGTTTTCAATACTTAATTCATTCCTATTATGTTTTAAGGTCTTAATTTCCTTAACAAATCAAAAGGAGAGAAAATTAGGAGGAATTGAGGTAGAAAACTGTAGAGTTGAAGCTATTTTTTAAAGACACATCTGTGTTAGTGTTGGACTCGATTGTGTTATTTATTTATTTTTGAATTATTAGGTATTTTTCTATTGTTTTCACGAACTAAAATTGTTTTGTGGCTAGGTAGGATGAACCTTGGGTTGAGTTTTGTGATTTAGTTCTTTGTTTAATGCAATTTGATTTTTGATTCATTGGATTCAACTATGTATTCTAATTAGTTATTAAATTGATATTTTTGGTATTTTAATTAATGTATAATTTCATACAATTGAGACTATGAATTCCTTTATATGAATAGATTTAACATAATTGTAATTAAAGGGTGTTGCATATAGTGCTAGAGATAAGACAATATAAATTTTTTAAAATAAGGTCAAACCTAACGATGAAATTCACAAATTGACTAAAGTAATCTTAGGGATTTCAACTATATAAAGATTTTAGTTAATTAAGTTAGGATTACACATTAATAATCTTGAGAAAGACTTTAAGATAAAATAGAAATTTTCATGAGCCAATGAACTTCAATTGAATTGCTTCATAAAGAGTTAATAGCTTAAGAAGTCTTAAGGGGATCCATTACGTAGGTGTTGCCTATTAGACTAAGTTAATCTTTATGTGATTTGTGTTTTTGGTCATTTGTTGTGTTGAAATTTAGTTTAGTTTCATCATTCTAATTAAACCATCACCTTATTATGTCGTTTATATAATAGAAAAGATGTAATTACTTGTACCTATATTCTCTCGAAGATTGACACTTGATACTCATTATTAATATACTATAGTTCAATAAGTGCACTTACCTTTATAAATCTATAGGTAAGATTCTACTTATTAAATTTTTGGCATCATTTTCGTGAATATAATATTAGGAAAACATGATTTTATTAATCTAACCATTACTTTTCTTTTATTTCTTTTCAATTATTGTTTTATTAGTCCTTAATACTAACCAAGAGGGGGTGAATTAAGTGTTTATAAAATTGACAATTTTTCTAATCAATATACTCAGTTAATAATAATTAATATAAATGAGTATAAGAAAATTGGTTAATAAAAATTAATTAAACAATTGAACAATAATTTAAAGTGGTTAGGGAGGATAGAGTGCAAATTGATTTATAATGAATAGGAAAAAAACCCTGGCTTATATCCACTCTTAAGGATTTTTTTATAATTCCACTATAATTCTTCTTTGAAGGTGAAGAATGTAACATCCCGTCCCCTTATTAAGGGTTAGTACCCAAACTTTCGGTATTTGCGAACTCAAAGAGAGGTTAAGGAAATGCATTTTCTTGCTCATGCACCATGCTAGCATATAAGCACATAGATACGAAAAGCTTTAGCATAAAAAGTGGTACATTCATTCATTGACAACTTCTGGGTATAAATGGTATTAAATGTGATTTTATTGAAATGAGGAGTAGAAGGAGTAGAAAGAGTGATCTTGGTATGAGTCGTGATGAGTAAAGATTTAGAAACAAGATTGGTAGTGATCTGGAAAATATTCACTGAATATGCTTCAGTCATTTAGCCACAACGTTTTCTCTAGTAATCCAAACGAGATGATTCTTGATTTGGATTAAACTAGAGATATATGGCTACTTTTTTGTGAAGACATCGAATTTCAATTATGTGCCTAAGAGTCTCAAATATTGTCATGAAGTGAAGAATTGGGTATAGTGTTAGTGTATGAATGAAAAATTTGTTTTCAGACTTTAGGGGCAATTTGGGATTGATAAAGATGGATTTTGGCAAAAGTTTCCTTCTGGAAAGTTGTATATCTTTATTTTATCTTTCCAACGGTATAAAGTTTGTAAATTTTGGACATCTGAGTCAAAAGTTATGCGTCTTATAAGTGGAGATGTTCCAGACGCAAAAAGCAAACGCAGAAAAGCAGACGAAAGAAAAGTGAGACGATACAGAAGTTAGACGATAGAATTGGCCTTTGAGGTCTTCATAGAAGTTGTAGATATTGAAGTATCCTTTCCAATGGTCTAAAAAAGAAGTCAATTGGACATCTGTAGCAAAAGTTATAGCATTTTCACTGAGATATGTACAGACCCAAAAAGACAGACGCAGAGAAGCAGAAGCAGAAAAGCAGACGAAAGAAAAGTGAGACGATACAGAAGTTATACGATAGAATTGAACTTTGAGGTCTTCATAGAAGTTGTAGATATTGAAGTCTTCTTTCCAATGGTCTACAAACTAAGCCAATCAGACATCTGTAGAAAACGTTATAGCATTCGTACTGAGACATGTACATTTCATGTGAGGGCAGAAACGTGTTGGAGTCTTTTGGCCATAACTTCTTCTTTGGACTTCCAAATGACTTGATTCTTGAACCATTGGATTCATAAGACGTTTCTCTACCTCTCCACAAAGAATCATAGTCAGATGAAACTAATGGAGAAAGATTTAGTGAAAATAGTGAGACGGGTACAGTGAGTATGCTCTTAAAGGATATGAACTAGTGTTATTCCACTGAACATACTTCAGTTTTTTAATGATATCTTGATTTGTAGAAATCAAAATGAGATGATTTATGATTCGTGGTAAACTAGAGACATGGAGATATAAATGGTATTAAGGACTTGGAATCTGATTCAGTCTCTAGGATGTCTAAAATTCTTATGGAAGTTATGCATAGTGTCTTTATTATGGACAAGAACAAATCAAAATGTTTAAATCAGTAACCGAATCATCGAACCAGATTGAATGCTTTTAGTGATATTTGTTGGACCCCGAACTTTAATTGGACGTCAGAATTATTAATTGAGGAATTAGTGATGTTAAATATTTATTTGGGTAATGTGAATTGGAGAAATTTTAAATGATATTTGGGGGTTAAAGCGTGAAATGGGTTTTTGTGTATGTTGTATTATGGGTAACATCTTTATAATTGAAAAAGTAAGTCTATATAGTTACTATTTATGTAACATCTTTGAAATTGCAAATTTTGAGACTTCGACTTATTGGGGCTAGAAATGCCCACTAAAGCTTTGTAAAGAACCTTTTATTGTGTTATGCCCATGCTTGTTCAAGTATGACCTTGCATTGATTTGAAAATGTGCCATAAGTTGTGTATATGAACCTTGTGCATGGACTTTGTGTGATATGTGGTTGCTTTTAAATTTATTCCCAAAAGTTGCATTTTGTGGCTTATGGATGATTTGAGAAATGGCTTGATGCTTGACGTAGAATATGTTTAACGAATTGTGTATGGAGGACTTAAGTAGGGATGATGAGTTGATGAATTTTGAATGTGAGCTATTGTTGATGTATAATACGCAATTTGTGGATGTGGAGGCTGAAAGATGTGAAATTGTGAAGTTTGAATATTGTTTAGTATGAAATTCTGGACTGATGTGTTCATGTGGTCAATTTTGAGAATGTGTGTTGTACTGCAATTTCTGGACTGATTTAGATAGGATAGAATCATTTAGTCTTATGGAGAGTGGTAGACAAGTTGTAGAGCTTGTCCATGATGTGTATGAGCTAGTTTTGGAGGTGTTAATGTGAGTTGCTAGAGTTGGAGTGCAGGGCTGTCTAAATGGCGGATCACGACAGATCTTTGAGGCTACTTTTGACCTTTATATAGTTGGAATTGGGGTTGGTGATCTTCATGAAAGTTGTAGATCTTTCTTTAAGCTTTCCATAGACACCAAGTTTGTTAAATTTGAAGTTCTGGATCAAAAGTTATGATGTTTGCAAGTTTTGGTACTGTTGAGAAATTATCAATCAGTCATCGTTGTGTAAACTTTTGATCCCTTTAGAGTCCGAGCTTGCTTGTGAGTCCTTCTTGAAAATGGTAGAGCTATCTCTTAGCTTTCCAACGAAACAAACCGCGTGTCATTTGGAGCTCGGAGTCAAAAGATATGAACGTTTAAAATTCGGAGGTCGGATCAGAGTGGTCGAGCGACCTACGCGGGCGCAAAAGGCCGACCGACCTGGTGCGGGAGACCGACTTGGTGCGGGAAACCGACCTGGTGCGGGCGACCGACCTGGTGCGGGCGACCGACCTTGTGCGGGAGACCGACCTGGTGCGGGCGACCGACCTGGTGCGGGAAACCGACCTGGTGCGGGCAACCGACCTGGTACGGGCGACCGACCTCTCTTCGTTGTTTTGGCCATAACTTCTTCGTCCGACATCCGATCGACCCGATTCTTGAAGTGTTGGACTCCTAAGACATTTTTCTATCTTTCCATGCTAGATAGATCAGTTTTTACATTAAATGGAGGAAGATAGCTCGGATTATAATGAGCTGATCAGTTGTAAAAGTTTGAATAGTGTTTGGTATTTTGGATATATCTTGAGTTATAGAGCTCGGATTGAATTGATTCTTATTTCTAATTAAACTAGAGACATATATCTACAAATGTTATGAAGGAGCCAAGCTATGATTTAGCCTCTAAAACTTCCAAATATAGGTCGGAAGTTCAGTGTGGTGTTCAGTCTTGGTGTTGCAATGGCCGAACAGTGTTCAGTATTATAGGTCGCTAGAGCTCACTATAACTCGGATTGAGTTGATTCTTGTTTCTAATTAAACTAGAGACATATATATACAAATGTTATGAAGGAGCCGAGCTATGATTTAGCCTCTAACACTTCCAAATATAGGTCGGAAGTTCAGTGTGGTGTTCAGTCTTTGTGTTGCAATGGCCGAACAGTGTTCAGTATTATAGGTCGCTAGAGCTCACTATAACTCGGATTGAGTTGATTCTTGTTTCTAATTAAACTAGAGACATATATATACAAATGTTATGAAGGAGCCGAGCTATGATTTAGCCTCTAACACTTCCAAATATAGGTCGGAAGTTCAGTGTGGTGTTCAGTCTTTGTGTTGCAATGGCCGAACAGTGTTCAGTATTATAGGTCGCTAGAGCTCACTATAGCTCGGATTGAGTTGATTCTTGTTTCTAATTAAACGAGAGACATATATCTACAAATGGTATGAAGGAGCCGAGCTATGATTTAGCCTCTAACACTTCCAAATATAGGTCGGAAGTTCAGTGTGGTGTTCAGTCTTAGTGTTGTAACGGCCGAACAGTGCTCAGTATTATAGGTCGCTAGAACTCGATAGAGCTCGGATTGAGTTGATTCTTGTTTTTGATTAAACTAGATACATAAGGCTACAAATGTTATGAAGAAGCTGATCGACAATTGAGCCTATAAGACTTCCAAATATGGGTCGGAAGTTAGGTGTAGTGTTCAGCCTCGGGTCTGAAAAACAGACTTTAGTATTTTGGAAATATCTCGAGCTATAGAGCTCCAATCGATCCGATTCTCATGGTGTTGGATTCTTAATACATAGTAGAACATTTCTCTAGAAGAAAGTTTTATCAAATGGCTTCATTTACTTGATCAAAATAATCAGACAAGATGTCAGCTTTGAAGATCAATGAAGGGGCAATTTTGGAAGTTTACTTAAAGGGTTAAGTTAGTAGGCTTATAAAGAAGGGCAATTAAGTCATTGGCCATTCATTAAATGACATGGCATTATAAATATAAGGGGTTGTCTGTTGTTTGAAGGAGAAGCCCGATACTTAGAGAAATGAATAGAACAAAGAAAGAAAGAAGAGAGAAAGAGAAGAGTGGTTTGGCGATGGAGGGAAAAGAGAGACAACACTAAGTTCCGATTTTTGTGAGCTTTCAAGGAGGATTTCGAGCATGCTCCAAGAGGGAAAAAGGTGGAAGATGAAGAGAGCTCCAAGATGAGCTAAGAAAATCCAAAATGGAGAAGATGGAGGTAAGAGCCGACTTTTAAGTCTTGAGCTTTTCTTGAGTTTTGGTTTAGAATCATGGAAAATATTATGGGTTGTGGATTTTGAAGTTATTTGTGATGATTATGCTAAGATGGTGATTAATTTTGGATTATTATAAATTAGGGTTTATGCCCAATTTTGGAAATTGGGGCTTTGTAAATTGATGACTAAGATAGCTTGGAAATATGTTGGAAGTGGGTTCCTATAGTTAATCTTGAGGATTATGATATTTATGATATTGAATTTGGGTATTTATGGTTTAGGAAAAGTATGTTGGAAGAAAGAAGGAAGCAATGGAGAAATTGGAGCATTGGATAAGTTCTAGCATGGAATCGAGGTGGGTACCTTGTTTATGATTGAGAAATGAGCCATAACATCGCTTACTAAGCTTTCTTGTGTTTTCAAATATAAGAAATAAAAGTCAGTTTGAACTCAATTGATTAAATGATTTCAACTACTTCCATTATTGCTTATAAACGCGAAAGAAATTGTTATTGTGAATTATGGTGATTTTGAAAAAATGCATTGAAATTTTATGAATATCTTTGAGAATGACATGTCATGAGATCATAAGATCATATGATTGTGATTTCGATATGCCTTAGAGAATGGCATTGTGAACATGTGAAAATGAATATGTGCTTTGTTTGGGCAAGAGAGGAACCTTGTGTTAGTCTCGTGCACGTAGACAAAAGAAAATAAAAGCCTTCTCCCGGCTTCCCGCTTGTGGCTTACGAGATCCAAAAATGGACTCGATGTGTTCACGAGTAAACTTCGGTTTCGGTGTGTACGGAACTCTCGAGCCGTTATGTGTGCATTTGCATTTTGACATGTGATGTGCTATGAAATGAATGATGATTTATAATGTTTACGAATTGTCTGATTTGTGATGAATTTGGAAGAGTTATGTTACATGAATTTCAAATGTGAGTTTACAAAGAAAAGTTATGGTTTTGTGTTTAATCACGATGAGTTTTAGTTTTATCAAAGCTCAAATTAAAATTTTGACGAAAGCGAGCAATTATGATCTTTTCAACAGTTCTAAACATTGACTTTGGAAATATGTGGCATCGATTTCAATTCAAACTTTTCAATGATTTTTGCTTATTTTCGGTTATAAGCTTGTTACCCATTGAGCGTAAGCTCACCCCTCATTCCCATCCACGGTAATGAGAAGAAGATCGGTGAACAAAAAGAAGGATTTTGTATCCTTGTATTTGCATTGGGATTCCTATATTGTTGTTGTATTGTGGCTTGTAATGCCATTAAAGTTTGTATATGATTATGGGATTGAATTATGTAAGTAAATTATGGTTAGTATATATGAATGTGAATTATGATTATGACTTGAGATGTGATTGAGAATTATGGAAATGTTTAGATATAGGTTTGTGAATGTGTATGATGGGATTCCGGACAGGAGGTCCAAGGAATTGTGTGATGGATTGGAGATATTGAAGTGTTTTGTGTATGGTTGGTTTTGGATAAACTTTTGGCTAGTGAGATTTTAGAGGAGGTGCTGCCCAATTTTTGATAAATTAAGGGTATTAAGTGTCATTTGGCAAAAGAAAAGGAATAATATGATTTTGATAAATTAATTGATATGTTTTGATTATGAAAGATATAATGAATCGAGGAATTGCCGAATTTCAAATTGGAAATTTGAACTACCCTGAATGTTGTGTAATTGAAAAAATATATATGAAGCGACTTTAGTTAAGCTGTGATTCGTTCGTTATGAGTTGGGTTCCGAAAACGGGTCCCAACATTTGTGGTATCAGAGCGTCGGTATTATGATCTTACATGGGCGCGTGTGTATGGATTAGACGCATAAGAACTTGATAAAAGTTTGAGGTGATAGATCTAATAGGAAAATGATGATACTCTGACATGAGAAAAAGGAAGTTGTGGATAAGCAGAGGCAATTATGGCAGATTCTGATTCAATGCCATTACATTGGAAGTGTCGAAAGTCTTTAGTTGAGAATTTAAGTCTCGGATCGTTAAGTTGACGTCCTTAACGGTCAGATGATTTAGACCTCGATCAGAGTACTTATCGACATTCCTTTTGATGGTAATGATTCGCATTAAGAAGAGATTAGTGGAATTGAGGTCAAAATTTCATGATGTTTCGAATTGGCTGAGGAATATACGTTAAACTTTAGTGTTTGCATTGAAGGAGTAGTGTGCCACCTCGTAATGGAATACGAGGAGTTTTGCGAGGATCGGCTACACCTGATTTCTCACCCTTAAAGAAGGGCACGGATAAGTATAGAATCCGTTATATGGGTGAACTGCTGTTAAATGTTTGGACTATGAGAGCCAATACGAAGAAGGGTATTTGGTTAGAGTATAAGGCAAGGAAATTATGACTAATTGGGAATAAGAATTTTTGTGGTCCGATATGTTAGGCAAGAATTCAGTATTTATGGATGTGTCAGTGACTTTGGTAATGGAATTATGTTGAAGGTAAGTATTTGAATCGACCTGAATATGACATGACTCACAGGAATCAAATGAAAGATAGTATGCAAGCAAAGTGGAATTGGTCAGAAGGCCAGATAAGTTAGTGTATGACTATAGGCGGCGGTCTTTCGGACTAGTAGTTGGGATTATAAGTTCTTCCTCGATTCAACAATGGAATCTGTAATTCATCCATGGTCAGAGGACAAAGACCCTGGTATGGATCAATTGGGTTGTTTTAGAAAGGAACCGGATCTGAGAGAGGAAGTTTGAAATGAGACGATAGGTCTCTAGGAGTTGGGATGTGGATCTTGTACTCCTTTTGGATTTGCTTATTGTAAATGGTGGATTCGGGGATAAATTTTCAAAAAGTGGCGACCAGTTATTAAGAGTCCACCTCTGATAATGTGAGTGGGTATGTGAGATCTATTTTCAGATATGGCTTATGGAGTCATTTTAATTCCTAGAGTCAAGTTATGAGATGAATCAGAGAACTAAGATAAAGTATGGTATAGATGATTTTGCTGGAAAGGTAATTGCGATGGAGCAGAAAATTTGAAAAGAATGTGTGATAATGTACCTCCATAAGGGATCAGTTATTTAAAGAATCGCGAGGACTAATCAAGAAGCACATGGAATATGATAAAATTGGTGGTGTTAACCAAAGGGACCGATAACACTATAATATTGGAGACTGAAGTGATCAAAGATCTGATGATGTATTAAAAGTATTCGAGGAATTGAGAGACTAGTCGGAATATGTGAGGAAAAATACATATATATATATATATATATATATATATATATATATATATATATAAAGCATATGATTAATGGAAGGAAAGAGAATTTTGAAGAATGATTCTGAGGTAAATCAAACCGCATGAATTTGGAAAGTTTGTTGTATGCACTGGTGTTGTATAAGAGATTTGGCTCAAATCTAATGAAGCATAATGAAGTGATTATATATATATATATATGCGGAGCCAACTAAGGTCCTATGAGTTACTGAGTTGATACATGTTTAAGAGCTGCTACGTTAACGATTGTTTTAAAGTTTGGAGACAGTATGAGTAAAGCAACATCTTGGATGTATTTATGCAAGTACAGATCGAAAAGCTGAGACAATCATTGAATCGAGAGCATGGAATATGAAAAAAAAAAGATTTTGAGTGTATAAATGAGAAATTCCTAGCAATGCTGAGTGTTTTGTCAAATGTATAAAACAGAAAATCGATATCGAGGTTATCGAAACCAAAGCAAAAAAGAAGCATAACATATGGGGCGCTTGGTACGTCCTGAATTAAGGATCAAGAGATTATGAATCGTATTGAGAGATTGGAAAACAGATCTGAATTTTTGAGTTTGAATAGAAGGAGGACTGCATGGAAATTGCAATAAGAAAGATGTGAAATTAATAATGATGGTTGAGCAGGGGGAATTTGCTAAGCCGTTATGAATTAGTTCGTATGGAGTTTTATGAGATAGTGTTACTGATAAAAGATGTCCCGGATTCGAAATGTGATTCGTGAGTATGTTTCGGAATTAGATGATATTGGTATTATTGTCACAAGAAGTTGGAAGTTGTGAGTGATCTGAACTAGAATGAGGAACCAGTCAAGAAAGTGATATGAATTTCGAGGACGAAATTCTTTAAGGAGGGGAGAATTGTTGGACCCGAACTTTAATTAGACGTCGAGTTATTAAATGAGGAATTAGTGATGTTAAATGTTTATTTGGGTAATGTGAATTGGAGAAATTTTAAATGATATTTGGGGTTAAAGCGTGAAATGGGTTTTGTATGTTGTATTATGGGTAACATCTTTATAATTGAAAAAGTAAGTCTGTATAGTTACTATTTATGTAACTTCTTTGAAATTGCAAATTTTGAGACTTCGATTTATTGGGGCTAGAAATGCCCACTAAAGCTTTGTAAAGAACCTTTTATTGTGTTATGCCCATGCTTGTTCAAGTATGACCTTGCATTGATTTGAAAATGTGCCATAAGTTGTGTATATGAACCTTGTGCATGGACTTTGTGTGATATGTGGTTGCTTTTAAATTTATTCCCAAAAGTTGTATTTTGTGGCTTATGGATGATTTGAGAAATGGCTTGATGCTTGACGTAGAATGTGTTTAACGAATTGTGTATGGAGGACTTAAGTAGGGATGATGAGTTGATGAATTTTGAATGTGAGCTATTGTTGATGTATAATACGCAATTTGTGGATGTGGAGGCTGAAAGATGTGAAATTGTGAAGTTTGAATATTGTTTAGTATGAAATTCTGGACTGATGTGTTCATGTGGTCAATTTTGAGAATGTGTGTTGTACTGCAATTTATGGACTGATTTAGATAGGATAGAATCATTTAGTCTTATGGAGAGTGGTAGACAAGTTGTAGAGCTTGTCCATGATGTGTATGAGCTAGTTTTGGAGGTGTTAATGTGAGTTGCTAGAGTTGGGTACAGGGGCTGTCTAAATGGCAGATCACAGACAGATCTTTGACGCTACTTTTGACCTTTATATAGTTGGAATTGGGGTTGGTGATCTTCATGAAAGTTGTAGATATTTCTTTAAGCTTTCCATAGACACCAAGTTTGTTAAATTTGGAGTTCTGGATCAAAAGTTATGATGTTTGCAAGTTTTGGTACTGTTGAGAAATTATCAATCAGTCATCGTTGTGTAAACTTTTGATCCCTTTAGAGTCCGAGCTTGCTTATGAGTCCTTCTTGAAAATGGTAGAGCTATCTCTTAGCTTTCCAACGAAACAAACCGCGTGTCATTTGGAGCTCGGAGTCAAAAGATATGAACGTTTGAAATTCGGAGGTCGGATCAGAGTGGTCGAGCGACCTACGCGGGCGCACAAGGCCGACCGACCTGGTGCGGGAGACCGACTTGGTGCGGGAGACCGACCTGGTGCGGACGACTGACCTGGTGTGGGCGACCGACCTGGTGCGGGAGACCGACCTGGTGCGGGCGACCGACCTGGTGCGGGCGACCGACTGGTGCGTGAAGCGATCGACCAAAAGAGCAACCGAATTCGGCACGCAGGCGACCGACCTCTCTTCCTTGTTTTGGCCATAACTTCTTCATCCGACATCCGATCGACCCGATTCTTGAAGTGTTGGACTCCTAAGACATTTTTCTATCTTTCCATGCTAGATAGATCAGTTTTTGCATTAAATGGAGAAAGATAGCTCGGATTATAATCAGCCGATCAGTTGTAAAAGTTTGAACAGTGTTTGGTATTTTGGATATATCTTGAGCTATAGAGCTCGGATTGAATTGATTCTTGTTTATAATTAAACTAGAGATATATATCTACTAATGTTATGAAGGAGCCGAGCTATGATTTAGCCTCTAACACTTCCAAATATAGGTCGGAAGTTCAGTGTGGTGTTCAGTCTTGGTGTTGCAATGGCCGAATAGTGTTCAGTATTATAGGTCGCTAGAGCTCACTATAACTCGGATTGCGTTGATTCTTGTTTCTAATTAAACTAGAGACATATATCTACAAATGTTATGAAGGAGCCGAGCTATGATTTAGCCTCTAACACTTCGAAATATAGGTCGGAAGTTCAGTGTGGTGTTCAGTCTTGGTGTTGCAATGGCCAAATAGTGTTCAGTATTATAGGTCGCTAGAGCTCACTATACCTCGGATTGAGTTGATTCTTGTTTGTAATTAAACTAGAGACATATATATACAAATGTTATGAAGGAGCCGAGCTATGATTTAGCCTCTAACACTTCCAAATATAGGTCGGAAGTTCAGTGTGGTGTTCAGTCTTGGTGTTGCAATGGCCGAACAGTGTTCAGTATTATAGGTCGCTAGAGCTCACTATAGCTCGAATTGAGTTGATTCTTGTTTCTAATTAAACTAGATACATATATCTACAAATGTTATGAAGGATCCGAGCTATGATTTAGCCTCTAACACTTCCAAATATAGGTCGGAATTTCAGTGTGGTGTTCGGTCTTGGTGTTGTAACTACGAACAGTGCTTTCGATATTATAGGTCGCTAGAACTCGTTAGAGCTTGGATTGAGTTGATTCTTGTTTCTGATTAAACTAGATACATAAGGCTACAAATGTTATGAAGAAGATGATCGACAATTGAGCCTCTAAGACTTGGTCGGAAGTTAGGTGTAGTGTTCAAATTTCGGTCCGAAAAACAGACTTCAGATTTGGAGATATCTCGAGCTATAGAGCTCCAATTGATCCGATTCTCATGGTGTTGGATTCGTAAGACATAGGAGAACATTTATCTAGAAGAAAGTTTTATCAAATGGCTTCATTTACTTGATCGAAATAATCAGACAAGATGTCGATTTTGAAGATCAATGAAGGGCAATTTGGAAGTTTACTTAAAGGGTTAAGTTAGTAGGCTTATAAGGAAGGGCAATTAAGTCATTGGCCATTCATTAAATGACATGGCATTATAAATATAAGGGCTGTCTGTTGTTTGAAGGAGAAGCCCGATACTTAGAGAAATGAATAGAACAAAAGAAAGAAAGAAGAGAGAAAGAGAAGAGTGGTTTCATGATGGAGGAAAAGAGAGACAGCAGCTAAGTTCCGATTTTGTGAGCTTTCAAGGAGGATTTCGAGCATGCTCCAAGAGGGAAAAAGGTGGAAGATGAAGAGAGCTCCAAGATGAGCTAAGAAAATCCAAAATGGAGAAGATGGAGGTAAGAGCCGACTTTTAAGTCTTGAGCTTTTCTTGAGTTTTGGTTTAGAATCATGGAAAATATTATGGGTTGTGGATTTTGAAGTTATTTGTGATGATTATGCTAAGATGGTGATTAATTTTGGATTATTATAAATTAGGGTTTATGCCCAATTTTGGAAATTGGGGCTTTGTAAATTGATGACTAAGATAGCTTGGAAATATGTTGGAAGTGGGTTCCTATAGTTAATCTTGAGGATTATGATATTTATGATATTGAATTTGGGTATTTATGGTTTAGGAAAAGTATGTTGGAAGAAAGAAGGAAGCAATGGAGAAATTGGAGCATTGGATAAGTTCTAGCATGGAATCGAGGTGGGTACCTTGTTTATGATTGAGAAATGAGCCATAACATCGCCACTAAGCTTTCTTGTGTTTTCAAATATAAGAAATAAAAGTCAGTTTGAACTCAATTGATTAAATGATTTCAACTACTTCCATTATTGCTTGTAAACGCCGAAAGAAATTGTTATTGTGAATTATGGTGATTTTGAAAAAATGCATTGAAATTTTATGAATATCTTTGAGAATGACATGTCATGAGATCATAAGATCATATGATTGTGATTTCGATATGCCTTAGAGAATGGCATTGTGAACATGTGAAAATGAATATGTGCTTTGTTTGGGCGAGAGAGAACGTTGTGTTAGTCTCGTGCACGTAGACAAAAGAAAATAAAAGCCTTCTCCGGCTGCCCGCTTGTGGCTTACGAGATCCAAAATGGACTCGATGTGTTCACTAGTAAACTTCAGTTTCCGTGTGTGTCTGAACTCTCGAGCCGTTATGTGTGCATTTGCATTTTGACATGTGATGTGCTATGAAATGAATGATGATTTATAATGTTTACTGAATTGTCCGATTTGTGATGAATTTGGAAGAGTTATGTTACATGAATTTCAAATGTGAGTTTACAAAGAAAAGTTATAGTTTTGTGTTTAATCACGATGAGTTTTAGTTTTATCAAAGCTCCAAATTAAAATTTTGACCGCGAGCAATTATGATCTTTTCAATGCCTCTAAACATTGACTTTGGAAATATATGGCATCGATTTCAATTGAACTTTTCAATGATTTTTGCTTATTTTCGGTTATAAGCTTGTTACCCATCGAGCGTAAGCTCACCCCCTCATTCCCATCCACAGTAATGAGAAGAAGATCGGTGAACAAAAAGAAGGATTTTGTATCCTTGTATTTGCATTAGGATTCCTATATTGTTGTTGTATTGTGGCTTGTAATGCCATTAAAGTTTGTATATGATTATGGGATTGAATTATGTAAGTAAATTATGGTTAGTATATATGAATGTGAATTATGATTATGACTTGAGATGTGATTGAGAATTATGGAAATGTTTAGATATAGGTTTGTGAATGTGTCTGATGGGATTCGGACGGGAGGTCCAAGGAATTGTGTGATGGATTGGAGATATTGAAGTGTTTTGTGTATGGTTGGTTTTGGATAAACTTTTGGCTAGTGAGATTTTAGAGGAGGTGCTGCCCAATTTTGATAAATTAAGGGTATTAAGTGTCATTTGGCAAAAGAAAAGGAATAATATGATTTTGATAAATTAATTGATATGTTTTGATTATGAAAGATATAATGAATCGAGGAATTGCGAATTTCAAATTGGAAATTTGAACTACCCTGAATGTTGTGTAATTGAAAAAAAAATATGAAGCGACTTTAGTTAAGCTGTGATTCGTTCGTTATGAGTTGGGTTCCGAAAACGGGTCCCAACAATATTAGACCTGTAAGACAATAGAGAAGTGTCTTCTAGAAGAAAGTGATGTGTAAGAATGGTCAAGGATATTTCTGGCAAGACACTTAAGTTTAAAAGAACATAAGCCTATAAGGAAGGTTAAAAGGGACTTTTTGGACTCATTAAGGGCATAAATGGAAAAAGAAGTATGGTCTGGCTTATAAATTAAGGGGAGAATGAAAATGAAAAAAAAAAGAAATATCTTGAAGAAGAAAGAGAAATATGAAGAGAAGAAGAAAGAAAGAGAGAGAAAGAAGAGAGAGTAAGCTAGGGTTTTAATTTTCTTAGCCTTTAAGAGAGATTTTAAAGTTGTTCAAGAAGAGAATAAGGAAGAGGAAGATAAGAGCTTCCATTTGAGCTAAAGATCTCTTTTTGGTGATGAATCAAAGAAACCAAGAGAATTCTACCCAAGAACAAGGAGAGAGACAAATTGACTCGAAGTTTTGTAAGACAACTAGGTCAAGCGTCCACATTCTAACGTTCTAGAATTGGGAAGCAAATGCTATTTTGGAGCGTACTGTGAGTAGACCTAGATGGTCTTACCTTCTTGTGTGTTTTGTTTATGTTATAAAATGAGTGATTATGACTAATTATGAATGTGTCTTGATTGTTGAAATTCGGACAATGAAGGTCCGATGAAGGTGCTATATGAATGAGATATTGAAGTGTCAATTGTGGTACATAGCAATAATTTGATTTTAATGCGATACGAGACATGTGCATTCATGTATAAATGCGTGATCAGATAATGACAGTTGTAACCGGAGCAACCAACGTATTTCAGAGCTTTAAGCTCAACGCATCAGGGCCTTGAGTCTAACGAAATTTCAGAGCCACAGGCTCAACGTATCAGGGCTTCAAGCCCACCGTAAACAGGCGCACAGTCACAACAACATAATAAAATGGAAAGTGTCACATGTGCATTCTGTATATATGAATGATCTGAATTATTGAAGTGCTCATTATATGTGGATAAGAAGTGTTTTCAGAATGTGCATTGCATGCAAGAGAAAGAGTGAATACTCAACTTGTTGGACCCCGCTACCGGAGCCCAACATCGGACATGAGAGCGTGATGCTGTATGCATGGAATGAAACCTGTTAAGTAAACAATCTCGAAAAACGACCCTCGGAGACTTAATGGGCCCATATGAAACCTGCTAATTATACATTTAAGAAAAAGACCCGCGGAAGATTAATGGGCCTGCTAGAAAAATAAACTTGAAACTTTCTTTCATGTAATTTAAACCTACAAATTCATAATTCATGCTCCAAAAGATGAGTTTCATAAAGCTTTAAGAATATCTCAAAAAGAATTACAACTTTGAGTTCAAGAGCCAAAAGTACAAAATACTCTTGAACCGACAATACTTGAAAAGTAACTAAAGTCTTGACTTTCAAAGAAATATAACATTGAAACTAAACAAACATAACAAAATGAAACTGGAGTGCTGCCGTAACTCGTGACTCACTCGATCTCTTGCTCGTCACCTGAATGGGGGAGATTAGAGGGGCGGTGAGCTATAAAGCTCGTGGGAACATATTTATAATATAGCAATAAGCAAAAGTATTAAAAAATATATCATTGTCGTGATACTTGTTGAAATCATAGTCATTGAGCATGTATGATTCATAGATTGAAAATGCTTGATTCTTAACCAATTCATGATGCATGACACATAACAAATCATAACACATAACATAACATAATGGTTTGGGTTGTCCCTGGTTCATGACGTACTACACATGCCATCGAAATGTTGATGTGTAGACGTAGTTTCGTGAGGGAATCCTTGTGAGAAACCCTGTGCCACAGTCGGGCAGGCGGGAGAAGTCTTTTCGTGAGTCAATGTGCACTTGACTATTCATGAGGGACACCGCAAACCCACATAAACATGCATGATTCATGTTCTTGTAAACTTGTTTGCCAAACTGGCACTTGCTTGTAAACTTGCTTGTCATATATTCGTAAAACATGATTTCATGTACTTGTATTCGTGAAAGGAGAACACCCCTTTGTAAAAACCTTGTTAATAATCATTAATGCAAATCAAATAGCAGAATATACTCATTCATAATAATATGTAATGCAATCGTGGATGATGCAATTCAAATGCATTAATTCTTTCTTGATTTGAACTAAATAATGAGTGACTTATTTACTTTATTATAAACATGAACCCACCTTGAATTTCTTGCTTGTTCTTGCCTAGGAATGAGCTTCCTCTTGAACCCCTTGGTCCTCTTGCCTCACTTTATTCCCTTAATTAATAACCAAAATTCCAATCAATTTGATGTAGAAATCGGAAGATCAAAATTTAACCATTTAAACTACAACCAAAACTGAAACAAGAATTTCATGCTCAACTTCCATCCAAATTTTAGGATTATTAAAGACTGATTCAGAACTTAATTTCTTCATAAAACTTGTAGCCCTATGTCTCTAGTTTACAACCTAAAAATAATCACCCCATTTGGACATCTACATCAAAAGTTATGTCCAAAATACCGAAATATGTCGCAGCAGGAAAATGGCCGTTCACCGCGACGAGAAACTGGAGCGCGTCGCGACGTGCTCATCCGTAGGTCGCGATGTGCGATGGCGTAAACGTCCCGAAACTTAATTTTTCCACTCTTCTCAACCATAATCCTCCCATATATCAATTATAAACACATCTAAACATTAAAACACCTCTAATACTTCATTTCTAAACTCAAAATCATTCATAACAACAACATGATCATCAACCCTAAAAGATTTAACCATAGTTTCTGAAAACCCTAAACTTTCGATTCTAGCTCATGCAACTCTAATCTTAGGGTTTAATCTACTCAAACAAGATGGAAAGAGCTTGAACTTACCAAAGATTTCTTCAATCCGCTCGAAAATCCTCAAACCTAGCTTTTCCCTTTTCTTCTTCTCCTCCTCACTTTCACGATGCTCTCTTCTTCTTTCTCCCTTTCCTTCTTTCTTTCTTTTCTTCTTCTAAACTTTTATCACTTAAGTTAAATGGCATGAACAAAGACCATCTTGCCCTTCATGTTAGGTCTTAAACTTCCCAAACTAAGTGTTCTTCCAAAATTGCCCTCACACAATTTATCCTTTCATAAACATTTATTCCATAAGTAACTCAAATAATTCTTAATTTTTCTCTAATACCTTCAATGAAATCAAACTATACAACAATTAACACAATCAAATTAATTCATACTTAACAACATCAAGAAAAACAAAATTGGGGCCCAACATTTCTCCCCCTATTAAAAGAAATTTCGTCCTCGAAATTTACCTGAATCATCGAAAAGACTTGGATACTTCTCTTTCATGGCGTCCCTAGGCTCCCACGTGGCTTCTTCCAATGAATGATTCCTCCACAGAACTTTAACTAGCTAAACTGTCTTATTCCTGAGGACCTTTTCCTTTGTGTCCAAGATTGCTACTGGAATTTCCTCATAACTCAAGTCATCTCTTAATTGAACCTCTGAAACCTGAATGACATGAGAAGGATCTGATCTGTACCTCCTCAACATTGAAACATGAAAAACATCATGGATCTGAGACAACTCTGGCGGCAACGCCAACCTGTAAGCTAGAGGTCCAATCCTCTCAAGAATCTCATACGGACCCACATATCTTGGACTTAACTTGCCTTTCTTGCCAAACCTCAATACTCCTTTCCAAGGAGACGTCTTAAGAAACACTTTCTCTCCGACTTCATACTCCATCTCCTTCCGATGAGCATCAGTGTAACTCTTCATCCTATCCTGAGCTGCCTTAAGCCGCTGCTTAACCAGATTGACTTTATCCACTATCATCTGAATCAACTCTGGTCCTACCAATTTCCTCTCCCCCTCTTCGTCCCAACATATCGGAGTCCTACACCTCCTTCCATACAATGCCTCATATGGAGCCATCTGAATGCTCGAATGGTACGAATTATTATAAACGAATTCGACCAATGGTAAATGCTCATCCCAAGCTCCCTTGAAATCCAACACACATGCCCTGAGCATTCCCTCAAGTGTCCGAATGGTCCTCTCAGATTGACCATCCGTCTGAGGGTGAAAAGTCGTACTAAAATGCAGTTTAGTACCTAAAGCTTCCTACAAGCTTCCCCAAAATCTCGAAGTGAATCGAGGATCCCTGTCAGAAACTATAGAATCCGGAGTCCCATGCAATCTCACTACCTCATCAATGTACTTCCTCGCTAGCACATGCAACGAATCAGTCTGCTTGATTGCCAAAAAATGGGCTGACTTCGTCAACCGATCCACAATAACCCATATGGCATCATGCTTCCTACTAGTCTTAGGCAAACCCATCAGAAAGTCCATGGTTACTCTTTGCCACTTCCACTCAGGAATGGATAATGGCCTCAACATGCCTGAAGGCGCCTGGTGCTTAGCCTTGACTTGCTGACACACAAGACACTTACTAACATACTCTGCTACATCCCTCTTCATGCCCTTCCACCAGAAATGCTCTCTCAAATCTCTATACATCCTGGTGCTACCTGGGTTCATGGCATAAGGTGCATTGTGTGCCTCGTCCAAAATCTCATCCTTAACTTCCCTGCTGTCTGGAATGCAAAGCCTGTTCCCCACTTTCATGAGTCCATCATCTCTCACTACTACCTCCGAAGCCTTACCATTCTGAATTTCCTCCCTAAGCTTGCTCAACTCTGCATCCTGTGCCTGCAACTCCCTAACCTTCTCTCGGAGTATAGGCCTCACTCTGAAATTAGCTAGGAGACAATTTGGTTCCTCCTGCTTCAAGCTTATCTTAAGCTTGGCCATCTCTTCCAATAAAGGAAGGTAAACTGTCTGAACATGGGCAATAGAATACTTCCTACTCAAAGCGTCAGCCACTACATTCGCTTTGCCTGGATGGTACTCAATCAACAAATCATAGTCTTTGAGTAACTCAATCCACCTTCTCTGTCTCAAATTCAACTCCTTCTGGCTCAGTAAGTACTTGAGGCTCTTGTGATCTGTAAAGATCCTTGTCTGAACTCCATAAAGATAATGCCTCCAAATCTTCAAGGCAAAGATCACTGCTGCCAACTCCAAGTCATGAGTCAGATAATTCAACTCATACTGCTTTAGTTGCCTGGAAGCATATGCTATCACCCTGTCTCCTTGCATCAACACACAGCCTAGACCCTTCCTCGAGGCATCACTGTACACTGTATAGCCCTCATCACTAGAAGGCAAAATCAGTACTGGAGCACTTGTCAACCTGTGCTTGAGCTCCTCAAAGCTCTTCTGGCATTCATCAGTCCAGATGAACTTCTGATTCTTCCTCAACAGCTTGGTCATCGGAGCAACTATCATGGAGAATCCTTTTACAAACCTCCTGTAGTAACCTGCCAGACCCAGAAAACTCCTCACCTCTATCGCTGTCTTGGGTGCATGCCAATTCACTACTGCTTCAACTTTCCTTGGATCAACATGAACACCATCCTGCGAAATCACATGTCCAAGGAAAGTCACCTTATGAAGCCAAAACTCACACTTGCTGAACTTGGCATAAAGCTCTCTCTCCCTAAGAGTCTGCAAAACAATCCTGAGATGCCCTTCATGCTCTTCTTCACTCTTAGAATACACCAGAATGTCATCTATAAACACTATGACAAACTGATCCAGAAACTCCTTGAAGACCCTATTCATAAGATCCACGAAGCAATGGAGCATTGGTCGTCGAATGGCATAACCAAAAACTCATAGTGCCCATAACGAGTCCTGAATGCTGTCTTGCTTACATCAGACTCCTTGATTCTGATCTGATGATAGCCTGACCTGAGATCAATCTTGGAAAAGACCCGTGCTCCCTGCAGCTGATCAAACAGATCATCTATCCGTGGCAAAGGATACTTGTTCTTAATTGTCACCTTGTTAAGTCTCCGATAGCCAATGCACATACGCCACGATTCATCTTTCTTCTTAACAAACAGAACCGGTGCTCCCCAAGGAGACGAACTAGGCCTGACATACCCCTTCTCTAACAGTTCCTCCAACTGTTCCTTAAGCTCCCTCAACTCAGCTGGAGCCATCCTGTATGGCGGTATAGAAATTGGCGCGATTCCGGGAATCAAGTCAATGGCAAACTTGATTTCCCTCACCGGCGACAAACCTGGTAACTCATCTGGGAAAACATCTGGAAACTCCCTCACGACCGGGAAATCCTCTAACTTCCCTTCATGCACATCGGCATCTACAACATGTGCCAAGAAAGCTTCACACCCCTGGCCCATCATCCTTTCAGCTAACATAGCTGAAATCAGTCTTGGCGAGGGTGTCTTCCTATGCCCTCTAAAGATCACCTTCTCACCATTGCCCAGGTCAAACTCTACCTCTTTCTGACCACAATCTAGCTTGGCCAGATACTTCTCCATGGTATCCATCCCCAGAATAACATCTAATCCCCTAAGGTCTAGCGGTAGTAAGTCCACTACCAATCTAGCACCCTCAATGAAGAGCTCACACTGCTCATACACCTGACTGATCACCACGTTCCTCCCTATAGGAGTACTAACAACCAAAGGCCTATCCAAAGGCACAGAACTCACACCATGCAATCCTATGATCGCAGAAACAAAAGAGTGCGTGGAACCAGAATCAATCAAAACAAATACTGCTGAATCAAATAATCGAGCCATACCCTGACAACCTCAGGTGCGGCTGCAGCTTCCTCCCTGGTCATGGCAAACACTTTTGCTGGCACCTGACCCCTTGGCCTTCCTGGAGGAACAGCCTTCCTTGCAGTCCCAAAGCTGCCTACCTCGATGAATCGCCCGGTTCCCACTGCCTCTCACGCCTAGAACTCAAATCGACCCCTCTTGTCTCGGTGCCTGTGGACAATGCTTGGCTATATGTCCCTTCTCTCTGCATCTGAAACAAACCCCAAGTGATCTTAGGCACTCTCCCTGATGATGCTTCCCACACTGGTAATCACAGAAATTATGGATCAGGACTTTCTCCCTGATCCCCAAGTGAAGACCTCCTTCAAACTTGCGGCACTTGTCTTCCTCTATTGCCACAATGTTTGCTGCATATCGTGAAAGTTGTGTGAACTTCAGCCCATACTCGCTCACACTCATGTCCCTCTGCATAAGATTCAGAAATTCTCTGGCCTTCTCCTGCACATAGACCCTGGAGAGATACTTCTTTCTAAACACCTCGACAAAGTCCCTTCATGCCAAGACCAAGGAACAACTCGATCGCGGGCACTTGATTCCCACCAATGCAGTGCATCTCCCTGCAACAAACTGACCGCATAATCCAGCTTGTCCTCATCTGAGCATCTCATCTGAACTAGGACCCTCTCGGTCCTCTTCAACCAAGCTTCTGCTTCTTCTGGATTCGTAGTCCCACTGAAATCCACAGCCCCAAACTTCCGGAGCTTATCATACTGTCCACTCCTGTCTACTGGAGCTTGCATCGGGACCTGAGAACTCTAACCCATAGCATACGTGAAAGCCTGAGCAAAGGCTTGAAAGAAACTCGGATCCATGGGAGTTCCCTGAGGCATAGGAGGAGGCGGAGGAGGCACTTCTTGTTGCAAACTAGGTGCCTCTGAAATCGAAACAAAATGTGTCCCGACATCTTGAGAAATATGGGATTCATCCGTACTCCCCTGACGAGAATGAGACCGAGTCATAGCTCCCCGAGTTCTCCTTCGAGGTGGCATGTTCACTCCTTGAATAGAAAACCATTGAAAATTTCAGTTCAAGTATGACAATTTTCAAAATATGCAAAAACAGTTCAAAGCGTGTAAAGCCATGCAAGTTATTTCTTGAAAGCAATGTCATGTAGCCCTAGATCAAAAACCTAGGCGCTCTGATACCACAACATGTTGGACCCATCACGGAGCCCAACATCGGACATGAGCGTGATGTTGTGCGTGGAATGAAACTCATAAGTAAACAATCTCGGAAAACGACCCTCGGAGACTTAATGGGCCCACATGAAACTCGCTAATTATACATTTAAGAAAAAGACCATGAAAGATTAATGGGCTGCTAGAAAAATAAACTTGAAACTTTCTTTCATGTAATTTAAACCTACAAATTCATAATTCATGCTCCAAAAGATGAGTTTCATAAAGCTTTAAGAATATCTCAAAAAAAATTACAACTTTGAGTTCAAGAGCCAACAGTACAAAATACTCTTGAACCGACAATACTTGAAAAGTAACTAAAGTCTTGACTTTCAAAGAAATATAACATTGAAACTAAACAAACATAACAAAATGAAACTGGAGTGCTGCCGTAACTCGTGACTCACTCGATCTCTTGCTCGTCACCTGAATGGGGGAGATTAGAGGGGGGTGAGCTATAAAGCTCGTGGGAACATATTTATAATATAGCAATAAGCAAAAGTATTAAAAAATATCTCATTATCGTGATACTTATTGAAATCATAGTCATTGAGCATGTATGATTCATAGATTGAAAATGCTTGATTCTTAACCAATTCATGATGCATGTCACATAACAAATCATAACACATAACATAACATAATGGTTTGGGTTGTCCCTGGTTCATGACGTACTACACATGCCATCGAAATGTTGATGTGTAGACGTAGTTTCGTGAGGGAATCCTTGTGAGAAACCACGTGCCCACGGTCGGGCAAAGTGAGAAGCCTTTTCGTGAGTCAATGTGCACTTGACTATTCGTGAGGGACACCGCAAACCCACATAAACATGCATGATTCATGTTCTTGTAAACTTGTTTGCCAAACTGGCACTTGCTTGTAAACTTGCTTGTAATCTTGCTTGTCATATATTTGTAAAACATGATTTCATGTACTTGTATTCGTGAAAGGAGAACACCCCTTTGTAAAAACCTTGTTAATAATCATGAATGCAAATCAAATAGCAGAATATACTCATTCATAATAATATGTAATGCAATCGTGGATGATGCAATTCAAATGCATTAATTCTTTCTTGATTTGAACTAAACAATGAGTGGTTTATTTACTTTATTATAAACATGAACCCACCTTGAATTTCTTGCTTGTTCTTGCCAAGGAATGAGCTTCCTCTTGAACCCCTTGGTCCTCTTGCCTCACTTGATTCCCTTAATTAATAACCAAAATTCCAATCAATTTGACGTAGAAATCGGAAGATCAAACTTTAACCATTTAAACTACAACCAAAACTGAAACAAGAATTTCATGCTCAACTTCCATCCAAATTTTAAGATTCTTAGAGACTGATTCAGAACTTAATTTCTTCATGAAACCTGTAGCCCTATATCTCTAGTTTATAACTCAAAATGATTCACCCCATTTGGACATCTACATCAAAAGTTATGTCCAAAATAACGAAATATGTCGCAGCAGGAAAATGGCCGTTCACCGCGACGAGAAACTGGAGCGCGTCCCGACGAGCGAGCGCGTCGCGACGTGCTCATCCGTAGGTCGCAACGTGCGACGGCGTAAACGTCCCAAAACTTAATTTTTCCACTCTTCTCAACCATAATCCTCCCATATATCAATTATAAACACATCTAAACATTAAAACACCTCTAATACTTCATTTCTAACCTCAAAATCATTCATAACAACAACATGATCATCAACCCTAAAAGATTTAACCATAGTTTCCGAAAACCCTAAACTTTCGATTCTAGCTCATGCAACTCTAATCTTAGGGTTAATCTACTCAAACAAGATGGAAAGAGCTTGAACTTACCAAAGATTTCTTCAATTCGCTCGAAAATCCTCAAACCTAGCTTTTCCCTTTTCTTCTTCTCCTCCCTCACTTTCACGATGCTCTCTTCCCTTCTTTCTCCCTTTCCTTCTTTCTTTTCTTTTCTTCTTCTAAACTTTTATCACTTAAGTTAAATGGCATGAACAAAGACCATCTTGCCCCTTCATGTTAGGTCTTAAACTTCCCAATCTAAGTGTTCTTCCAAAATTGCCCTCAAACTATTTATCCTTTCATAAACATTTATTCCATAAGTAACTCAAATAATTCTTAATTTTTCTCTAATACCTTCAATGAAATCAAACTATACAACAATTAACACAATCAAATTAATTCATACTTAACAACATCAAGAAAAACAAAATTGGGGCCCAACACAACTATATGTTGAATGTCGGGCTACGGTCCAAAGATAAGTGAATGTGATCGAATAAGTGCATGCAATGTAAGTGATGCATTCCATGGTATGAATCCATAAAATATAATGGCGTTGTGACTTGAGTTGCTTGTATGAAGCGTTTCCACGTAGAGCTAGGCTCCGTGAGTATGTGATTCGACTAAGCCTACGGGCTGGTATTTTGATTCGACTAAGCCTACAGGCTGGTATTTTGATTCTACTAAGCCTACGGGCTGATATTTTGATTCGACTAAGCCTACGGGCTGGTATTCTGATTCGAATAAGCCTACAAGCTAGTACTCTGTATATGTGAAGAGGCCCTCAGTCACAACAATAAGAATGAATGTGAGTTTCATACAAGTGACATATGCATCATATGAATGTTTGAATGAGTTGAATGTGAAATTTGAATTCTGTATGACATATATGTATGTGTTATGTGACTGGGTGAGCCATCGAGGATGGTCACTCATTGAGTTCGCAAAACTCACCCAAAATTTGCAACTATTTTTCAGGATAAGAAGAATACAAGAATACCCCATTAGGCCAACGGGAGTATACCTACAACATTCAAGTGAAGGATAGAGGTCGGGATCAGTTCGCGTCTACATTACATGTCTATATTTTTGTATTAAATTGTTTATTCCGCAATTTCAGTATAAATTGTATTTTTGAAATGACTCAAGTGTTTGCATTCGTGAAAGGGCCAAATGGCCATATGAAAATTTTGTAAATGACATTATATGGTGGAAAAGGGCTTATGCCCTATTTGATTATTGACTTTTGTATGTGTGTTTGTAAAAAGGAAAAAATATACCGAATTTTGATTGATCAAGTGCGTAGCACACCACCCTTGAGGGGCGCGATCTCGGATATCACTATCGATATCGGGTCTGGGTCTTACGGGAGTGGGGTGCTACAAAGAACAACCTTTGTACTTCTTTCATGATAAAGAGGAACCTTTCCTAACATCTTCTTCGAAGATGAAGAGGAATCTTACTACCACTTGGATCACCCCACCAAATTTAATATTCAACATCCCAACAAAGTAGTACAACTTAAAAATATCTCATTCACTTGATAACTCCAAAATGGCTCACTCACACAAAATATGATACAATGATGCTCAAATGATTGGAAAGCTCCTTAAAATGTGTGTATACAATGCCCAAACCTTTCTTAATATTAAAACTAATAATAAAACACCTATTTATAGTGATTTTGGGGCCTAAAATAGTCATTGGAAGACTTAAAATCATGGTTTTCTCTACCCTCTCTCTACCTCTGCTACCTTTTTCCTATATTGAAACATGGTTTCTATTGTTGTTTATACCCTCTTGCCTTGCTTTGTTATGCTCCCATGATCTCACTATTGTGCCTCGTCTTCTTACTTGACCACCCTAGTCTGAATAGGGCTTTTCTATTATTTTTGGAAGTCAGCCCAAACACTCACTAAATTCATGTTTTGACAAGTTACCATTAATGGTAACCTGTCACCCAGAAATACTCAACCTTCCTCATCCTTCCCTTTGGCAACTGAGGATTCCCTCCTTTTTCAACCTCTCCTATACCTCCACAAATCCACCCTATACCTCAGTTGTCACCCCAAAAGGTAGAGAAACCAACATGGAGTCAAGTTGTAGGTGACCCAGATTCATTTGGCAGGTTGCACTTTATAGATGGTGTTGAGGATGGTCTTGTATCTCCTCTTAAAATGGTGTTGCAACAAGGAGCAACCAAATGGAAGTCAGCCTTGGTAGTGTAATTTTTTGCAAAAGAATGGCTTACCTGATAGTGCAATACTGGGAAAATATAAGCTAGAAGAAGTTAGGACAACTAAAGACGATCTCTTCATCTTTAGATTTTCATCAAAAGAAATGGTAAGCAAGGTTATGGAATTAGGTCTTTGGTATATACAAGGTAAGCTAATATTCTTAAGAAATCCGGAGATGGCTAGATCTAAAATTAAAACCATTCATATATGGTAATATGTATAAGGTATTCTTAAATACTAGTCTTCGAAGGGGCTAAGCTACATAACAAGCTATATTAGCACTCCTCTAGCGATGGATGAGAATATGACTAACATCAAGATGGTTGGGTATGCTAGAGTTTGTATTGAGTTGAGGATAGAAAAGCAATGGCTAAAAGCATTCCTATAATGAGGTATAGTAGTGGAGGTGAATTAATTAAAGACAATGTTTATTTGTCTTACCCGTGGAAACCAAAGAGAAAACCAAAGTGTGGGTTCCTAAACTGAGTCACAACGAAGGAGAGAACAGAAAGGATGTAAATGTAGAACTTCACCTAAAAAAGTTGATGAATCACAAGCTAACAATGAAGCTTGAAGTTAGTAGCAAATTCCTAAACAATCTCATATGATGCAAGAAAATTTTGATATTCAAGATAAGCAGGAAGTTTCTAATCATAATGTTGAAACTTATACAAATTTTAAAACTGAAGATGTATAATCACTAACAGATGAAAAAAATATAAAATACTCAGGTTCAACAAGACACTCCACTGATTTCAGAGACATTCAACAGAGAATAGGTGAAGCAGTGTATAATGGAAATATTCAACAGCCTACAGAGACAACAAATCTAGAAAAAAAAAGTAAGAAGATAGTAATAAACTCAATGCATTTTTTATTAATGAAACCATAGAGATAAAAAAAATAAGGTAGATGGAACCATAAAGGAGATTGAGTAGTACCAAGAAAGTGCATCTACCAATCGAAGATCTAAGAGGAAAACTAAAACCAAGCAACCCAAATGATTTGTATTATATGGAATATAGGGGGATTGAACTGGCCTAATCAAAAGTTAGCATTAAAAGATTACCCAGTTACTAAAAAATCAAGTTTTGTTATCTTAGTGGAAACCAAAATAAAAGATGTTTTCCAAAAAAGGTTACACTTCCTACAAAATGGATTACAAACATTAAGTAATCATTCTAAGCATCCCAATGGAAGGAAAATGGTGGCTTTTGATTTGACTCATCTAATGTTAACGAATTCGTTCTGTAATGAATAGTTGTTACATTGTAAGGTTATTAAAGCTGACAAGATTCCAATAGCAATTACAATCATTTATGCAACCAATTGGGAATTCTAAAGGGCTACGTTATAGAGGGACTTGCAAGCAATTGACATGAGCAACTCAGGCCCTTGGATACTTACGGGAGACTTCAACAGTTTTTTTTATCTCCAACTGAATCCAGTGGAAGAAGAAGCATAAAATATGTTGACATTAGTTAATTAACATAACTTACTTCTAATCGTGGTTTGGTTTATTTCAAATTTTTGGGATCTATCTTTACATGGAGCAATCATCAAAAAAATAGTGGACTAGTACAAAGGAAGCCTGACAACTGTTTAGTCAATGATTGTTGGCTCACTAAATTGCAAGAAAGTTATGTAATGTTTGGAGAAGCACTATTTTCATGTCACAATCTAATCAATATGATTCTTGTCTGTTGGGCCCCAAATTGTTGTTATTGGTGTTATTAAGCATGAATTATGTAAATGGTATGATTTGTTGCATTTTTTTTATTTAATTGGAAGTGTTAGTGGAAAAATTAAGAATTATTTGAGTTTAGTATGAAATAAGTGTTTATGAAAGGGTTAAATGAGTGAGGGCATTTTTTGGAAGATCACTTAAGTTGGTTAGATTTAGGCTTTGCAAGGAGGGGCATAGTAGTCTTTTTGCTTTCATTTTAGCTTTAAGTGTTAGAGAAAGAAAGAAAGAAAGAAGAAGAGGGAGTCGTGGGAAGAGAAGAAGAAGAGAAAAAGAGGAAGCTAGGGTTAGAGGAATTTCGAAAGGATTGAAGAAATCTCTAGTAAGTATAAGCTTGATTCTTCTTGTTTAGGATGAATAAAACCCTAGATTAGAGTTACATGAGTTAGAACCGATGGTTTTAGGGTTTTCGGAAAATTGGTAGGAATTCTTTGGGTTGTTGATTTTGTAACTGATTCTGAGGTTTGAATGAGTTAGAAATGTAGTATTGGACTTGAATCAAGGTTTAGATGTGTTATATGTGCTTAAGGGAAGGATTGAAGTGTGAAAATGTTGGAAAGTTCAGGTTCGGAGTCGTTCTCCAGACCCGCACATCGCGACGTGCACAAGGCTGTTAGTCGCGACGTGCACAAGGCTGTTCGTCGCGACGTGCACAAAGTCATTCGTCGTGACGTGCGAGGCAGATGTGTTCGTCGCGAGGAGCGTGGCCTTCGCCGCGGCGAGCCCTCAGTTTTCAGCAAAGATGAATTTTGATATTTTGGGAATATCTTTTGTTATAGAAGTCCAATTAAAGTGATTTTTGATGAGTTGTAAACTAGAGTCATAGATCTACAAGTTTTGTGAAGAAGTGAAGTTCTGAATCAGTCTCTAAGGATATGAAATTTTGGATGGAAGTTAAGAATAGAATTATTGTTTCAGCATGAGTTATTGAATGGGATTTTGGTTCTTGTTTTAGGAAATCAAGTGAGGCAAGAGGAGCAAGACGATCAAGAGGAAACTCAGTCCTGAGCAAGTATAAGAAAGGAATTCAAGGTGGGTTCATATGTATAATAGAGTAAATAAGTCACTCATTGTTTTGCTCAAATCAAGAAAGATTTAATGCTTTAAATTGCATCATCAATGTTGCCTTATGTGCTAATTGTTAGAGTAGTGCCCTGAAGGCAATCGCCTTTAGCGCATTTTGTACAAAGTAGTGTACATTCTTTATGAATAAATAAAGAAATACATATTTCATTAATTTGTTGTTCATTATTTATGAACTGATATTGATCTGTAATCAATCAAATTAATGAAGTCCATGATATATGACATAGCATGAAGGTAATTATGATGTGATCATACTACTGAGATTCCTATCATGTGCAATTATGTCAGTATCTAAATTATCCCTAGTCATAGGATTATTGAGACCGGACATCGGTAATCCGGAAAGACTAGCACATCTCAAACTCCTTGATTTGATCACGCAGTGGATCTCAGAAACTGTAAATATGAGATATTTAGGGTTGAGATGTGGATGCTTACTAGAGGTAGTAAGTACATTGGATGACCTGCCATGAGATCATCACATGGATGTCCTATTCTAATGTCAGTGATAATCTCATCATAGCAATAGTGCAAGTATCCTTAGTGTAGCGCCCCCTTACCATAGGATATCCACAGGAACACCCGTAGGTCATTCCGATACATATCCTACGACAAGAGACCACTACTGACAACAACCACTACACTCCTCATGGCATCACAATCATAAGACAGTAATAAGAAATTGACCACTTTTTAAAACCAAATTGGATTCCATTTCATCCACTTAAAACTCAGTAATTTACAAACTGTCAATATGTTTAGTTTACACATGTTCCAAACCACTGCACGCTAAGTAAGTTACTGTAATGTACAATAAACAGATCTAACTATAAGTCTCCAAAAGGAAGCCCAACTGACCGACCTTTGAGCCATCGCTTCTCTCGTCACCCACAAGATACTCTACAAATCTGAGGAGCTATCTGTCTATGCTAAGGCCTGAAAAATAAATTACAATTTTGGATGAGTTTGCGAACTCAATGAGAAACCATCATCGATGGCTCTCCCAATTCATGCATCACATAAGCATGATACAGTACTCATTCAATAATTATACAAAACACACGATTGAAACAAGCACAGTACACTTATACATGATCTGACGATCACGAGCGATGGTATAAAGAACCACAAAACATTTACAAATATTCATCCAAGATGCAATGCACATATGACTCTTTTCCAGCTTCATTTCAAGATTGTGACCGAGCGCATAATGGTGATCAAGATAGACGCGTCTGGGAGAATTATCTCCGTCGAGCTCGAGGCTCGATTCAGTATATCGAGCTCTAGGCTCGGTCAAGTACAGAACAGTGGCGTCTCGGTTCACAAATTTCCTTTTAACAGTGGGATGCATTTGTGCATGAATGCACATGTTCCATAGCAGAAAACATGATAATACACAGTCCAAATATTCAGTCCAATTAGACAGTTGCCTCATGTAAAGCACAGTCAGTAATGCCACATATAATCCATGTAATCCCGTAGGCAATCAAATCACGCTTATAATCCACGTAATCCCGTAGGCAATCAATCACAAGAAACACATAGATTGGAATAACCAACTAGGTTACTCACCTAATAACTTCCACGCTAGTGCCGGGAAGTCTCTGCCAAGTCCGTGGAACGACGGTCCACTTGAGCCTCTATAGCAAGTTAAATGAATAACCATTACCATTTGTATAAATGACTAAACAATGCACATGAAATCAGTCAAATGTGTATAATGCATGTTCATGGCAATCCCGGCCCTAATCCAATATTTCCCCATAATAAAATTCCATCAAAAAGTAGGAATCCATAGGCGCTGACGGTGCGCAATTCGAACCTCTATAGGTCCCCATTTAAATAAAACAATGATTCACCGTTCCGTTACCGGGGGCTATGTCAAATTCCCGTCTAAAAATCCCAAATCTCTCAGAAAATGAAATTAAATATTCAATGAATCCGATGCCTCAAGAATCAAGTCAATCGGACGTCGGACGGAAAAGTTATTCACGAAAGAACCCAAAACTCAACAATTTATATTTTTATATAAACCCTTATTTCTCCCTTTATTTACTGATTCCCAACCAAACTTCCAACACCCATAACTCTTTCTACACATTTATGAAAAATGCAAACTATACCTTGTTGGAAAGCTTATGAAAAGCTCTACAATTCTCAAGAAGACCATAAAAATCAATTCCAACCCTAAGGGTGTCAAATACCCTATCAAACCTTCTGCCTACTCAATTTCCCTCAACACAGGGCAGTACAGTGGCAATTTCATAAATCACTGATTCTTCAGTAATAAATTACCAAACAAATATGGTCAATAAGTTCACAATGTCCTCTACAACTTTCATGAACAACCCAAAATCAAATTCTATTTCTAAACAAGTCAATTAATTCATTCAATGTTACTGTCCCTGAAATCCTCCAATTTGGGCAGTAACCTTATAACAAGCATAACTCCCTGTATACAAGTCAGTAAAATCAGAACTTTATATCCCTGAAAAGATAACATCTCAAACTTCAATTTTCATGAAGCACTCATCATTCAATTCGATCTCTATCAATTTCAAAACTGTTATAGAAGCTACTGTTATGATCAGCCATTCATAACCTAATGTAGGGTCAATTTTTGAAAAATCATAACTCCCAATTCTGACTTCTAAAAATTACTCACCATATATCATTTTCAAGGTAATCTCTTCCTATACAATTCTTCATAAGCTCACTCACACCAATTCAGTCCACATAAAATGTTAAAATTGCCTCCAATCAGTAAACTCACAAAATCACACTTAAGCTAGGTTTCATCCAAAATGCTCAAAACCAGTCATTAGTAATCAATTCATATCTCCCAATATACAATTCTAAAAATAGCAAGATCAGTAGCAATGGAAAGATAATTCAATATTCTACAACTTCCATAAAGACCATTTTCCCTAATTCCATCTCAATTAATTCATAAAAATCAACAAAGTTCATATGTTGTGGTTTCGGTTACTGTTCACAGGCAATGGAACAGTAACTTTCCATGCAAAAATTCACCCTTCTATCATTGAAATTCAACAACACCTATTTCACCCTAAATTGAAGCCAACATTCCAAAGTTTCAGTGGCCACTAACCTTACCTCATTTGCATTTCTACACAATAAGTTATGAATAAATCAGTAGCATCAATTTCAACCCTAACTTTCCAGATTTAATGTTAACCTTAGTTCTAACATTTCCAATGCCTTTTTCACATCACTAGACATCCAAATAAATACAAATTAAATATTACTACAGTCATGCATATACTAGGGCTAATACTGAAAAATTGGCAGCATTAAATTCCTCAATTCATACACTCAAATAATCATCCATACTCAACTCAAAATCAAACCATATCATTAATTTCAATACATCTTCACCTAGCCTCATACCCATTTCTTCAAATCATAATAATCATCACTTTAATGCCTACATGAACCTAATACATGCTTTAAACCCTTTTATTAATCACTCCTCACTATCATGGCCATGTAAATACACCATTTAAAGATCAAAACTTAAATGAAAACTTACCTAATTTAGAACCTCCTTCAAAGCTTCAATAACCAACTTCTAACTCTTACACCCACCAAAGTACCAACCACCTTCCCTTCTCAAGTATGTACAAAGCTCATCTTCAAGCTTTGATGGAATAAGAGATAGCTTGAAGTTGTGGAGAAAGTAGAAAGAAGAGTGCAAAAATCTATGGTTTTGATGGAGGAGAAGTATGTTTCGGGTGGAGAGTAACAAAAGCCTTACAATTTCATCTTTCTTTCCTTTAAACACATACATATCCGAGAGAGAGTGAAGAGGAGCATTTAATGTAGCCTTTTAAATGGCAAAATTTGATTGGTTTATTATTATAAGAAAAGTCAAAGTATCATTTGTTTAATCCAGTCTAAAATGTTACTCCATTTAACTCTAATGACCCTACTTTCAGTCCCAAAATAATATACCCCATATTACTGTGCCATTAGGTAGCGATTTTTGCTACCGAAAATCGACCGATTCGCCAATTGGCGATTTTTCCGGTCCGGGAATTGTCTCCGGAAAAAATTCAGAAAAATTCCTAAAAATGTAAAACAATTTATGGTGCAATCCAAATAATTTTTCAAACTCGATTATCCCATTAATTTCATAAAGAAGTTCAATTTAAAACCTAAGCCGGAACATGTCATGAATGCATATATACTGTGTGCATGTGCAACCAATCCGTAATCAGAAAGGCTATATGCTGTATACGCATGTCGAGATATAATTTAATATCCCGAACCCGACCTAATTACTAAAATACCATTTCCTATCGGAGGTGGGATGTTACACTTAGACTTGAGGTACTCAAGGATATCTTGGATACTAATTCTGTGCTTTGACACCATTCCTTGTTGCCTTACAGAGGTCGCTCATAGGGTGGTGATTGGGTACAGTTTGAGGTATTCGAAGGTAATTGAGTAGCCAATAGAGGATTCACCACTTCTGTGATAGCAGAAGATGATACCCATGGCCTCTTATCAGGGTCATTACTTAGAAATCTCTGGCTGGAGTATGTATGTCGTGAAGAGTGTCTTCAGTGACATATAAAGTAATGAGTCCCAGGACAAGAACTGATATCACTTGGACTAGATTTGACGTAGTCAGTCTATTTAGAGTTGACACATTGCCCATACTCATAACCAAGTGGGGTATAGCATGGTGAAATGACGAATTGCACGGTAATTGTCTATGGAAAGGTTCGTGATATGGTTCATGATGAATACATGTTCATTCGTCAAACCAATTACTTTCCGGTCAATTGGGGGTCATGATGTATTGCTAGATACCGCTCATGACTTGCTTAGATTAAGTGTTAATCTAAGTGGCCAACATAACCGGGAACCTAATGGGTCACACGCATAAGAGTGTCTCGGAGAATTTGTAAAATAGTTTTGGATAGAGATCCAATAAATGGAGAGCAAATGGAACTAAATGGATCCCGATGAGATCGAGATATGTCCCGATGAGATCGCGACATCGATATTGCTGAAAAAGGTTTCCGGGGTTTATCCCATACCGACCCGGTAGGGACCTAATTCAGTGTGGACCGGACCACTCAAGATTAATATATATACATATATATATATGATTAATTAATTAATTAATTAATTAATATATATATATATATATATATATATATAGTGTGTACGTGGATGGAGGAGAAGAAGCATGGAAGCTTCTTTATTTTGTTTAGTCATCACTTTCATTAAATGGCTAAAAAAGACAAAATAATAAAGTGAAGAAGATGAGGATCGTGGCTTATGGAAAATGAAGATGAAAGAAAGAGTTTCTTGCAAGAAGATGATGATCTTCGTGGCCATGAAGCAAGAAAAAAACGATGGATGAAGATTGGAGGTTTTAGAAAGGGTTTCTACAGCCATCTCTTCATCTTCATCATTGGTTAAGCTCATCTCCTCTTGAGTGTTTCATCTTCCATCATCGTTGGTTTCAAGCTCTCCATAGAACAAAGATAAGATCTAGCAGTCTTTAATTTGTTCTAGCTATTCCCGGGTCAAAGGGTTTGTCCCGGTTAGGTTCTCCGATCTCTGCGTGGATACCGTTAGAGACGGTCTCCTTTGGCCATTATGGTTTGAGTTTGTTGTATAGACACATGGATCCTGGCTTTCGGGAAGGTCCCGGAATAAAAATTTTTGTTTTCCGCACCGTGGGCATGTGATGCTCACACAGGGATTTTCCTACAGTGGTATTAGAGCCAGGTTATGTCGTATATAACAACGAAACCATGACTAGGTCGGAGTTGATATAGCTTGTGATGATGATGCATGTTGTATATGTAGAATTTCGAATTCAGTATGGAATATAGTTTTCGAAATTTTATTGCCAAGATATGTTCACAAGATGTTGTTGCACATGTCTGTGGAAGCTTGGAATTTATCAATGTGATTTGATATGGTTTTGCTAATTTATTCCCTAATGTGCTGGTTGCTGTCTTTTTGCACATTCAATGAACAGGCATGCTTATAAATTCGAGAATAAAATGTAGAAAAAACAAATTTTCGGATTTGCTTTCACCTACATGTCTCTAAGATGTTTATTAATGTCTATGAGAATGGAAAAATGTTTTCAAGGTGATTTACTATTTATTTGAGAATTTATTGTGTGCTGCTAGGAATAGCTGTGTTGAGGAACACAGATTCTGCATTGGCTTAGTTGCTGAGGTTGTATGAGTTTTTGATGGAACTAAATCCTGCAAAAATTCATGGATCATTTTGTGAACATTTAGTAACCTCAGTAATTTTATCAGAATTTATTGAAATTTTTTCAATGAGTTTTTCAAGCAAAACAAAGAGCTTGGCAGTTTTGAGAAAGTTGCTAGAGCTGTTTTGTTTGGAATGTGAAATTGTGTAGATTTCAGTTCCAATGCCTTGGATCATTTTTAATGTGATTAAAAATGTGTTACATTGATGTTGTATGCTTGCCTAATTGAATTTCTTGAAATTAGGTTTCCAAATAATTTTCGGATGTCAAATATGTCCCATTAGCGTCTCGTTAGTATATTCCCTTATCTTGATTATTTTGGCTGTCACAAATTTTGTGACAGGTGCCGAAATAGTCTTGATAAAGTGTAGACTACCTAGAGATACTTAGGGTGATAATTTGATATTCTCAAATTATTTGGAAATCTAAATGAATAAGAGTTTATTCATCAATTTCAAGTTTCATGTATAGTTTGACTATATATGGTAAGCATGGTACAATGAAAGTGTTACATTAGTACATCATAATAAAGGATATTACACTTGGTATTGTGAATTTGATCTACACGGATTGAGAAATTAGCTGATTAAAGAGTAAGCCAAAAACCAGTCGACAAGCACATGTTCCAGTCGATTGGCTCGTCCATTCGAAATCATTAGAACATGCACCACCGATCATTGGAAAGTGGATTCCAGTCGACTATAATATGTTCCAGTCGATTGGAAAGTGGATTCGATCGACTATAATATGTTCCATCTCTTGGAAAGTGCGATAATCAATTCGATGATTAGAACATGTTCCAATCACCGGACGCATTAATAACCTATAGTCGACTAGCACAAGTTCGGTCAATGATCACATGCACCATCGACTAGAACATACACCGATCGACTACAACAACATGCAAAGATGGGATGATGGATGATTTTAGGTATAAACTCAATGTGATTGATTAAATACCTAAATCATTCCATATAGTCATGGTGACTATAATCCTATCGCAGAGAAGAAGAAGATGAGACACGAAAACCCTCAAATAACATGAAAACTAACGTCTTCCATTAATATGGGAGAACCAGAGTTCTTATAGAGTTGGGTTGTTGGGCAAACCCAAGCTCACTCTATACTGGATATGTTGAACCATGAAAATGAGATTTTCGGATTAATGGGTGGGTTTTCACTAAGTGATTTGTTGAGCAAACTCGAGGTCAACGTGGACGAGGCGAAATTGGGTAGTGTACATCAGATGTACACGCATCAAGAGTTGATGACCCAATATGTGTGCATACATCAAAAGTTGATAGCACTAGTCGATAGTTGCACCTAAGATGGAATTGGTATGACCAATACCTGCCGATTGAACTAAGGTGGCTTGTTGGGCAAACCCAAGGTCATTTTAGGAATGTCGGATATCTATCTATGATGCAATTGGTATGACCGATACCTACCGATTGAACTAAGGTGGCTTGTTGGGCAAACCCAAGGTCATTTTTAGGAATGTCGGATATCGACCCACTAGGACATTATGTCATAATTTTTCTTGGATTCGTAATGAGGGTAATGGATTCTTTGAAACTAGTGGGAGCCATATGCATATCATGCAAGTCCTTATGATTATGCATCTATTCTATTCTAACATTCTCTCTCTCTATCCCTTTAGGTTGATTGAAGATGACCTCTAGTGTGAATTTGCGCTCACTAATAGATTCGAACAAATTAATTGGACTAAATTTTCTTGATTGGCTGAGAAATCTCAGAATTGTTCTCAGGTCTGAGGAACTAGGATATGTCCTAGATGTTCCACTTCCTGATTCACTTGCTATTGATGTTTCTGATGAGGATCAGAAAGTTTATCATAGGCTAGTGAATGTGGTGGACTCCTCTTCTTCTGGTTCAAAGAAAAGGAAGCAGAAAAAGAAAAGGTCTAAGAAACCAAAAGGAAGTACAGCCAAGAAGAAAACCAAAGAGACTGCACCAAAAGGAACTTGCTTCCATTGTGGCAAGATTGGCCACTGGAAGCAGAACTGTAAAGTTTATCTGGAAGAATTGACGCAAAAGAAGGCATCAGATGCCTCAGCTCCTTCAAGTATGTTTGTCATTGAGGTAATACTGTTTCTGACCATACAATATGGGTATTAGATACCGGTTGTGGCTCACACATATGCAATGATATGCAGGGCCTCTGGGATAGTAGACAGCTCATGAAGGGAGAACTAGACCTGCGTGTGGGAAATGGAGCAAGAGTTGCTACATTAGTCGTAGGCACTTACTTTTGTCACTCCCCACTGGGCTTGTAATTAAATTGGATGATTGTTATTTTGTACCTGTATTAACAAAGAACATATTGTCTGTTTCTTGTTTAAATAGAGCTGGTTTCCATTTGACTTTTAGTAACAATGGTTGTTCTATTAGTTTGAATTGAATGCTTTATGGTACTGGTACTTTATGCAATGGGATTTACATATTAGATATGTCACATCCAATTATGAATGTCAATGACACGAAAAGACATAAACGAGATAATTTAAAATCAACTTACTTATGGCATTGTCGCCTTGGCCATATAAATAAGAGACGTATAGCTAAGCTCCATAAGAGTGGGAGTTTAGGGTCATTTGATTATGAATCATATGACACATGCGAATCTTGTTTATTAGGCAAGATGACTAAGTTACCCTTTAAGGGAAAGAGTGAACGAGCGACTGGAGTATTAGACCTAATACATTTAGATATATGTGGTCCGATGTCCATCCATGCCAGAAGTGGTTCTCTTTACTTCATTACCTTTATCGATGATTATTCTCGATATGGGTACTTGTATCTGATGAGATATAAATCTGAAGCATTTGAAAAGTTCAAACAATTCAGAAATGAAGTAGAAAACTAACTTGGGAAAAGTATCAAGACATTACGATCTGATCGTGGTGGAGAATACTTAGACCAAGAGTTTGGATTATCTCAGAGATAATGGGATTTTTTCTCAATGGACTCCTCCTTACACACCACAGCATAATGGTGTGGCAGAAAGGAGAAATCGAACCTTGTTAGACATGGTACGATCAATGATGGGCTTTGCAAAGTTACCAAAATCCTTTTGGGGGTATGCAATCGAGACAGCTGTTTACTTACTAAACAGAGTCCCATCAAAGACAGTTGATGTTACTCCATATGAGATGTGGACTAACAAAGACCCTATCTTACTCATTTGAAAGTTTGGGGCTGTCCTGCTTATGTGAAGCGGACACAGTCAGATAAACTTGATGCAAAGTCTGACAAGTGTTTGTTCGTAGGATATCCTAAGGAATCAAGGGGATATCAGTTCTACCTTGCTGAGGAACAAAAGGTGTTTGTTTCAAAGCATGCTATCTTTTTAGAGAAAGAGTTTCTTTTACAAGAAGACAGTGGGAGCAAAATTGAACTTGAAGAAGTTCAAGAAGCGCGAACAGACGAAATCAATCGCTCGAACTCAAATCAGAACTCATACAGATGAAGTAATATTCAACCTTCTATAACACACGAAGTTCGTAGGTCACGTAGGATACGATCTGTTCTTGAGAGATATGGATTTCTCGTGAAAGAACAGAATGACGTATTGCTCATAGAAGATAATGAGCCTACTACCTATGAAGAGGTTCTGAAGAGTTCAGAGTCTGAGAAATGGCTTCCTGCCATGAAGGCCAAAATGGATTCCATGTATGAAAACCAAGTTTGAACTTTGGTTGAGGCACCCGAAGGAATAAAACCCATAGGGTGCAAATGGGTTTTCAAAAAGAAAACTGACATGGATGGTAATGTGATTACCTATAAAGCAAGGCTTGTGGCTAAAGGTTTTCGTCAAAGACAAGGAGTTGACTATGACGAGACCTTCAGCCCAGTAGCAATGCTTAAATCCATTAGGATACTCCTAGCCATTGCCACTCATTATGATTATGAGATATGGCAAATGGATGTGAAGACAGCTTTCCTAAATAGAAATCTAGCTGAGGATGTGTATATGACACAACCTGAGGGCTTCATCTCCTATGATGGCGAAAAGGTATGCAAGCTTCAAAAATCCATCTATGGATTGAAGCAAGCATCCAGGAGTTGGAATATCCGATTTGATGAGGTAGTCAAAGAGTTTGGTTTCTCAAAAAATCCGGATGAATACTGTGTGTATAAGAAGATCAATGGGACTGCAATCGTATTCCTTCTGCTATATGTGGATGACATATTATTACTAGGAAACGATATCTCTATGCTGCAATCAGTCAAGATTTGGTTGTCCAAACAATTTGTCATGAAAGACCTTGGTGAAGCAACTTATATCCTTGGGATAAGCATCTATAGAGATAGATCAAAAAGATTGCTTGGTCTTTCACAATCAACGTACATAGACAAGATGCTAAAGAGGTTTAGCATGGAGCAATCCAAGAGAGGGTACCTTCCCGTGACTCATGGGATAACACTCTCGAATTCTATGTGTCCTAAGACACAAGATGAGAGGATGCGCATGGATATGATCCCGTATACATCAGCGGTAGGATCTATCATGTATGCTATGCTATGTACGAGACCCGATGTATCATATGCTCTAAATGTTACGAGCAGATACCAATCGGATCCTAGTGAGGGTCACTGGGTGGCTGTCAAGAATATCCTTAAGTACTTACGCAGGACTAAGGATGTTTTCTTGATATATGGTGTAGCGCCCCCTTACCGTAGAGTATACACCGGGACGCCCGTAGGTCATACCGATACATATCCTACGATGAGGGTGCACTACCAAACAATCACTTCTAATAAACCTCATGGCATCAATAATTTAGCGAGAATGATCACATTCACTAAAATTTTGAAACCAAAAGAGTACTTCTTATCTCATTTCAAAAACCATACTTCATCATCATTACCAATATCTGAGCCAAAATGAACAATAATAGCTCCTATCTAGGTCATCCCCAAAATATCCCAAAGGATCCCCAATGACCAACTCAGGGCCATGCTCCTCTCGCCAGACACACAAAAGGAAAAGTCCCAAAACTGGAGCTAGAAGTCTCACTATCATCATCACGAAAAATAGTCGCAATTTGGGTGAGTTTGCGAAACTCAATGAGTAACCATCATCGATGGTTTACCCAATTCATGCATTACGCAAAATCGCGTACAAAGCAACACATATCACATTTCGAATCATAAATCAGAATTTCATACAATCACAATCACACAATTTCAATTAATTCCATATCACATTCACAAAGATAATCACAAACTAAATGCACAATGATTTCAGCTCATTTTAATTGTTGTGGACAAGCGTCGAAATTATCCCATTTACGGGCACATCACACAGAAATCGCGTTTTCGGGGGTAGGAGAGCCCTCTGGGTATGCACTACTGCCCACGCGCACTAGGGATAGGAGAGCCCTCTGGGTATGCACTAATCCCGTTTCACTTATCACAATTAGCGAGCTTATAGCTCCACTCGAGATCAAAATATGCTCCGATCTGGCTATCCGCTTATTGATTTCTATTCATGCCTAGCGTCGTTCACGAATTCACGGAATATAACACATGCGGATCACTTAATCGTAATCACGATAGTCACACACTAAGCACATAGCACATCAGAGATTGAGAAACCAACTAGGTTACTCACCTCTAAACTTCCGAGCTACTGTCAGGAAGTCTTCGCTGCGTCAAAGAATTGACGCTCCACTTGAGCCTCTACAGTAATCATAATATCCGAATATCACTAATTGCACCAATTTCAATAACCAGAAATGTTGATGTCTCAAATGAATAATGTACTATGCATGGCAAGACATTTCCGACCCTATAATCGATTATCTCAATTCCGCATTTCCACACTAATTCATAGAAATTTCTAATTCCATAAGTCAATTTGCTAAGTTCTAAATCTCCAAAGTCAAATTCTAATACACAGGAATTATCGTTGAATCATATTCAAATTCACTATGCAATTGCCATCCGATTTCAAGAATTACCGAATTAAATTTCCGAAACTTAATTCTCTCAAATTGAAATTCGAACTCCCCAAATTCATAATCTTTAATTTGAAATCAATCCATATTTAATTAAATTATCAATTTCCTAATTCCCAATTTCAAAACCCTAAAATCAATTTTCCCATAAGCATTCCTCGCCATGGCCAAGCCTCACCTCTGCTGGTGGCGTAATCGCATCCGCTCATTCGCAGCATGGCGTCCACACGCCTCGCCGCGGGTCCAATCTCCTTCGTTGCGACGTGCACATCTCCTCTCGCTGCGGCGTAATCACGCCCGCTTCGCCATGGCGTCGTGTCACGTCTCTCGCCGCAAGTCGGCAATTTTCATTCGCCGCGGCCTGCCTCGCATGCCTCGCGGCGTGGGAGAAAAAATTAATTTCGCCCGGCGTGTTAAATCTCGTCACAGGCGTCGAACCTTAATCGCTTGAAAACCAGATTCTTCTAATATAATCCGATCCCTTTCCTTCCAAATTCATTCAAAACACTCCAAAACAATATTATTCACTTAACACAACTTATTTCTAACCTCAAATCCATCAAATAAGCATTATTCCAATATCACCCAAATCAAAATCACATTTTACCCTAAAACCTATATCATCCGAAACTTTCTAACTTCCAAACAATCAATCACTTAATTTCTTGCTTGAATCAAACTATAGAAAACATAAATAAGCAATAACTTACTTGATTAAGCCTTAAACTCTTCCAAATCACCAAGAAATCCACGAGGAAGAAGAAGAACAAAGCAATTTTCTCAGAAAAAGAAGCAAGCATCGTCTCTCAAAGTTCAAAGGCATAGGCTTTATATATATCTGAAACCTTAAGGCTTGTTTGGCAATTTCGATTGCCACAAGTCCAATCCGAACCACCTCAATTCAATTTCTAACTTTAATTTCTCCCGAATTTCAATAGTTCATACCCTAATTCTTCAAATCATAATTTAAATTATCTCATATCAATTATCAATCGAATTCGGAACCAAAATCGCAATTAAATCAGTCACTAAGCCATTATTCCAGTCCGGGCCTAATAGGCCAAAAATTTCAGAAAAATTCCTATAATTCCACAAAATTAGAAAACTCATTATCATATACTCCAATTTTCAATTCTCAATGCCTATGTTCAATTTGACTCCTCAATTTCATAAATCGAAGTTCTAAAATATTAAATTTCACTAATAACATAATTTCTCCAAATTCACAAATCAAAGCACACTAAACCTTAATCACAAAGTCTCCAATGACACAAACAAGTCGGAATTACATCATACATGCATGTACATCTGAGATGCTAATGAAATCTTGAACATTTATCAAATGTGCAGAGGCTATAAATCTGATCGTAAGAATCGTATCTGAGAATCGATAAGAGGCTGTACACATCCTATCAGTGACGGGATGTTACAATTCTCCCCTCCTAATAAAAATTTCATCCCGAAATTTTCTTACCTAACTGATCGAACAAGTGAGGATACTGCCTCCTCATATGCTCCTCAGTCTCCCAAGTTGCCTCCTCTGATGAATGGTTCTTCCAAAGGACTTTCACCAATGGAATCACCCTGGTCCGCAACTGCTTGACCCGCGATCCAATAATCCTCACTGGCTCCTCAATATAACTCAAGTTACTGGCTATCTCAATCTCCTGAGTCGGGATCACATAAGTCAGATCAGATCGGTATCTCCGGAGCATACTCACATGAAACACATCGTGCATCTGGGACATCTCACTCGGTAAGGCTAACCTGTAAGCCAACGGTCCGATCCGCTCAATAATCTCATATGGACCGATATACCGAGGACTCAACTTGCCCTTACGGCCAAATCTGAGAACTCCTCTCCACGGAGACACTCTAAGGAACACTCTATCTCCTACTGCATACTCCATCTCTCGCGATGCTGATCCACATAACTCTTCTACCTATCCTGAGCCACCTTAATGCGACTCCGAATCAACTGCACCTTATTAACCGTGTCCTGGATCAGCTCGGGACCCTCTAACATCCTCATACCCTCTTCATCCCAATAAAGAGGGGATCTGCACGGACGTCCATATAAAGCCTCATACGGTGCCATACCGATGCTACTCTGGTACTGATTATTATATGCAAACTCTACTAGAGGCAAATCGATCCCACGCTCGGAACTCCAATACAGGCTCTCAACATATCCTCAGCATCGAATAGTCCTCTCACTCGCCCATCATGCGAGGATGAAACGTTGTCTTGAAGTTCAATCTCGTACCCATAGTCGATCGCAGACTCTCAGAATCTCGAAGTAAACCTGGGATCCCTATCTGACACTATCGAAATCGGGACCCCATGCAGTCGAACTATCTCCGCCACATACTTTTGGGCCAACTGATCTAGGGTACTACTCTCCCTCACTGGCAAGAAGTGAGCCGATTTAGTCAATCGGTCCACTATGACCCAGATAGCATCACATCCTCGGCGTCTGGTAACCCATGATAAAATCCATCGTAATTTGCTCCCATTTCTACTCCGGAATGGGCAACGAATGCAATCTCCCAACTGGGGCCTGGTGCTCAGCCTTAACCTTCTGGCACGTCAAACACCGAGAAACATACTCCGCCACATGCCTCTTCATACCCGGCCACCAGAAATACAACTTAAGAGTGCGATACATCTTGGTGACACCCGGATGCATGGCATAAGCGGCCAAATGAGCCTCCTCTAAGATGTCACGCCTCAAATCCTCCACATCAGGAACACACAATCTCTGGCCCATCCATAAAGAACCATCTCTCAACTCAAACTCAGATACCCATCCAGATCTGACTCTATCAATCAATCTCACAAATGGCGGGTCCCGAGCACGCACTCTCTGATCCGATCATGCAATCGGCCTCGACCTCAAAGTCGCAATCGAGTTCCATCGACTCAAATCTATCTGCACATTAGGAGCTCTCAACTGAACTAAGCATGAAAACCTCGAAACACGAATCTGAAATTGCCTACCATGCGATCTCCTACTGGTGCATCGGCCACCACATTGGCCTTCCACAGGTGGTACTCGATAGTGCAGTTGTAATCCTTAAGCGACTCTAACCATCTCCTGCGCCTCGATTCAGCTCTCGTGACTCAACAAATATCTCAAACTCTTATGATCGGTGAAGATCTGAACGTCTCCCATACGAGATAATGTCTCCAGATCTTGAGCAAACACCACAACCCGCTAACTCCAAGTCATGCAGGATAATTACCTCATGGGCTCAACTGCGTCTCGAGGCATATCTATCACTCTCCCATGCTGCATCAACACACGGCCTAAACCTGCTGCAAGCATCACTATAAACCTCGAAACCTCCGGTCCGGATGGCGGGGCTAACACGGTGCCGTAGTCAGCCGATGTATCAACTCATCGAAACTCCTCGACACTCATCATCCCATCCAAGGCCACACTCTTCCTCAAAAGTTTTGTCAGCTGGCCGAGATCACAGAGAACCCTCGATAAACCTCCGTAATATCACTCGCTAACTGAGGAAACTCCTCAACTTTGACACGTTCCTAATCTCCCAACTCCTCATCGCCTCGATCTTGTGAGGATCCACCGGATACCCTCACTAGATACAATGTGGCCTAGAACACCACCTCATCCACCAAAATTCACACTTAGTGAATTTGGCATCTGTTACCTATCTCTCATAATCAAGCACAACTCTCGGATGCTCCGCGTATGCTCTGTCTAAACCTCGAATACACCAAATGTCGTCAATGAACACTATCACAAACTCGATCCGGTATGGCTGAAAGACCCTATTCATCAAGGCCATGAAAGGCTGCGGGGCACTAGTCAACCTAAACGGCATCACTAAGAACTCAGTAATGCCCATACACGCTCTCGAAAGCACTCTTAGGCACATCGGCCTCTGCGATCCTCAATCGATAATAACCGGATCTCAAATCCAACTTGGTAAACACCGAGCTCCTCAAGAATCGATCAAAGAGATCATCGATCCTAGGCAAGGGTACTTATTCTATGATAACCGATTAAAATTTTATAATCGATACAAAGCCTCAAAATCCCGTCCTTCTTCTTCACAAACAATCACGGAGCTCCCGGGAAACACTCGGCGATAAATCCCTTATCCAACAACTCCTGGCGAGCCTTAAGCTCCCTCGGTTCCACCGTGCCATCCTATACGGAGGTATCGATATAGAAGCGGTACCCAGAACGAGGTCAATCTCGAACTCCGTCTCCGATCCGGCGCAACCCCGGTAACTCGAAACACATCAGAAACTCTCTAATCACGGGGACATCCTGCAAACTCTCGCACTCTAGAATCCACTACATCGCCAAATAAGCCTCAAATCACCTCTCATCAACCTCAAAGCACTCATAAAAGAGATCATCCCGGCTGGCAATCGCTGACTAACATCTCGAAAAATTTCTACCGATCGGAGACTCTAACACAACCCCTTGGTATAGCAATCCATAATCGCCTATGGGCGAAGGAGCGATCCATCCCCAAAATCACCTCGATCTCGAAGGGCAACACTATCAAATATGCACTCAATCTGCTGAATCTACCGTATCGGGCATCCCACAAATCTTGCCTAAAGCGGTGGTACCCAAAGGTGTACTCACCGCAACCCATCTTGAAGCATCTCTCTAGCACATACAATCTACATGCCACATGCGGTGCAATAAATGAATCGTGGACCACTGATCTATCAATGCATACACCTCTATATCGTAGAGCGAAGCAAACTGCAACCACATCTGAGAGTCTGGGCCTCCCTTTGGTCATGGTGTAGACCACGGCGCTGCGGCTGCCCGACTCCCCGACTCTCAGACCCCACAAAAGAATCTCCAGCTCCACTCAGAGCTCGCCTCGCCTTACAATCCGTGTCCACTATCATGGCTCTGCTTTGCACAATCATGCTACTACCAGCTCTCCCACTCAAGCAAGCCGAGGCTCCCAAAATCTCCGCGGTCTGGGATCGATGCTCCATCGAGCCACATCTCAAACAAGCTCCAAGAACCTCCAAAGCCTCCCCACTATGCCTCCTCTCACAAAACTTCGCCAGAGGAGGAAGTCTGGCCGAGCCTCGACCACTACCATCGCTACCCGATTGCCCAAATCTACCTCTCTGAATCGAACCAGATCGTTCGAGACCTCCCAAAATCTGAGCACCTACGGCGTCGGCTAAAGCTCCTACCCGAGCTGCCCTGACTATCACTGGATCTCTTACTCCGAGATCCCTGACCAATCTCAACTCGGCTCTGCCTCAAGAGCTGCTCGATCCTGACAGCAGCTGACCTCAGCTCCACAAAGGTGCCCATATCAGACCGGGCTAACCTGGTACGAATATCCAGATTCAGCCCTCCCTCAAATCTTCGGCACCTATCTGCCTCAGAAGAAATCAGAACAGATTCATACGCCGATAACTCGTTAAATCGGACCTCATAGTCAGCCACTGTCATAGACCCTTGTCTCAAATCCAAAAACTCCTGCATCTTCATCTCCATATAAACCCTGGGCGTATAATTATCTCGGAAAGCTCTCAGAAAATCCGCCAAGTCAAAACACAGTGCCGTGGAACTCCGGAATAGTCTTCCACCACCGATCTGTTGGACCACAGGTAAAGAGACAACATAGTCGAGCGCTCATCGGGTCACGACCATCCGTCAGGACCCGCGGACCTCTCTAACAAACCCTCGGCCTCGGCAGGTCTCAGCTACCAAAGAAATCCATACTCGCCACGCAGACGATCATACCTCCGTTCCGTCTCATGGGAACCACAGAGGTCGTTCCTCATACAAAGGCACAGAGGACTCTCTACTAGCTCCTACTGATCCTTGGTCAGCTGAGTGATCGACCTGATCACCAAAGACGGATGACCTACAATAAAATCACAAACTAAATCAATTTTTGCTTTTCTCATAAAGATTCAGGCCTAAAATACACTATGCCCAAAAGATGCCAAACCATGCTCTGATACCACCAATGTGGCCCCTCACCGTAGAGTATATACCGAACGCATGGTAGGTCATATCAATACATATCCTACGATGAGGGTGCACTACCAAACATTCACTTCTAATAAACCTCATGGCATCAATAATTTAAGCAGTAATGATCACATTCACTAAAATTTTGAAACCAAAAGAGTACTTCTTATCTCATTTACGAAAACCATACTTCATCATCATTACCAATATCTGAGCCAAAATGAACAATAATAGCTCCTATCTAGGTCATCCCCAAAATATCCCAAAGGATCCCCAATGACCAACTCAGGGCCATGCCCTCTCGCGCGCACACAAAAGGAAAAGTCCCAAAATCTGAGCTAGAAGTCTCACTACCACCATCCCGAAAAATAGTCACAATTTGGGTGAGTTTATAAAACTCAATGAGTAACCATCATCGATGGTTTACCCATTCATGCATTACGCAAAATCGCGTACAAAGCAACACATATCACATTTCGAATCATAAATCAGAATTTCATACAATCATAATCACACAGTTTCAATTAATTCCATATCACATTCACAGCATAATCACAGACTAAATGCACAATGATTTCCAGTTCATTTTAATTGTTGTGACTGGGCGTCAGAATTATCCCATTTATGGGCACATCACACAGAAATCGCGTTTTCGGGGGTAGGAGAGCCCTCTGGGTATGCACTCATCGCCCACGCACTAGGATAGAAGAGCCCTCTGGGTATGCACTAATCCCGTTTCACTTATCACAATTAGCGAGCTTATAGCTCCACTCAGATCAAAATATGCTCTAGTTATAACTGTCAGTTACTGATTTCTATTCATGCCTAGCATGCGTTCACGAATTCACAGTAACATAACACATGCGGATCACTTAATCAGAATCACAGATAGTCACACACTAAGCACATAGCACATCAGAGATTGAGAAACCAACTAGGTTACTCACCTCTAAACTTCCGAGCTACTGCCGGGAAGTCTTCGCTGCGTCAAAGGATCGACACTCCAGTTGAGCCTCTACAGTAATCATAATATCCGAATATCACTAATTGCACCAATTTCAATAACCAGAAATGCTGATGTCTCAAATGAATAATGTACTATGCATGGCAAGACATTTCCGACCCTATAATCGATTATCTCAATTCCGCATTTCCACACTAATTCATAGAAATTTCTAATTCCATAAGTCAATTTGCTAAGTTCTAAATCTCCAAAGTCAAATTCTAATACACAGGAATTATCGTTGAATCAGATTCAAATTCACTATGCAATTGCCATCCGATTTCAAGAATTACCAATTAAATTTCCAAACTTAATTCTCTCAAATTGAAATTGAACTCCCAAATTCATAATCTTTAATTTGAAATCAATCCATATTTAATTAAATTATCAATTTCCTAATTCCCAATTTCAAAAACCCTAAAAATCTAATTTTCCCATATAAGCATTCCTCACCGCGGCACAAGCCTCACCTCTCGCCGCGGCGTAATCGCATCCGCTCTTCGCACGGCATGGCGTCCACACACGCCTCGTCATGGCTCCAATCTCCTTCGCGATGTGCACGTCTCCTCTCGCACAGGCGTAATCACGCCCAGCTCAAGCCGGCCTCGTGTCTCGCCACGGCGTGACGATTTAATTTTCATTCGCCATGCTCGTCTCGCGTGCCTCATGGCGTGGGAGAAAAATTAGATTCATTTAGCGTGTTCGTGTTACACGTCACAAGCGTCATGAACCGTAATCGCCAGAAAATCCAGATTCTTCTAATATAATCCGATCCCTTTCCTTCCAAATTCATTCAAAACACTCCAAAACAATATTATTCACTTAACACAACTTATTTCTAACCTCAAATCCATTAAATAAGCATTATTCCAATATCACCCAAATCAAAATCACATTTTACCCTAAAACCTATATCATCCGAAACTTTCTAACTTCCAAACAATCAATCACTTAATTTCTTGCTTGAATCAAACTATAGAAAACATAAATAAGCAATAACTTACTTGATTAAGCCTTAAACTCTTCCAAATCACCAAGAAATCCACACAAGGGAAGAAGAAGAACAAAACAATTTTCTCCAGAAAAAGAAGCAAGCATCGTCTCTCAAAGTTCAAAGGCATAGGCTTTATATATATACAGAAACCTTAAGGCTTGTTTGGCAATTTCGATTGCCACAAGTCCAATCCGAACCACCTTAATTCAATTTCTAACTTTAATTTCTCCCGAATTTCAATAGTTCATACCCTAATTCTTCAAATCATAATTTAAATTATCTCATATCAATTATCAATCGAATTCGGAACCAAAATCACAATTAAATCAGTCACTAAGCCATTATTCCAGTCCGGGCCTAATACTCCAAAAATTCCAGAAAATTTCCTATAATTCCACAAAATTAGAAAACTCATTACCATATACTCCAATTTTCAATTCTCAATGCCTATGTTCAATTTGACTCCTCAATTTCATAAATCGAAGTTCTAAAATATTAAATTCCACTAATAACACAATTTCTCCAAATTCACAAATCAAAGCACACTAAACCTTAATCACAAAGTCTCCAATGACACAAACAAGTCGGAATTATGTCATACATGCATGTACATACAGATGCTAATGAAATGCTGAACATTTATCAAATGTGCAGAGGCTATAAATACAGATGCAGAATACGTATAAGAGGAACTGTACACATCCTATCGGTGACGGGATGTTACATATAGGGATGGAGATCTCCAAGTGAGCGGGTATACAGATGCTAGTTTTCAATCTGATAAGGATGATTCCAAATCCCAATCAGGTTATGTATTCACATCGAACGGTGAAGCGCCGGTTGGAAGAGTTCCAAACAAGAGACGACTGCGGATTCAACAACCGAGGCAGAGTACCTTGCCGCTTCAGAAGCAGTAAAGGAAGCAGTTTGGATCAAAAAGTTCATTACTGAACTTGGTGTGGTTCTTAGCAGTGATGGGCTCATACAGTTATATTGTGACAACAATGGGGCTATTGCGTAGGCGAAGGAACCAAGGTCTCATCAACGATCCAAACACGTACTCCGCAGATATCATTTGATAAGGGAGATCATAGGACGTGGTGATTTCCAGATCAAGAGAGTTCCCACCGAGCAGAATATTGCTGATCCGTTGACGAAGCCATTGTCACAAAAGAGTTTTGATTCTCATGTACTCGCCTATGGTATTAGATATCAAGGCGATTGGCTTTAGGTCAAGTGGGAGATTGTTAGAGTAGTGCCCTGAAGGCAATCGCCTTTAGCGCATTTTGTACAAAGTAGTGTACATTCTTTATGAAATAATAAAGAAAGACATATTTCATTAATTTGTTGTTCATTATTTATGAACTGATATTGATCTGTAATCAATCAAATTAATGAAGTCCATGATATATGACATAGCATGAAGGTAATTATGATGTGATCATACTACTGAGATTCCTATCATGTGCAATTATGTCAGTATCTAAATTATCCCTAGTCATAGGATTACTGAGACCGGACATCAGTAATCCGGAAAGACTAGCACATCTCAAACTCCTTGATTTGATCACGCAGTGGATCTCAGAAACTGTAAATATGAGATATTTAGGGTTGAGATGTGGATGCTTACTAGAGGTAGTAAGTACATTAGATGACCTGCCATGAGATCATCACATGGATGTCCTATTCTAATGTCAGTGATAATCTCATCATAGCAATGGTGCAAGTATCCTTAGACTTGAGGTACTCAAGGATATCTTGAATCTTGATTACGTGCTGACTCCATTCCTTGTTGCCTTCAGAGGTCGCTCATAGGGTGGTGATTGGAGTGCAGTTTGAGGTATTCGAAGGTAATTGAGTAGCCAATAGAGGATTCACCACTTCTGTGATAGCAGAAGATGATACCCATGGCCTCTTGTCAGGATCATTACTTAGAAATCTCTGGCCGGAGTATATATGTCGTGAAGAGTGTCTTCAGTGACATATAAAGTAATGAGTCCCAGGACAAGAACTGATATCACTTGGACTAGATTTGACGTAGTCAGTCTAGTGAGAGTTGACACATTGCCCATACTCATAACCAAGTGGGGTATAACATGGTGAAAGGACGAATTGCACGGTAATTGTCTATGGAAAGGTTCGTGATATGGTTCATGATGAATACATGTTAATTCATCAAACCAATTACTTTCCGATCAATTGGGGGTCATGATGTGTTGCTAGATACCGCTCATGACTTGCTTAGATTAAGTGTTAATCTAAGTGGTCAACATAACCGGGAACCTAATGGGTCACACGCATAAGAGTGTCTCGGAGAATTTGTAAAATAGTTTTGGATAGAGATCCAATAAATGGAGAGCAAATGGAACTAAATGGATCCCGATGAGATCGAGATATGTCCCGATGAGATCGCGACATCGATATTGCTGAAAAAGGTTTCCGAGGTTTATCCCATACCGAGACCCGGTAGGACCGACCCCAGTGTGACTGGACCACCTCAGCATTAATATATATACATATATATATATATGATTAATTAATTAAATAATTAATATATATATATATATATATAGTGTGTACGTGGATGGAGGAGAAGAAGCATGGAAGCTTCTTTATTTTGTTTAGTCATCACTTTCATTAAATGGCTAAAAAAGACAAAATAATAAAGTGAAGAAGATGAGGATCGTGGCTTATGGAAAATGAAGATGAAAGAAAGAGTTTCTTGCAAGAAGATGATGATCTTCGTGGCCATGAAGCAAGAAAAAAACGATGGATGAAGATTGGAGGTTTTAGAAAGGGTTTCTATAGCCATCTCTTCATCTTCATCATTGGTTAAGCTCATCTCCTCTCAAGTGTTTCATCTTCCATCATTGTTAGTTTCAAGCTCTCCATAGAACAAAGGTAAGATCTAGCAGTCTTTAATTTGTTCTAGCTATTCCCGGGTCAAAGGGTTTGTCCCGGTTAGGTTCTCCGATCTCTGCGTGGATACCGTTAGAGACAGGTCTCCTTTGGCGTTATGGTTTGAGTTTGTTGTATGAACACATGGATCCTGGCTTTGGGAAGGTCCCGGAATAAAAATTTTTGTTTTCCGCACCGTGGGTATGTGATGCTCACACCGGGATTTTCCTACACTAATGTGAATTGATTATATGTTTGTCATATGATTTGCATTCATGATTAATAAAAAGGTTTCAAAAAAGGTTTTTCTCATTTCAAGAACACATGCACATGAAATCATGATTTACAAAAGATGTGAAAAGTGATTTTCTAAACAAGTTCTAGTTTGGCAAATCAAGTTTACAAGACTTTGAATCATGCATGATATGTGGGTTTATGGTATGTCTCAAGAACCGTCACGTGCACGTTGACCATGAAAAGGCTTCACCCGCCTGCCCGCAAGTGGAATGGAGCTCCCCACAAGGACTCCCTCAAGAAACTACGACTACACATAACCATTTCGATGGGAATGCATAGTACGTCGTGAACCCGGACTAACCCAAACTATTATACTATGCTTATGTGTTTATGATTTGTTATTATGTTTCACGCATTCAAATTTGGAATTTTACTCATGAATTGTTATCAATCAGGCATTTTTGAGTTGACGATTCGCATATGCTCAATCACTATGATTTCAAAGTGTATCACGGCAATAAGTTATCTTTCTAATAGTTTTGCTTATTTCTATATTATAAATGTGTTCCCACGAGCTTTATAGCTCACCCCCTTGATGAGCAAGAGACTGAGTAAGTCAAGAGTTATGGCATCGCTCCGAATTATTACGTTTATGTATTTTCAAGATGTACTTTTGGAAGACAAGGCTTTAGTTTCATTTCGAGTTTGATTAGTTCAAGTGTATTTTTGTACTTTTGACACTTGAACTCAAAGTTTTTAATTTGGTTTGAAATGTTATTAAAGCTTTGTAAAACTCATCTTTTGGATATTAATGAGGCATGCATGTTTATGTTTCAAATCTTACGTATTGAATCATTTAGAAATTTGCTCGAGTGCATGTTGATAAGGTTGGGAGGCCCAGCCCACGCTTTTATGTCCGATGTTGGGCTTCGGAAACGGGGTCTAACATGTTTTGGTATCAGAGCGCCTAGGTTTAGGTCCAGGGTTGCATGGCATTGCTTTCAAGGAATAACTTGCATTGTTTTACATGATTTGAACTGTTTTTACATGCTTTGAAAATTGTTTTGTTTGAACTAAAGTTTTCAATGGTTTTATATTGAAGGAGTGAAAATGCCACCTCGAAAGAGAACTCGAGGAGCTATGACTCGGTCTCATTCTCGTCAAGGGAGCACGGATGAATCCCATGTTCCTCAAGATGTTGGGACACATTCTGCTCCGATTTCTAAGGCACCTAGTTTGCAACAAGAAGTGCGTCCTCCGCCTCCTCCTATGCCTCAAGCAAATCCCATGGATCTGAGTTTCTTTCAAGCCTTTGCTCAGGCTTTCACGTATGCCATGGGTTAGAGATCTCAGGTCCCGATGCAAGCTCCAGTAGACAAGAGTGGGCAGTATGACAAGCTCCGTAAGTTTGGAGCTGTGGATTTCAGTGGGACGAAGAATCCAGAAGAGGCTGAAGCCTGGTTGAAGAGGACCGAGAGGGTTCTAGTTCAGATGAAATGCTCAGATGAGGAGAAGTTAGATTATGCAATCAGTTTGCTACAGGGAGATGCACTGCATTGGTGGGAATTAATGCCTTACAGTTAGGTTGTTCCTTCAGTGCTGACATGGAGAGACTTTGGGGAAGTGTTCAGGAAGAAGTATCTCTCCAGATTCTATATGCAAGATAAGGCCAGGGAGTTTCTGAACCTCAGTCAGAGGGACATGAGTGTGAGCGAGTATGAGCTGAAGTTCACACAGCTTTCTCGTTATGCAGCCAACATTGTGGCGTCAGAGGAAGACAAATACCGTAAGTTTGAGGGAGGTCTTCACTTGGGGATCAGGGAGAAAGTCTTGATCCACAATTTCTGTGATTACCAGCAATTAGTGGATGCTGCACTCCAGGCCGAAATTTTGGATGGAAGTTAAGAATAGAATTATTGTTTCAGCATGAGTTATTGAATGGGATTTTGGTTCTTATTTTAGGAAATCAAGTGAGGCAAGAGGAGCAAGAGGATCAAGAGGAAACTCATTCCTGAGCAAGTATAAGCAAGGAATTCAAGGTGGGTTCATATTTATAATAGAGTAAATAAGTCACTCATTGTTTTGTTCAAATCAAGAAAGATTTAATGCTTTAAATTGCATCATCAATGTTGCCTTATGTGCTAATGTGAATTGATTATATGTTTGTCATGTGATTTGCATTCATGATTAATAAAAAGGTTTCAAAAAGGGTTTTTGTCATTTCAAGAACACATGCACATGAAATCATGATTTACAAAAGATGTGAAAAGTGATAACAAGTGTCAGTTTGGCAAATCAAGTTTACAAGACTTTGAATCATGCATGATATGTGGGTTTGTGGTATGTCCCAAGAACCGTCATGTGCACGTTGACCATGAAAAGGCTTCGCCCGCCTGTCCGCAAGTGGCACGAAGCTCCCCATAAGGACTCCCTCAAGAAACTACGACTACACATAACCATTTCGATGGGAATTCGTAGTACGTCATGAACCCGGACTAACCTAAATCATTATGCTATGCTTATGTGTTTATGATTTGTTATTATGTTTCACGCATTCAAATTTGGAATTTTACTCATGAATTGTTATCAATCAGGCATTTTTGAGTTGACGATTCGCATATGCTCAATCACTATGATTTCAAAATGTATCACTGCAATAAGTTATCTTTCTAATAGCTTTGCTTATTTCTATATTATAAATGTGTTCCCACGAGCTTTATAGCTCACTCCCTTTACTCTCCCCATTCAGGTGACGAGCAAGAGACTGAGTAAGTCAAGAGTTATGGCATCACTCCGAATTATTACATTTATGTATTTTCAAGATGTACTTTTGGAAGACAAGGCTTTAGTTTCATTTCGAGTTTGATTAGTTCAAGTGTATTTTTGTACTTTTGACACTTTGAATTCAAAGTTTGTAGTTTGGTTTGAAATGTTATTAAAGCTTTGTAAAACTCATCTTTTGGATATTAATGAGGCATGCATGTTTATGTTTCAAATCTTACGTATTGAATCAATTGGAAATTTGCTCGAGTGCATGTTGATAAGGTTGGGAGGCTCTGCCCACGTATCAAGCACCACGCTTTTATGTCCGATGTTGGGCTTCAGAAACGGGGTCCAACATGTTGGGCTCAATGGTGAGAGGCGTCCACACAAGGTAGAACAAAACCTTTAGGTCTTGGGTTCGAGTGCCAGAAACTCACCTAAGGCCAGAGGGGACAATACTAATTAAGGTTGTGGTCGCGTGCAAACTTGAAGTACTCGGGGGATCCAAGCCCCGGTACACAAAACACGGACCCAACATTGTCAGCAAACTGAAGTCAAGAAGATCTCCATTCTGGTTCTTCAAGCCCCATTAAAGCATCTCCAACTTGACTCGATTATAGTAGATGCTATTAATAAACACTTTCAAGGTTCTAAATCATTTCAATGCATGCAATTACTAAAATCTATCAAGGACAATTTTGTCAAACTACTCAAGGGTACCCTCTCCGATGAAGACAGATAAGTTACAAGTAATGAAGTTACTCACATGCATTCATAAGTAGCTAATCATCAATCCTATAGATTTTATGCTCATTAACAAAGAGAGAGTTGACCTCAAAAAATATATGCAAGCACTTGAAGCTTACAATTCCCAACCAAAACAGAAATTGAGAGTGCAATGGATGCAGTAAGGTGATAGGAATACTAAGTATTTCTACAATATGATTCAAGACAGGAGGAATATAAACAAATAATATCCCTTAAAGATTATAATGGCAGATTGTTATGTGAACAAGAAAAGATGAAAGAGGCAGTTAGAAAGCACTTCAAAGAAATAAATAGCGGTAACTACACATACTTATAATTTTCATGGGCTTCTCCTTAACAGATTATTATGTTCCATAAACTAGATTCAAAAGATTGAAATGTTTAGGGAAGTTACCATGGAAGAGATAAAAGATGTAGTTTTTTCATTTCATCCTGATAAGTCCCTAGGACCAGATGGCTTTAATGCAAGGTTCTTCAAAGAGAAATGGATTGTCTTGCAATCTTTAGTAGTAAGAGCATTGCAAGAATTCTTTATAAGTGGTAAATTACTCACTGAACTAAATAAGATTGAATTAATCTTGGTACCCAAAATTCCTAAGCCTAAATGCTTAACTAACTTTAGACTTATTGCATGAAGTACAAGATCATTGCTAAAATCCTTGCTAATAAGTTGAAAGTCACCTTACTTGGATTAATCAATTTAAGTTAAGTTGCTTATGTCCCAAGAAGAAGTATGGGGGATAATATATTAGCTTAGGAATTGTTCAAAAATTACAAATCAAAGGAGCATATTAGGAGTTGTGTACTCAAAATTGATTTCAAAAATGCTTATAACACCATTAAATGGAGTTTCAATATTAATTATCTATAGGTTCTTAGATATCCTTTTGAGTTCATCAAGTCACTTTTGCATAACATCTGTTTCTTATTCATTTTTGATGAATGGAGAACCTTGTCAAATTTATAAAGTTATTAAGAGGAATTAGACAAGGTGACCCTATCTATTTTCCATTTCGATAGAAGTGCTTCAAAGAATCACACAAATTTGTATAAAAGGAAACATGAATTTCAAATTTCATTATAGATGCAATGGTATTAGTATTACTCAACTTTCATTTGCAGATGACTTGCTCATGCTTTGAGCCAATGATCCTATTTCCATTGCAACTCTTCTAAGAGCTTTACAAAGTTTTCATGAAATCTCAAGTCTAAAATTTAATCCAAGTAAAATTTTGCTTATCTTTCTAGAAAAAGTTATCAAGATCTATTAGGTGTGATAGTTGATGATGGGTTTAATATACATCAACTACCTCAAACATAATTGGGATCCCAATATCCATAAATAAATTTAAAGAAGCTGAGTGTGTATCTCTCATAGAAAAATTCAGTAGAAGACTTTCTTAATGGAATAACAAATTCTTATCATATAGAGGTGGATTACAATTGGCCATTACTATTCTTAATATTTGCTTATCTACTGGCTATCTCATCTAGCAATCCCTAAAGGAGTTTTTAATAAGATTGGCATGAGTATTAGAGACTTCATCTAGGAAGGACAAAATTCTAGTAAGGGAATAATGTCCAAAGTCAAATGGACTGTTATATGTCTTCCTAAGTAGTATAGAGGATTGGGAATCAATTTAGCTAACAGAATGAACAAGATCTTATTAGCAAAGAAGCATTGGAGGATATATTATGAAAAAGAAAGTCTATGGGTAAGATGGGTGCACATGTTTCATATCAAGCAGAAAAGCATAAGGCCAATTACTCAAACTTCTTCACAATCTTACACTTTTCAACATATTTTAGATAGAAGATCCTTCATGCATTCTCATATTAAGCATTATGTTCTAACTATAAAAAGCACTTCATTTTGGTTTGATAATTTACACAGCTTAGGGCCTTTATGTAACACTCACATCTTTGCAACTTTAAAAGGGACTATCCTTGAGAATACTAAAGCACACTCATTAATTCAAAACAACAATTGGAATTATTAGCCTTTTCATATATGTAGAGGAAAAAGATATATTGTTAAAAAACATCCTTCATATTCTCTAAGTTAGGTATAAGAAAATGATGTCATATAGGAGATCCATAAATCTTACAAGTTTACAGCTCAGTCATTTAAACAATTGTTGTTTTGTCCTATGATTAAGTTTCCATTTCATAAGCTGATATAGAGTTCAGGTATTGCTCCAACTCACTCTTTCATCTTATGGTTAATAGCTTTATAAAAATTAGGGATCAGGGATAGTATCAAATTCCAAATTCCAAATACAAATCGCCCTGTATGCTTTAGAGAAACTAAAACTTCAAATCATATGCTCTTTAAATGTCTTCATATCAAACAACTATGGAGTGCTTTTCTCAATATCTTTGAATTACAAGACAAAAATCTTAGCTAGACTAATATCTTTACTTGGGCTAACAAATTGAAATGGGATAGTAGAAAAGACGAGGGAGTCTTAAAATTTTGTTTTATAATACTAGTACACTATATGTAGAGGATGAGAAATACTAAAATCTTTGGAAAAGCTAAGGACTACAAAGAGTATAGTTGGATCCAATTCTGGATAAAACTAAAGATGGCTATTATGATCGATGCTAATTAGTTGTTCATCTCCAGTTACATTAAAATGCAACTGAGCATTTAGATTTTGTTATTGTTAGACATTTTGCACTTTCTAGTTTTGTTAATTTGTATGAGCTATAGTCTTAGGAGATGTAACCTCATATGCTTTGTAATTTCCACCTTTTAAATGAATGTATTACGTACTTTAAAAATAGTTATTACAAAAACTATTTATAGTCAATATGAATTTATAACACCAGATTCACTAGCTGTTGGGACACTAGTTGATCAGTACACATATTGAACAACTATTATGACACATTGGTTGAACTATACATCACAAGGTTGCCACAAACTCATAACACATCAATTATATATAGTAAGTTTTGGATTAATAAAATTAATAAAATTAACTTAAAATAATAGTACAAAGTGTAAAATGAACTCGACGAGCCTTGATCTTCTTTTTTTCCTTATTTTGATCTTCATTTTTCAATTGTAAACCTCAACTTTTCTTTAACAATTTCATACACTTTCTTATTAAGTTTATGGCTTCATTTTGTTCTAATATTGTTTTCATCAAAAAATAAACACATTATTAGTAATTATGTTTTGTTATCAACAAAAATCAATTAGAACCCCTTTGGTTCAACAATATCTTCCTTTTTATGATGGCAAAACAATTGTGATATTAGAGAACAATAATAAAATTAAGCACATAATTTAAGATAGCGATAAACTACCCTTAATTCATATATAAACATAAATTCAATATGAAGAGCATAATTCAATATCAAGAGCAAAGAGATATTCACAATGAAAGAAATATCCATAAATGAAAACATAAATTTACTCTAGCATACCAAATAAAACAAAATAAATACAAAAATGACAAAATAATCACTCCTCTTAAATTTCATTACTTCCCCTAAATGTTATCACTCCCCTTAAATCTAACATCACTAAAGTTTCTCCCCCTTTTTAGAATCATAAAAAAGAATTTAAAAAATGCACAACATAAAGTGTCATGCATCATGTTGACTTGGTTAAAAAGAAGAATTTGATCAAAATTTCTCACTAGAAAGTGTTGTTAAATATTTAAAGAGTCAAAAAAATGTTCAATTTTCATAGGGACATTCCTAATTATGTCTAATTTAAAAAATCCCAATTTTGATAAAATGCCTAAGTTGAAATTTTTAATTAAAGTGAAGTTTTCACAAAATTAGTGATTGGAATTGTAACAAATAATGTTGGGCCCGGGCCCCGAATCCCCAATCCCGAGGTGGCCCCTCGGGCTGCACCGGCGTCGGGCGCCCAAATACCGTCGGACCCGATCCCAACATTTCTACATATACATAGACATAGGTCGTTCATAATTCACACATCATTATTCTCATACATTCCAGCACTTACACATGCATCTAAATATGAATCAAACTCATGCCATTACAATCTAAAGGATTGTCACAAGTGTTCAAAATTATCCGAAATACAAAATAAGTTTCACTCCAAAAAAATACATGAGAATGCTCTATAATAATATGCTTGGAGGGCCAACCAAAATACGAACTTATGACAAAGCTCCTAATTAACTCGAAGTTTCCGATGCCTCGCAAGTTCAAAGATCGTCCTGCTCTGCACCCGAGGAGGGAAAAATAATGGGTTGAGCTACACAGCTCAGTGGCTAATATAATTATAGCCATCGGCAACTAGCACAAATCCCAGCATATGAATGTATATATATTATATCTATATAGACATCAATTCAAGCACTCACATGCTAATCAAACAATTCACGCATTCAATATAATTAATTCATCAATTCATAATTCTATCACAAAGTATGCTTCACCGTGAACAATTCACATATGCAATGCACATCACAATGGCTCGAGGGTTCCATGGAAACAAAAGGGAGAAACCGAAGTTTACACCCTAAACGAAATGAGTCCATTCGGAGCTCATATGCCACAAGCGGGCAGCCGGGAGAAGGCTCTTGTCTACGTGCACGTGACGAACGAAATGGTTCCACTCTCGCCCAAAACAAAAGCATATAATCATGCTCATAATCATTTTGTCATATGGTATTCTTTCCTTTAGTCAAAATGTCGTGACCGAAGTCAAGGCATAACATGCTCAAAATCAAAATGTCATGCTATCCATTTCCATGATTCTTTCAAAATATATGAAATCAAAATCATTCAATTCATCACAGTTACACAGGCATCATCTACAACATATATTCATACATAAGCAAGAATTTGCCTAATCACACAATAACTATAAGTATATTACCCACCTAAGATCGCTCGAGTAGTCGACTCACTGGTGTCCTTCCTCTTGCGATGAAATCGGGTCAGCTTGGTTTCCTAAGACAACCAAGTTTCCATTCGATCAGTATCCACAGAAAATAACCACAGCTTGGAAAGCCAAAATAAAGCATTAAAAGTCTCCATCCGACTCCCATCTAAATTCTCGAACCTTTCGAAGCAATTTCCGAACTTCCCTTCTTCATACAACTCGTAGCCCTTGATCTCTAGTTTACAATGAATCCAAAATCACCTCAATCGGGCATCTACACCAAAAGATATGCCCAAAATACCAAAAATTTCATTTTCGGACAAAGGGGTTAGCCACGAAGTCGAAGGCCGCCCATGGCGAACGAATTAAGGCTTTCGCCATGGCGTACACGCCCTCGACGTCCGCTCCTTGCGGCGAACCAAATGTCGCACGTCGCGACGTCTCCTTCCGCACGTCGCGACGAATAAAATATTTACACGTCGCGACGTGGCTCTCCTTCCACGCACGCTGCAGCGTGTTCATACACACGTCGCGACGTCTGGGTCGAGAGCCCGACCCCAAACTCCAATTTTCCAGCTTTTCTCACTTCAATCCCTTCCCAAACACAAATGCAACACAACCAAACTATAGATCAAGACTTATACTACATTTCTAACCCATTCTAAGCTTCAAATCCATCACAAACACATCAACCCAAAGAAATCTCTACATTTATGCCCTAAAACCCTAAAACCTTCGATTCTCATGGATTTAACATTCTCTAGGTTTAAATCCAACCAAAACAAGGTTAAACAAAGCCTAACGTACCCGAAAACACTTCGAATCTGTCGGAAATCGCTGAAATCGTAAGACTCTCTTTTCTCTTCTCTTCCTCCCTCACGACGGCAACTTCTCTTTTCTTCTTCTCCTTTCTTTCTTTCCTTTTCTTTTCCTTCTTCTATTTCCTTCTAATGACCTACTTAAGTCAAAGGAAACATATAGACCATTATACCCCTTCTTTCAAAGCTTAAATCTGTCTAACTCAAGCAGTATTCCCAAAATGCCCTCAAACATTTCATTTCCTTTGATTCCCATTTAAACCACATCATAACGAATTAAGCTCAAATAAACCAAATTTATGCACTAATACTCTCAATTTAATCAAACTAAGGCATAAAACCACAATTATCACAATTCATACTGAATAATATCATAAAAAAAAATTTGGGGTCTAACATTTCTCCCCCTCTTAAAAGAAAATTTCGTCCTCGAAATTTACCTGAATCATCGAAGAGATGCGGATACCTCTCCCGCATGGCTTCCAATGGCTCCCAAGTAGCCTCCTCTACCGAATGGCTCCTCCACAAGACCTTGACTAACTGAACCGTCTTGTTCCTGAGGACCTTTTCCTTAGTATCCAGAATTTCCACTGGAAGCTCTTCATAACTCAGATCATCTCTCAGCTGAACCTCACTAGTATGAATGATGTGAGAAGGATCCGATCTATATCTCCTCAGCAAAGATACATGGAAAACATCGTGAATCTGCGACAACTCCGGAGGTAACGCCAACCTATAGGTGAGTGGTCCAATCCTCTCAAGGATCTCATAAGGACCAACATACATCGGACTCAACTTACCCTGCTTGCCGAATCTCAATACTCCTTTCCAAGGAGACGTCTTAAGAAACACTTTCTCACCGACTTCATACTCCATCTCCTTTCGGTGAGCATCAACATAACTCTTCATTTTATCCTGTGCTGCTTTAAGCCGCTGTTTAACCAGATTGATTTTCTCAACTGTCATCTGAATCAATTCTGGTCCCACCAATTGCCTATCTCCTTCTTCATCCCAATAGATCGGAGTCCTACACCTCCACCCATACAAAGCCTCATACGGAGCCATCTGAATGCTCGAATGGTACGAATTGTTATAAGCAAATTTGACCAACGGCAAATGATCATCCCATGCTCCTCGAAAATCCATCACACAAGCCCGAAGCATCCCCTCAAGAGTCCGAATAGTCCTCTCAGATTGACCATCCGTCTGAGGGTGAAAAGCCGTACTAAAATTCAGCTTAGTGCCCAAAACTTCCTGCAAACTACCCCAAAACCTCGAAGTAAACCGAGGGTTTCTATCAGACACAATCGAATCCGGAATCCCATGCAGTCTCACTATCTCATCAATATACTTCTTTGCCAACACATGCAAAGAATCAGTCTGCTTGATCGCCAAAAAGTGAGCTGACTTGGTCAACCTATCCACAATCACCCATATGGCATCATGCCTCCTACTGGTCCTAGGTAGACCCATCAGAAAATCTGTTGGACCTCAAACTTTTGATGAAAATTAGAAATATTAAAATGAATTTAAGTGAGAAAGAAATTGCTGAGAAAATGTTGAGTTTAAGGAAATTTGATGAAAGTATAAATTTTGAGGACTTTGGTATTTGAGTGAACTTATATGGATTATGAGAAGAAAGTGGATGAGTTGATTGAAATAAAGTTAAATAACAAAGATTAAAAAGAAAAGTGTGAGAATATGAAAATTGTAAAAGTTTGACTTTTTGGCCTTTGAGGTTGACTTTTGATTTAGGCAAAATTTGATAAAATGGTCTTCTGGAAACTTGTAGATTATGTCAAGAGCTTTCCGTAGCCATAAAGTTTGATATTTTCGATATCGGAGGGAAGTTATGATCAGTCAAAGTTAAGTATGAAATTTGTTTGAAGTTTGACTTTTGGGATTGACAGTTGACTTTTGATTTAGGCAAAATTCGAGAAAATGATGAACATGAAACTTGTAGCCTCTGTCGAGAGCTTTTCGTGGACATAAATTTTGCTATTTTTCGATGTCGGGATTGGGAGATATGATTTTCAGAAGATACGCTTTGTTTTGAAAATATTATTAAGTATAGATTTGTGTATTCTATGCTTCGAGGCTACTCGTCGTATGGATTTAGTCTGAATTGGAGTAAGTGGTATTACTGAAAGTTGTAGCTTGTATGTCGATCTTTCCGATGCCATAAAGTTTGTAATTTTTCGATATCGGGGCTAGGAGTTATGATTTTTGGAAAAACCCTTTTTGTTCTTGGGTTTTCAATCCGACCCTTTTGTAATCTTTTGTGCATAATTCCTTCATCCGACATCCGTTTGACTCGATTCTTGAAGCATTGGATTCCTAAGACAATTACGTTTATTTTTATGAAGAATTATGATTTTTAGGAGATTAAATGGAAAGAGATTGATTGAACCAAAGTAGGAGATTTGGTTATAGGTTATAAGTTGGATAATTTTCTGAACATGGTTCAGTATTTTGCGATTTTAGGGAGCTGTACAACTCCGATTGAGTTGATTCTTGAGGGAAAATAAAGTTAAGACATAGGGCTACAACTCTTGTGAAGGGATCGAAATTTAATTTCATCTCTAAGATTGTTAATTTCTGGAATTAAATTCGCGTAATGTTCAGTCTAGTATTTTGTGAAGGTCCGATCGTATTTCGGCTATAACTTCTTCGTTTTAGATCCGAATTGAGCGCCGTCAGTGGCATTGGATTCGTAAGATCTAGAGGAACAATTTTTAAGAGAAAGTTTATCCAAATTATTTCATTTAGATGCTTGAAATCAGGACGCAATGTATCAGTTTTTCAAATTCCTGCAGGGGCAATTTTGGAAATAAGCAAACAAGTGAGGGCATAAGGGTCATTTGTGCCCCATTTTAAGTGACATGGCAAAACTCATATGAGGCTGTCGTTTTTACTCCCAGAAAACACTAAAAAGTTCACGAAAAATTCAAAGAAGAAAGAAGAAGAAACGTTGGAAAAGAGAGAAGGGAAGGAATCGGTTATGGAAGAGAAGAAGGAAGGTGGAAGTTGTGATTCTTTCTCCATGATTCTCAAGGCTTTTCGTTTGTTTTCAAGGGGGAAAGATGATGAAAGAAGGTGAAAGTTCCATGGCTTCCAAGAAATTCGAAAATCAAGAGAGAGAAGGTAAGAGAGAGGTTTTTATGATTTTGAAATTTTGATGAGTTTGATGATTGATTTGGCTTGGAATGGTTATGGATTTAGCTTATCTATGATTATTTGAAGAGATTAGACTATGGTTATGTTTAATTTTGGTTATGGAAGATTCTAGAGAGAGAAAGCTTAGTGAAGAAGATGATGAATAGTAAAATTTGGGAGTTTTTGAAATTGTTGCTTTAGATGGCTTGAATTAGTGATGAATTTGAGATATCCTAAGTTAATTTTGATGTTTATGCTTTAGGTGAAGTTTAATTTGAAAAATTGTAAATTGGGGGTTTAGGCTTAATTTGGAATTTGGGGATTTTCCCAAATTTTGTGAATTAATGGTGTAGAATCATCAATAATAGCATGAATTGATGAAATATGGAATCAATTTTGAAGAAATTATGTTTTATGATATTGAATTTGTGCAAATTGGTTTAGGCCAATTTTGAAAATTGGAGATTTTCAAAATTGGAGATTGAAATAGCTTGAATATAAGAGGAATTGATATTTCCTAAGTTCAATTTGAGAAATTAAGTTAATTATGATATTGAATTTGATTGGATTGGTTTAGGTTCAATTTGTAATTTGGGGGGTTTTTGAAATTAGTGATGTAACTATCTTGGAATTAGTAAGAATTGATGACTTAAGCATCAAATTGAAGGATTAAGTTATTTATGAGATTAAATTTTGATGAAATTGATTTAGGAAATTTTCAATTGGAAGGAAGAAAGGAGAAAAGGTCAAATTGAAGCATTGGACAAGATGCTAGCATGGATATGAGGTGGGTAGTATATTTATTTATTGAATTATAAGCTAAATGTGAATTTTGAAAATTAAAGAAAACAAAATTTGATTTTGATAAATTATTGTAGATAAAATGTTTGAAAAAGGAAGTAAATGTTTGAAATTATGATTTGAATAGTTAAAATGAGTTTTAGAAAATGCAAGAATTATGAAATTCATGGTTTTCAAATTATTTGATTTATGATTTAAATGATTTAAAGAATTAGTGCATATATTGTGATGAATATGTGATTTAAGTGAACTGCATTCGATTTGTTATATGAATTCATGTGGATATATGTTGGTGTCATTTATGACACATTATGATTATATGATATGAAAAAATTTTTAAAGAAAATGTGAAATTTCGAAAAGTGCCTTCGAGCAATCTGCTTGTTTTAAGCATGAATATGTGAATTGTATGGGTTTGGTCAGTCCCTCCAGTAGATTCAGTCTTTCTCTCCTCGATAGCCTTCTCCCGCGCCCATGAGTGGCTTAGGAGTTCCGATTCGAACTCCCCTCCGTTCACTGGTACATGAACATTATGCGTGAATGTGCGATACGTCTGTTAGACCGAACCAAACCAATTACGATGTGTTATGTGGTTTTAATTTGATTATGATGTGATACACTATGATGTGATGCATTCATGTTTAAGGCTGCATGTTTTGAAAAGGTTTGAGATTTTGAGAAGCGACAAAGTAAATTTTTCAAGCATGAAATTACCAAATGGATATAAATGTTTTGAAATAAATGAAAATTTTGAGAAAATCTTAGAAAGTGTTGATGAAATTGAAAAGTTTGAAAATGAGTTTTTGGAGAAATTCTTAAATGGGAAATGTTTGAAAAGTTTAAAAATAAAAGATTTTTCCGCTTATTGTTCAATTTATAAATGTATTATCCACGAGCTTAGAGCTCACTTTCTTTCATCCTCATCTCCGTGTTTTCACGCAGGAGATCGGATGGAAGACGAGTATGATGTCAACCCGATAGTTTTTGTATGCTTTGTTATATGTGTAATGTTGGAGTTTAGTTTTGAAGTTGTGAAAAAGGTTTATGGATTATGTATTGCTTTTGTTTATGGCTTGAAAAGTCATTATGTAAATTTATGATGTATTTCAGTTATGAGTTATGTATGATTGTGGAATAGATTTTGTACGTAAATTTGAATTGAGATGGATATAAATGGCAATTGGAATGTATATGAATGGCTTGTGATTGAAATGTGAATAATTGAGTGGAGATGTATTATGAATTGGAATGATGAAGTGTTTAGAACTAAGATTGTGTATCTGCTGGTGTTTGGATGCCGGACGGGAGGTCCGATGTTGCCTTGTGCTATTGGGATTATGTATTAGAAGTGCGTTTCTTTGGTTTTTAAATTTTTGGGCTGTCAAAATACAGTCGTTATACTGCCGAAATTTTGGTAAAATTTTGGTAAAATGGGTTTAAAGAAATGAGTTTGAGGATTTATATAATTGTATAAGAAATGATTAAGATGAATTAAGTGGAAATTGGTGAGGATGAGTTTCCAAAAAGGGAATTGTATGGAATGGTTATGATTTGAATGAGATTGATTCAAGAGAAAAGGAATGAATAAAGAGGAAAAAAAATTATACCGAATTTGAAATATCTTAGGGTTTCCAACGCGATTATGTTCATCTATTCGAATGTGTTTCTGTGTTCTTGATTGTTCTCGGATGTCGGCGCCATTTGTTAAGTATCGATTCCGCTTCGCTTCGTTTTGCTCCGGTACTTTCGTTCTCCGTTTTTCGTTTTCCGGTTGGGATCCGATTCCCGGATCGGGTCCCAACAAAATCCATGGTCACTCGTTGCCACTTCCACTCCGAAATAGGCAACGGCCTCAACTTGCCCGAAGGTGCCTGGTGTTCAGCCTTGACCTGCTGACACACTAGACACTTACTAACAAACTCTGCTATATCCCTCTTCATGCCTTTCCACCAAAAATGCTCTCTCAAATCCCGATACATCTTGGTGCTACGTGGATGCATGGCGTAAGGCGCATTATGTGCCTCATCCATAATCTCGGCCTTAATTTCCTGCACATCAGGAATACACAATCTGTTTCCCACTGTCATAGGCCCATCATCTTGCACATCTATCTCAGAAACCTTACCCTTCTGAATTTCATCCCTGAGTCTGCTCAAATCTGCATCTTGAGCCTGCAATTCCCTAACCTTTTCCCTGAGAATCGGCCTCACTCTGAAATTAGCGAGAAGACACTCCGACTCCTGCTGCTCCAAGCTTATCTTAAGCTTGGCCATCTCTTCCAATAAAGGAAGATAAACCGATCGAACATGAGCAATTGACGACTTCCTGCTCAAGGCATCCGCCACAACATTGGCCTTGCCCGGATGATACTCAATCAACAAGTCATAATCTTTGAGTAGCTCAATCCACCTTCTCTGCCTCAAATTCAGTTCCTTTTGACTCAACAAATACTTCAGACTCTTATGATCAGTGAAGATCCGATTATAAACTCCATACAAATAATGCCTCCAAATCTTCAAGGCAAAGATCACCGCTGCTAACTCCAAATCATGCGTGGGGTAATTCAGCTCATAAGGCTTCAACTGCCTCGAAGCATAAGCAATCACCCGATCTCCCTGCATCAAAACACATCCAAGACCCTTCCTCGAAACATCACTATACACCGAATAACCTTCATTTCCCGAAGGCAAAACCAAAATCGAAGCACTCGTCAATCTGAGCTTGAGCTCCTCGAAGCTCCTCTGACACTCCTCACTCCAAACAAACTTCTGGTTTTTCCTCAACAACTTCGTCATCGGAGCGGATATCATAGAGAATCCCTCCACGAATCTCCTGTAATAACCTGCTAAGCCTAGAAAGCTCCTCACTTCTGCTACATTCTTCGGGGCTTCCCAATTCACCACAGCTTCTATCTTCTTTGGATCCACATGAACTCCTTGCTCTAAGATCACGTGTTCAACAAATGACACCTCCCTCAGCCAAAATTCGCATTTATCGAATTTGGCATACAACTCGTGTCTCCTCAAAGTCTCTAAAGAAACCCTCAAATGCTCCTCATGCTCCTCATCACTCTTGGAATTCACCAAGATATCATCAATGAAGACAATGATAAATTGGTCCAACAATGGCTTAAAGACCCGATTCATCAAATCCATAAAAGCTTCAGGAGCATTCGTCAATCCAAAAGGCATCACCATAAACTCAAAATGCCCATACCGAGTCCTGAAAGCAGACTTCGGCACATCCGACTCCTTAATCCTCAACTGATGGTAACCCGATCTCAAGTCTATCTTAGAGAAGACTCTCGCTCCTTGCAATTGATCAAACAGATCATCAATGCGAGGAAGCGGATACTTATTCTTCACCGTAACCTGATTCAGCTTCCGGTAGTCCACACACATCCTTAGCGATCCATCTTTCTTTTTCACAAAAAGAACCGGAGCTCCCCAAGGCGAAGAACTCGGTCGAATATATCCCTTCTCTAATAACTCCTCCAATTGCTCCTTCAGCTCCTTCAATTCCGTCGGAGCCATCCGATAAGGCGGAATTGAAATCGGCGCTGTACCTGACAAAAGCTCGATCGAAAACTCAATCTCCCGAGCTGGCGGTAGTCCTGGTAATTCCTCGGGAAAAAACGTTCGAGAATTCCCTGACTACTGGAATATCCTCCAACTTCCCTCTATCATCCCTGGTGTCAACCACATAAGCCAAAAACGTCTCACAACCCTTACTCATCATCTTTTCTGCTGTTAATGCTGAAACAATTCTGGGTGGATTCGCTTTCCTGTCCCCAGTAAACACTACTCTTCTACCGTCATCCAATTCAAACTCTACTGTCTTCTGTTTACAATCCAAACGGGCATTGTACTTCTCCAACGTATCCATACCCAGTATCACATCTAATCCTCGCATCTTCAGTGGCATCAGATCTACCACTAGAAGTCCTCCACCAATACTAAGCTCACATCCTCTAAACACCTAACTAATCACAATGTGCTGACCAATCGGAGTACTCACCATCAGCGGAGTATCCAACGGACTCGCAACCCCATCACACACAGGTCTACTCGACGATACAAACAAGTGAGTAGAACCTGGATCAATCAACACAAGCACATCATCAGCAAATAAATGAGCCATACCAGTGACAACATCTGGAGCGGCCTCTGCATCCTTCCGCGTCATAGCAAACACCCTGGCTGGTGCCTGCCCTCTCGGTCTCCCCAGAAGACTCGCCCTCTTGGCGAGATCAATCGCCTACCTCTGTCAAGTCCTCGACCCACGGTCTCATCCTCCTAGAGCTGCATCGAGGTCCCTCTCTCTGGACGGTGAGAGACACTCTCGCCTGTGCCTTTCATCCTGAGTTGAAGCATGCTCCCGTCAATCTGTAACACTTCCCACTATGGAAATTACCGCAGTGCTCACACTTAGGCACGGATGACCTGTCCCCATCTCCCCTCCTACTACCGCCCACCGTGGAAGCTTGGTAAGAAACAGTAGAGGTCCGCATCGGCCTAGGTCGGCTCGCACCACTACTCCTCTCCTCTGACTGATGAACTGGGAAGCTCCTAGCACTCCTATCTGGCATAGGAGTACTAGTGCCACCTCCCCTCCTGGACTGCTCTCTTCCCTTTCTCTTCTTGTTCACAGCACTCTTGATATTCTCTATGTTCTCCACCCTCAAAGTTGCCTCAACCAGCTGCTGGAAGTCACCGAAATTCTGCACAATCACCTTCTCTCTGATAGCCAAGTGCAATCCCGACTCAAACCTGTGACATCTTGCAGCCTCACTCAACATCAGATCTGAAGCATACCGGGATAACTGTGTGAACTGGCGCTCATACTCGCTCACCGTCATCTCTCTCTGGGTGAGACTCAGAAACTCCCTCTGCTTCTGCTGGAAATATACCTCTGACAAATACTTCTTCTTAAAAGCAGCTAAGAAGTTCTGCCAAGATAACCCTACCGGCCTCATCTGACTGTCCGGCACGATCTCCCACCAATGTAGAGCATCACCCTGAAGCAAGCTCGCAGCATACACCACTCGCTCATCCTCTTCGCAATCCATCTGATCCAGCACCCGTTCTGTCCTCCGCAACCATGTCTTAGCTTCCTCAGGATCTGCGGTCCCAAAGAAGTCAACTGCTCCATACTTTCTCAGCTTGTCGAACTGTTTTCCCCTCTTAACTGGGGCCGGAGCAGAAGGCTGTGGCATCTGACCCATAGCCTAAACAAACGCCTGAGTAAAGGCCTGAAACATCCTCGGATCCAAAGGAGGCACTTGCTCCTGCATAACTGGCGACTTCTGAGTAGGCGACGGAATGGGCTCACTACCTAGCCCTACAGAAGCCTCAGCATTCCCTGGGGCTACGGACTCATCAGTCCTCTCCTCTCTAGTCGGAGAGTCAGGTGCAGCAGATCCTTGCATAACTCCTCGTGTCCTTCTACGAGGTGGCATCGTACTCCTTCAAATGGAAACACTAAGGATTAGCTATACGGCAATCTACATGTATGCATGATATGCATGTCACTTAATACAATCAAGTAATGCAACAAATAATCATAGATCACACAATCCTATTATGCATTCTAAGCCGAGGATACCTAAACCTAGGCGCTCTGATACCAAACATGTTGGACCCGGGCCCCGAATCCCCGAATCCTGAGGCGGCCCCTCGGGCTGCGCCGGCGTCGGGCACCCAAATACCGTCGGACCCGATCCCAACATTTCTACATATATATAGACATAGGTCGTTCATAATTCACACATCATTATTCTCATACATTCCAGCACTTACACATGCATCTCAATATCTTTGAATTACAAGACAAAAATCTTAGCTGGACTAATATCTTTACTTGGGCTAACAAATTGAAATGGGATAGTAGAAAAGAAGAGGGAGTCTTAAAATTTTGTTTTATAATACTAGTACACTATATGTAGAGGATGAGAAATACTAAAATCTTTGGAAAAGCTAAGGACTACAAAGAGTATAGTTGGATCCAATTCTGGATAAAACTAAAGATGGCTATTATGATCGATGCTAATTAGTTGTTCATCTCCAGTTACATTAAAATGCAACTGAGCAATTAGATTTTGTTATTGTTAGACATTTTGCACTTTCTAGTTTTGTTAATTTGTATGAGCTATAGTCTTAGGAGATGTAACCTCATATGCTTTGTAATTTCCACCTTTTAAATGAATTTATTACGTACTTTAAAAATAGTTATTACAAAAACTATTTATAGTCAATATGAATTTATAACACCAGATTCACTAGCTGTTGGGACACTAGTTGACCAGTACACATATTGAACAACTATTATGACACATTGGTTGAACTATACATCACAAGGTTGCTACAAACTCATAACACATCAATTATATATAGTAAGTTTTTGGATTAATAAAGTTAACTTAAAAATAATAGTACAAAGTGTAAAATGAACTTGACGAGCCTTGATCTTCTTTTTTTCCTTATTTTGATCTTCATTTTTTCAATTGTAAACCTCAACTTTTCTTTAACAATTTCATACACTTTCTTCTTAAGTTTATGGCTTCATTTTGTTCTAATATTGTTTTTTATCAAAAAAATAAACACATTATTAGTAATTATGTTTTGTTATCAACAAAACATCAATTAGAACCCCTTTGGTTCAACAATATCTTCCTTTTTGATGATGGCAAAACAATTGTGATATTAGAGAACAATAATAAAATTAAGCACATAATTTAAGATAGCGATAAACTACCCTTAATTCATATATAAACATAAATTCAATATGAAGAGCATAATTCAATATCAAGAGCCAAAGAGATATTCACAATGAAAGAAATATCCATAAATGAAAACATAAATTTACTCCAGATACCAAATAAAACAAAATAAATACAAAAATGACAAAATAATCACTCCTCTTAAATTTCATTACTTCCCCTAAATGTTATCACTCCCCTTAAATCTAACATCACTAAAGTTTCTCCCCCTTTTTAGAATCATAAAAAAGAATTTAAAAAATGCACAACATAAAGTGTCATGCATCATGTTGACTTGGTTAAAAAGAAGAATTTGATCAAAATTTCTCACTAGAAAGTGTTGTTAAATATTTAAAGAGTCAAAAAATGTTCAATTTTCATAGGGACATTCCTAATTATGTCTAATTTAAAAAATCCCAATTTTGATAAAATGCCTAAGTTGAAATTTTTAATTAAAGTGAAGTTTTCACAAAATTAGTGATTGGAATTGTAACAAATAATGTTGGGCCCGGGCCCCGAATCCCCGAATCCCGAGGCGGCCTCTCGGGCTGCGTCGGCGTCGGGCGCCCAAATACCGTCGGACCCGATCCCAACATTTCTACATATACATAGACATAGGTCGTTCATAATTCACACATCATTATTTTCATACATTCCAACACTTACACATGCATCTAAATATGAATCAAACTCATGCCATTACAATCTAAAGGATTGTCACAAGTGTTCAAAATTATCCGAAATACAAAATAAGTTTCACTAAAAAAAAATACATGAGAATACTCTATGATAATATGCTTGGAGGGCCAACCAAAATATGAACTTATGACAAAGCTCCTAATTAACTCGAAGTTTCCGATGCCTCGCAAGTTCAAAGATCGTCCTGATCTGCACCTGAGGAGGGAAAAATAATGGGTTGAGCTACACAGCTCAGTGGCTAATATAATTATAGCCATCGGCAACTAGCACAAATCCCAGCATATAAATGTATATATATTATATCTATATAGACATCAATTCAAGCACTCACATGCTAATCAAACAATTCACGCATTCAATATAATTAATTCATCAATTCATAATTCTATCACAAAGTATGCTTCACCGTGAACAATTCACATATGCAATGCACATCACAATGGGTCGAGGGTTCCATGGAAACAAAAGGAGAAACCAAGTTTACACCCTGAACGAAATAAGTCCATTCGAGCTCATATGCCACAAGCGGCAGCGGGAGAAGGCTCTTGTCTACGTGCACGTGATTTAACGAAATGGTTCCACTCTACTTAAAACAAAAGCATATAATCATGCTCATAATCATTTTTTCATATGGTATTCTTTCCTTTAGTCAAAATGTCGTGACCGAAGTCAAGGCATAACATGCTCAAAATCAAAATGTCATGCTATCCATTTCCATGATTCTTTCAAAATATATGAAATCAAAATCATTCAATTCATCACAGTTACACAGGGATCATCTACAACATATATTCATACATAGGCAAGAATTTTCCTAATCACACAATAACTATAAGTATATTACCCATCTAAGATCGCTTGAGTAGTCGACTCACTGGTGTCCTTCCTCTTGCGATGAAATCGGGTCAGCTTGGTTTCCTAAAACAACCAAGTTTCCATTCGATCAGTATCCACAGAAAATAATCACAGCATGGAAAGCCAAAATAAAGCATTAAAAGTCTCCATCCGACTCTCATCTAAATTCTCAAACCTTTCGAAGCAATTTCCGAACTTCCCTTCTTCATACAACTTGTAGCCCTTAATCTCTAGTTTACAATGAATCTAAAATCACCTCAATCGGGCATCTATACTAAAAGATCTGAACAAAATATCAAAAAATTCATTTTTGGACAAAGGGGAGGTTCGCCGTGACGTCTGAGCGTGCACACGCCGCGACGTCTGCTCCTCGCGGCGAACCAAATGTCGCTCGTCGCGATGTCCACGGCTATTTCACACGTCGCGACGAATAAAATATTTACACGTCACGACGTGGCTCTCCTTCCACGCACGCCGCGGCGTGTTCATACACACGTCGCGACGTCTGGGTCGAGAGCCCTACCCCGAACTCCAATTTTCCAGCTTTTCTCACTTCAATCCCTTCCCAAACACAAATGCAACACAACCAAACTATAGATCAAGACTTATACTACATTTCTAACCCATTCTAAGCTTCAAATCCATCACAAACACATCAACCCAAAGAAATCTCTACATTTATGCCCTAAAACCCTAAAACCTTCGATTCTCACGGATTCAGCATTCTCTAGGTTTAAATCCAACCAAAACAAGGTTAAACAAAGCATAACGTACCCGGAAACACTTCGAATTTGTCAAAAATCGCTGAAATCGTAAGACTCTCTTTTCTCTTCTCTTCCTCCCTCACGACGGCAACTTCTCTTTTCTTCTTCTCCTTTCTTTCTTTCCTTTTCTTTTCCTTCTTCTATTTCCTTCTAATGACCTACTTAAGTCAAAGGAAACATATAGACCATTATACCCCTTCTTGCAAGGCTTAAATCTGTCTAACTCAAGCAGTATTCCCAAAATGCCCTCAAACATTTCATTTCCTTTAATTCCCATTTAAACCACATCATAACGAATTAAGCTCAAATAAACCAAATTTATGCACTAATACTCCCAATTTAATCAAACTAAGGCATAAAACCACAATTATCACAATTCATACTGAATAATATCATATATAAAAATTTGGGGTCTAACAAATAAAATATAATTACAATATCCAATAGTCAAGTTTAGAAAAGAATGAATTATTTATGAAGTCCTAAATTTAAAAATGATGGAATAAAGTAGTCAAATTTTAAATTCTAGAATGAAAAATATAATGTAACCACACTTGAAAAATTAAATGAATCATGCAATTTATGAAAAGGACATGAACATTTTTAAGTAATCCTAAAGTTAAGGGTTTATCTATAGGGAATTGGATTATAAATATCTTTAATTAAAAACAAGGGAAAATTGAAGGAGGTAGTTATTTGCAATAGGATGAGGTGTTTTTCAAAGATAAAAGTGAATTATCTAAGGTTTTGAGAAGCCTTAAATAAGAAAAAGTGAGACAGAAGCAAGGAAAACGAGGGGGACATTGAATCATGTGTATTAGTAAACCACTTAGGGAATTTATGGATCTTTATATATCAACCAAATATGTCACAAGTTAACTTAATTGTCTTCCCTAAAAGAGACATTGGTCCACCATTATAGCTTTGTAGTCAACCCTTCATGCAATAAAACTTCTCCTAAATATACTAGGACTATAAAATTTCTTTGAAAAGGGACATTTGGTTGACCAGTGTAAGTAATTGGGTGACTAAATCTTCAACCAAATAATGAACAAATACACTAGATAAAAGAATGTCAGATATTAGGGCATTGGTTAACTAATGAAGGACATTGGTGGACCAATGAGAGTATTTGGGAAACTAGAAAAGAAATTAGAAAACTAACAAACTTATTGGAAAGCAAAAAGGAGTGAATTTTAAAGACACTGGTAGACCATACTAAGATATTAAGTGACCAGTTAACTAGATAGCTTAAGGAACCATCTTTGAAACTTAAATTAAAGTATAAAAGCTTCAACAAAGAATAGTAAAACACATATCAACCAACTTAATATGAATAAAAAATAAATCCTATTTAAAAAATAAATTTCCTCTACCTAACCAAGATTAATCCTTATTTAAAAGTTTAGATAAATAATGACATAATTGGTGTAAACTCTAGCTTATTGACCTTATTTGCATACATTCTCTAGTTCTAAGTACTAGGGTTCATACTTTAAAACACCTTATTCATAATTCAAACTTAAATAATCATCACTAAGGATTTGTACTCAAACCGATAAATAAATGCAAGTAATCACATATTTCTAAATTATGAATTAATAATTACCTTATGTTAAACATTACTTATAAGAGGTTTCAATCAAGATTATTATTGATTTCTTAATTTATTAGTGGCATCTCATCCTTCTCAATTGGTTTAATAATTTGAGGAGTTTTAATGGTTAATTTAAGGAGTTAAATTCTTTATATCCTATAACAACATCTTCAAGACTTTCTTCGAGGAAATAATGTCATATTCATTGAGGAAAGAGTGTCATATTCATCATGATAAAAGATATACAAAATGCTTAATTCGATAGCTACTATCTTTACTACGTACCATTTACTCTTTATTCTCTAATAGTCTTATAACACAAGGTAAGCAATATGTTTTAGGAATCCAAATAAGCTTGGTTCCTTCTTCTTTCAATACTTTCAAAGGTTTGTTTAACGTTCTTTGTTGATAAAGCAAAATTTTTAATATGTCCAAACTGACCACAAAATGAAATACCATGTTATATGAGTAATGATGATGCATAAATGTGTTGCTTAGAATTCTATGTGTGTATGCATAATCAGAAAGTTTTCTTTGGGCATTAAATATGTTGATTGGTCCTGAAGGATGGTGAAAAGTCCTACCATGATTATATTTATGATGCCTACAATAAATGAAGGCACGATGCATGCTTCCATAGAGGTATGTATGGGTTTGTATGTTATCATAAAATTATGTATATTCTTCCTTTAAAAGTAGTAAACATATGTCTAGATTGTGAACCATATATGAAAGCATAATTTTGGCTTTTAGGTTGGGACTTAGTGAATGTCATGTGCATGTGCATATTTCTAAGTGTATGCTCCATGCTTATTTGTCATTTTAGTCAATGATTCTTCACTATGTAAAAGTTTTCCTTTGAGAAAGGTAGTTTTGAAGTTGGAAACACTTTCCCATTTATATCCAATTTCATGCCTATTATTAGAACTATTTTGAACTCCTTTTTTTTTTTTTCAAATTTCTCATTTCCCTTTGTAATTTTAGATAAAGAATTCTTAAGAGCACCAATTTCCTTTTTCAATATTTCATTCTTACACCTTAATGCATTCAAGTCATGATTATAAGAAAAAATCACCTTTTTAGATGGTTTAATGCTATTTAATTCACTTTTCATCTTTTCATTCTTACTCATCGATGTATCCAAATACTTTTGAACTTCCTTGTGTTTGGAATATAATTTCTTTCTTTTCTTGCTCATAATTTCTGAATTTTTTACTAATTCATCGTATGTCAAATTAACATCACTATTATTACAAGAATTAGGGTTAGATGTTACCTCATCATTGTCTACAACGGTAAAGCACATATGAATATAATTTCTTTCTTCTTTTGAATGTTTGCTTTCGGATTCATTTATGTCATCCCAAGTTGATGCTTTTAGTTCTTTCTTCTTATCCTTCTTATCCTTCTGATATTTTCTCTCGTACTTCTTATTATAATTGATTTAAAGATATTGTGACTTTATATGGCTAAGTTTTCTACATTCAAAGTAAGTAATATTAGAGGATTTATATTTTAAATAATTTGTACCTTTATTGAAGTCCTTTTAAAAGAGAATTTCTTCTTCAAGAACCTCTTAAATTTTCTAACGAGTAAGCCAATGTCTTCCTCTTCTCTTTCATTAGTTGATGTCTCTTCCTCTTCACTGGATTCTTCTTTTGAGGATTTAATCACTAAAATTTTCTCAATTAAAGCGGTGTCTTTTCTTATATCTCTTGGAGCCTAATTTGGTATGTGAGGAGGGATATAATAAATTCCTCTAGTGGTAGTGGTAATGTTGCTAGATCATTAACTTTTTGTGTGCTCATCATTTTAGCTTTCTATGTCTTTAGAAGTGACCTAAGTAACTTTCTTACTAATTCAACATTAGTATAGGTCTTTCCAAGACTTTTGAGAGCTTTATTAATATCAATGAATATAGTATACATGTTAGAGATGCTTTTATCATGTTTCATTTAAAACAATTCATATTGATGTATTAGCACGCTTTCTTAGCTCTCCTTAACTTGGTTTGTGCCCTCATGAGTAATTTCTAATAATAAGTTGTTTTATAAGTAGAGACCCTATTAAATTCATTTCTTTCTAAAGACCAAGGTAGGATGTATATGGCCCTATTATTCATGGATACTAATCTCCTATGTTATGCTTTTTAGTTTTCCTTTAATTTGGGTACCTTTTGTTATCTACAATTTTTGTTGGAATAAAGGAACCATTAGAAACTATTTCCCATAGGTCTACACTTTCATCCATTAGAAAGAATCTCATTTTATTTTTCCAATAAAGATAATTGTTACCATCAAAGAAAGATGGTCTACTAATGCTTTATCCATCTTGGTTGAATGATGATGATGAATATCCTAAATATGCCATTATGATCTTTTCTTTAGGATTTTGTTATAAATAATAGCCTAATATACCTACTTTAATGCCACTTGTTAGTCCTTAATGGCACCCAAAAATAGCAAAAATTGGGTGTTTTCAAAATTTAACAATATTTCTAACCAACAAATTAATTAAAAATTAAAAATCATTTAAAGAGGTTAGGGAGGAAAGAGTGCAAACCTATTTATAGTTGTTTAACAAACAACCCTTGCCTATGTCCACTCTTAATACTCTTCTTAGAATGCCATTATAAATCTTCTTTTAAGGCAAATAACAAACTTTGTACAATCTTTCATAGTAAAAAGGAACCTTTCTTACAATCTTTTTTCAATGTGAAGAGGAACCTCAATAACATATAGATCACCCCCCAAGTATAATATTCAACAATCCAATAAAGTATTACAATTCAAGATTATTTTACTTATTCACTAAATAACCCTAAAATGGCTAACTCACACAAATATGACAAAATAATGCTCAAATGACTGAAAAGTTTTTTGAAATGTGTGTAAACAATATTGAAAACCTTCTTAATGCTAAAATCAAAGAGAAACAACTATCTATAGCGTTTGGGACCCAAAATAATCGTTGGAGCCAAGAACTAGCTGTTACAATAGCTATATACAATGCACTAATCGACTAGTATGGTATACTGGTCAACTAGTATACATTTGTAACACCAAATTCACTATCTATCGGAACACTAAACGGCTAATCCACATATTAGTCAACTAATATGACACATTGGTCAACTAAAACTTCTACTAGTATTGCTACAAACTCACCATCCATTAATTTTAACAACTTTGACCTATATTGGTTAACCACTAACCCATATAATTGACCAGTCACCCTAAAAATAAGATTTAAGCATATCAAATGCTTAGAAGCAATTTTTTAATCCAAATATGATTAAGACATTTCCCAAAATGTATTATTTGAAAATTTTAAAAGGCTTTTATATGAAAATAAAAAGTTTCAACACCTCTTAATGAATGTAAAGAATCATGCAATGAAATAAGATGAAATGATTATGCATGCTGAGCTTCGAGATCATCAAATTAATAAGGTGAGCTTACAAATAGCAATACAAAGTGTAAAATGATCTTGATCTTCTTTTTTTATTTTGAACTTCATTTTTTAGTTGTAAAATTCAAATTTTCTTTATCAACTTAATATATTACTTCTTGAGTATATGAATTCTTTTTTTTCTAATATTACTTTTCATCAAAATAATTAACTCATTATTGCTAATCATCAAAACATCAATTGGAACCTCCCTTAGTTCAATAAGTTATAATTTGTTTAGTTATTTAGTTCACTCCTATGTTTTGTTGTTTTTGTAGGTCTTTGGGTTAGTTTATGACATGAGGAAATCCATATAATATGTTTTAAAAAGATCTAGAATTGAGAGGATGATTCTTATAAATCTTTGAAATGCCTTAATTAGAGAGGTAAATATAGATCAACGGATAGAGGAGTTGAAACTCTAGATTGAGACTAAAGATTCATAAATCATGGCAGATTAACCAATGATAATGTTTGATTATGCTAAGCTAGACTTGAATGGGATAGATTCTAGCATTATAAGGTCAACTATTACTACTAACAACTTTGAGATTAAATCAAACATTATTCAGATGGTACAGTAGTTTGTCCAGTTTGATGGATTGTATGATGAGGATCCCAATGCACATATAGCCAATATTCTAGATATTTGTGGCATCTTTAAGATTAATGGTGCCATTGATGATGTAATTAGATTGAAATTATTTCCATTCTTTTTCAGGAACTGAGCTAAGAAATGGTTAAATTCTTTACCTAAGGGATCTATCACTACATGGAACTAGATGACAAAGAAATTCTCTTTGAAATATTTTCCACAGTCAAAACTCTTAAGCTAAGAAATGAAATCTCTCCCTATAATTGATTTATTCAAAGACCTTATATGATACATGAGATAGATTTAAGAAGTTGCTAAGAAACTGCCCATATCATGATTTACCACCATGGTTACACATTCAGACTTTCTACAATAGGCTCAATCAAACAACTAGGTAGGTGACTGATGTAGTAATTAGGAGTATTTTAAACAATAAAACCCCAAAAGAAACCCAAGTTCTCATTAAGGACATGACAATGAACTACTATTAGTGGTGCTCTTCTTGAGTAAAACTTAGCAAGTTAGCTGGAGTTAATGATGTAGATGCAGTTACAACTTTAGAAGGTCAGGTTGAAGCTTTGTGTAAAAAGAATTGACAATGAATTCTCAGCTATTCCAAGTGATGTAGTGTGACTTGCCCGAGCTAGGGCATGCAAGTTAAAAATGTCAGGCAACAAAGGTTGTGGCAAAGACAGAGCATGTAAACTATATATAAGGAATGCTTGTAACCTCAAAATAATCCTTACAATAATACATATAATCCAGAAGGGAGGAATCATCTAAATTTCTCTTAGAGAAATTAAGGAAAGCAAGGAACAACCCCTACCAGGATTTTAGCAACACCTACCATAGGAAAAGGAGCCAAGTTTGGGAAATGTAATGACTAAATTTCTCCAAACTCCAAAGATAAGATTACAATTACTAAAACTTTAGAAGGAAATAAAAAAGCTTCTATCCATAACTTGGAAAACCAGATTGATTAGCCAGCAAACTAGTTTCTAAAAGAAAATAAGGGAGTTTACCTTATGACACCTAGATAAATCCTAAAGAACATGTGAAGGCGGTCACTCTTAGGAGTGAAAAGGAATTTTAAGTCAAAAATAAAACCTAGAGTGAGGAGGAGACTGATAAGAGTAGTTAAGAGAAAGTAAAGACAAAGAGAATCCTTCAAAAGTTAAGAAATTCTAACCCACCATTGCATATCTTGCTAAGTTGAAGAAAGATTTTATAGATAATTAGTTTCATAAATTTCTTGAACTTTTTAAACAACTTCATATTACCTTTTGTTAAGGATCTTTTGTAGATGCCAAAGTATGCTAAGTTTTTAAAGGAATTGCTATCTAATAAGAGGAGGTTATAGTAGTTAGCTATAGTGACATTGAGTGAGGAATGCTGCTATTCTACAAAACAAGTTGCCCAAGAAGCTTAAAGATCTAGGGAGCCTTACTATCTCTTGTTTAAATAGTATTTTGTTAGTAAAAAAAAACTTTGGTTGATTTGAGGGCTATAACTTGTTGCACTATAAATTATTTAAGAATTTGAATTAAGAGAACTAAACCTAATATAATGAGCATTAAGTTAGTATATATATTGGTTAAGTATCATAGGAGTATTATTAAGGATGTGCTTATTAAAGTTGATACATTTATTTTTCTAGTTAATTTTATGATCTTAGATATGGATAAGGATATAGAGGTACCTTTGATTTTAGGTCAACCCTTTTTAGCCATTGCTAGAACTATAATTGATGTTAGTGATAACAAACTAGTGTTTAGGGTTGGGAAAGAAGAGGTTCCCTATAAAATATCCGATTTCATGAGACATTCCCTTGAATAAGATGATATTGGTTATTTTATTGATAACATTGATTTTGTAGTTTTAAATGTTGTTCAGTATTTTATTTTTAGAGACCTGTTGGAGTTGTACCTTATTTATGGTAAAGAGGAAGATAAGGATAGATCCATAAAGAAAGACAAGTAGTCTACTTAGAGGCTAATTAACCTATGTGAGGAAGGAGTTTGAAAAGATTGATAGAAGCAATGAGAAGGGGATGAAACTTGTTATTAGAGATTTGTCAAAATTATAGTTAAAGAAGTTGCCTAGTTATTTGGAATATGCATTTTTAGAGAATAATTCAAAGTTTTTGGTGATTATTGCTTCAAATTTAGAGTTGGACCAAAAAGAGAAGTTGTTAAATGTGCTTAGAGAGCATAAAAGGGTTATTGCTTGAAAGATTTTTGACAACAGAGGAATTATCCTCCTTTTGCACTTACAAAATTCTTATAAAGGATGATTTTGTGTCAGTTATATAACCCTAAAAAGCTTGAATCCCAATATGAAGGAAGTAGTAAAGTTAGAGGTAACTAAACTCTTAGATGCTAGTGTGATTTACTCTATTTCTGATACTTCCTAGGTAAGTGTTATACATATTGTACCAAAGAAGGGAGGAATGACTAAAGTACCCAATGAGAAGAACGAATTGATTCCCATAAGAATCTTCACTAGTAAGAGAGCATGCATTATTTATAGGAAGCTAAATGATATTACTAAAAAATATAACTTTCCTTTACCGTCCATAGACTAAATGTTAGAGTGACTAGCTAGATACATGTGCTACTAGTTTTGAATGAGATTTTGGGCTATTTCTAAGTTCTTATTGATTCTTAGATCAAGAAAAAGATAACATTCACAAGTCCTTACAGTACATTCTCTTATAGGAGGATACCCTTTGGATTGTACAATGCGCCTGCTAGGTTTCAAAAGTGCATAATGGTAGTTTTTGATGATTTAGTTGAGGACATCATAGAGGTATGTACGGATGATTTTTTTAGTGGTTCTTTTTATTTATGCCTCTATAATTTAGAAAGATTGTTTGAGAGATATAGGGAAACTAATCTGAATTGAATTGGGAGAAGTGTCATTTTACGGTATAAGAGAGTATAGTTTTAGGCCATAAAATTTCATATAGGGGTATTGAGGTAGATAAAGCTAAAATAGAAACTATAGAGAAACTACCACCCCTACTCAGTTAAAACAACTAGAAGCTTTTTAGGGCATACAAGATTTTATAAAATATTTATTAAAGAATTCTCTAAAATTGCTAAGCCTTTAAACAAATTACTGGAAAAACATGTGCCATTTAACTTCACTTAATAGTGTTTAGATGCTTTTAACAACCTTAAGAACAAGTTGACTAATGCCCCAATTATGGTTACACTAGATTGGAATTTGCCTTTTGAAATAACGTGTGTTGTAAGTGATATTGTAGTAGGTGCAATTTTTTAATAGAGGAAGGATGAGAATTTTCAACCAATTTACTATGTTAGTAAGACTTAACCGACGCTCAAGAGAACTATAATACCATGAAGAAAGAATTGCTAGTAGTGGTTTTTATGTTTGATAAATTTAGATCATACCTAATCTTCTCTAAAGTTGTTGTTTATACCAACCACTTTGCATTAAAATACTTACTAAAAAAGTTGGACGTTAAACCTAAGTTAATTATATGGATTTTGTTATTGCAGGAATTTAATCTAAATATTAAGGATAAGAAGGGAGCTAAAAACCTGGGAACATACCATTTATTTGGCCTACGATCATGTATTCAATCAAGAAAGATAAGTCGTAATAAGATCATGTTACATAATGGGTCTAAATTTGGAGGAGTTGAATGAAGAGGACATAAATGATTCATTCTTGGAAAAGTGCTTACGCAAGTTCTTATTGGCCATCAATTTTCAGGATGCCTAAAGGTATATATCTTTGTGTGATAGTTTGTGTGTGAAGTATTTGATATTTGGGGATATTGATTTTATAAGTAACCTTTCAAATTTTTTGGGTAACAAATACGTCCTAATTTCTGTTGATTATGGCTCTAATGGGTTAAAGCTCAAGCTTTACCTGCAAATGATGCTAAAGTGGTAGTAAAATTCGTATAAAAAAAAAACCTTTTTCACGCTTTGATGCACCTAAAACAATTAGTAGTAATAAAGGAACATAGTTTTGCAATGAGAAATTTGAAAGGATACTAAAAATTTATGGAATCGCACATAGAATTATGATCCTATATCACCTTTAAACAAATGGCTAAGTGAAGGTACTTAATAGGAATTTAAAACATATTCTGGAAAAGACTGTAGAATAATATAGCAAAGATTCGTCAATCAAGTTAGACGATGCATTATGGTCCTACAAAATGACATATAAAACACCAATTAGCACTACACTATATAGGCTTGTCTATCGGAAAGCATGTCACTTACATGTACAGTTAGAATATAAGGAATACTAGGATATTAAACTCATAACTTTGATCTTCAAATTATAAGTGAGAAGAGGAAGTTACTAGGAAATTAGTTAGAAAAATGGAAATTGATGGCTATAAGAACTCTAAGTTATACAAAGAACAAAGTAAAAGATGTCATAACAGGAGGATTAAGCAATCTAAGCAATTTAAGGAGCTATACCAAATGCCTTTATGTAAAATTCTCGTCTAAGAATGTTTTGAGTAAACTCAAATCAAGATTTTCTAGTCCCTTACTATTGAAAAGGTATTTGTCATATGGTATAGTCGAGGTAAGTCATCCAGAAAAAGGTAATTTTAAAGTGAATGGTCATCCTTAAAATTATATTATGGAGGTGAACATGATGTTAGTAAGGAGGAGATCAATCTCCACAAGTCATCTTAGTTATGTATAAGAATATCTAACTAAGGAAGTTAAATAAGTGTCGCTTAGGAGGCAACCATTGAATTAGGATACTTGTTAGTTAAATTGATTCTTTGTATTATGATTATCTTGTAGTTTAGTTCTAGGATTTTATTAATGCATGGCTCATTTTATGTTATGTCAATACTTAGATTAGGGTTTTATATTAGGCTTATAAGCATCTTCAATATTTTATCCTACTTATGAGTTGTTAGTGCATTTTATGTGATTAGCTTTGAGGTTAAGCAAGAAATTTATTAAGTTTTTAGTAATCTACAGGTAAACATAGTCACTAGGTATGCTTGTGTCCATATTTCTGTTAACCTACATAGACTTGACAAGGATCCAATAACTTACATGATTGTTAAACATGTTCGTGTCAGTTTTTTTGAATTTTTAAATTTTTTTTACATGGTTACAGTGACTTATGTGGTTACTAGACATGCTCATATTATGTACCTATTATGAACGTGTCATGTAAACATGTCCATTTTCAACCCTGTATGTTTTAGATATAGATTTTTCCATAAATAGTGTTTGACTCGTGCCTCTCTTTCACTCCACTCCACTTTTTCACCTTCCTTCCTCTTGTGTGACCTATCAGTGAATGTTTGATACCACTTGCGACCCTTTTTCATATCCTTATGTATTTTTGTTATTTTAACTTTGATTTTTGGAGAATTTCTCTAATAGGGTTTGATCTTTTCAAATCATTATTGTAGTTTATGTTGCAATCTTATGTATATCTAATCATATTTTCTTCTTTTTTTTGACTTTAGGTTAAACTTCATGTTTGTTCTTATTAATTATTGATTTAAATGTCATATTGCACTGAGATTTGCCCAAATTCAATTTAGGTTCTTGTTTATGCTCACTGTTAGATTTGAATTGCCTCTTGTATCATTCATTTTGTACATAGATTATTGTTTTCTTTCATTTAATTACTTGTTCACTTAAATTTATCTGCATTTTATATTACGATATCTTAATTCTTAATTATTCATTTAGTATTCATTTTCATTCTCAATTCTACCAATTTCCATTAGTAAGTAATTATGCAATAACCCTTATTTTGGTTTGTTATTGCATATCTCATTATATTCCCAATTTTGCAATCAGGTTGATGTTTTAAGGATTTTGTGAATTTCATTAACATTTTTAGTTTATTTTGATTTCTAATTGTCCATTACCCATTTTTTTTATTTTTATAACTTAATTGCATAATTAATAGTGATTATAGGAGCCTAATGTGGGCAAGATTGTTATTTAGTACTTCTATCTTTACTTTCTCACACTTTGTTTCTTTTTAAGAATTATGCCTAGGAGAGTAGAGGCTATGCAATAGAGGATAAAAAGAGGAGAAACCACAAAAGCGACTGAAAGACAAAGGCTCTTCAAAAGACCAAGCTAGAGTCCATTCATCATCAACTATGGTTGCTTTACCTCCACCTACACGTCATAATAAGCTTCAATTCAATATCAAAGCTCATAGTGCACAATTTCAAAGATTGAAGGACAAGAATTTTGGGATAGGCAGATGTGTAGAATGGTAAGCACTAGAGCAAGTTAGTTTCGTACAATAGGCTTAATATTTTATAAGTGTGTGTATGGTCCAAGTTCTTTGAAATACTCTAACAAGGAGCTTACACTAAAGTTCTGCTCCACTTTCTTTCCAAAAAAGGGCATTTTATTTTAGTTTATAATGTTGGGGGACAAGATGAGGAAGAGTTAGGAGTTTTCTGTGATGATGAGCTTATATGATTAGGATTTTGTAATAGCCATTTTTTCAAATTGAGGGATTATAACCTTAGACTATTGTATAGAAGCTATATCATTGAAAATTTATGAATTGCATTTGATTCACATACATTATGATTTAGTACACATTACAAAGAATGTATATGCACTCAATTGATTTATTTTGAGGAATGAAAGGTTTAAAATATGAATTGTGCATTGTTTATGCCTTGCATTTTGGTTTGATTGATTACAAGTAGTAAATTGGAATTAATCAGTATAATTGGAAAATTGATAAATTAAAATGTACATTTGGTCTAGGAAAATTGCCAAATGGTAAGACAAGTGGACCATAGAAAATTAGGATGACTAAGCCTATAATGGAGTGACATTTGACATAGATAAATGAGTGACATTTAATATAGCAAATTAATTGACAAATAGCATTGATCATGGATTGAAAAATGGACTAATAACTAGGTGACATTTGGCAACAAATATGTAGGAAAAATGGAGAACATGCTTAGGGACATATGTCATGGTAATATGGAGATACATAGCATCTAAGGTGTTAAGTTTCTGCAGGAGTAAAATTAGTTTTGATTATTTCTTTTTCTTTCTTCTTCTAACATCATCGAAACACTCTCACCCTTTGTATCTTGCCTATGTTTATGTCTAATTGCTACACCAATAATCCATCCTTTCACCTTCACAAAGTTAGGTAAAGAATCAGAACATAGTTGTTCTTATTATAGCCTTTGATCTTAGCTGAAATACATTCAATTCCCACCTTAAATTCATGATGATTTTTGCATGCATGGAGAGATGGATTAGCTTGATCTTTGAGCTGGAATTTGAGATAGACAAGTAAGTAAAAGATTGATCTTTATGGCATGTTATCATAGAAGGTTTATGATGATGAAATTGGGATGCATTGTATATTATGTTGATGATGATGTTGTCCTGGAATGTGATAGTGAATTGGATAGTTTCTGTTTTGTTTTGATGAATGAAAGACAAGTTATGAGCTGCTAAATGAATGATTTTGAGTTAGAATTAGAGATGAGATTGGCGAGGAATTGACATATAATTAAGGTATACTTGAGGCATAATTTAAGAACTATTATGAAGGTGTTTTGAAATTGAAATGAAAATGTTTGAATATGGAAAATTGTAGGAAAATGGGTAGTCCATGAGTAGCCCATGATAGTGGCACTCATCCCACGACTGCAAGTAAATGCATTAGCTTCTGTCACAATCGTGGGAAGGTACCCCATAATTGTGGGCAAGGTTTTGACATGGTAAATTCTTTTTTGTGCAATTTTTGAACCACATGAGAAAAAGACACTTTACATTGGCATCTTTGAACTTGATTACGGCTTAGAAATGAACCTAGTTTGTGAAGTGAATCACATGTTATTACAATGCTTATTATACGATATATAAATGCACAAGAAGGGGGGTTGAATTGTGTATTTCTCCTTTTTGAAAAATCTTCAAAAACGTTTTGTCAAAAGAAAAACTTGTTCTTTTCAAAGAAACTGTTGTAAATCAAAGTTAATCGTATTTTCGAAAACTTGTTAGAAAACTAAGTAAAAAATGAAACTTTGAACGTTAAGATATATAGGGATAGAGAGAAGTTGACACAGTAATTTTTATACTGGTTCACCCCAAACCGTGGGCTACGTCCAGTCCTCAGATCGCTTTCTGAGATTTCACTACTTAACAAATGTTACAAGTATTCTTTTACTCCGAGCCTCTTCAGGTCTCTTACAACAAGATTCTTTCACACTTAGCCTCTGCAGTTATCTCACTACTTTCTTACAGAAAGATTTTTTAGCTTTGTTACAGTAAGATAGCTTTAGCTATTTGCACAGTAAACTCTCAAATAAGCTTTTCAATGTACACGTAAATGTATATCAACTAACTTTGCAATCTTTAACTTCGACTTATATTTATAGCCTTCGTCTGTAACTGCTTCTTGAATCTTGCTTCTTGATTCTTGCTTCTTGAATCTTGAAAGAAACGATTATTCAGTTGAGTTCTGTAACAAACTCGAACCGATTCTTGATTTGCCTCCGTCTGCTTTTCATCGTCTGCTTTTTATTCTTCGTCTGTTTTTGGCTTCCGTCTGCTTTTCTACTTCGTCTGCTTTTTATTCTTCGTCTGCTTTTTAATCTTCCGTATGTTTTTTTTATTCTTCCGTTTGTTTTTCGTTTCCGTCTGCTTTTCGATTCTTCGTCTGTCTTTTAATTCTTCCTTCTGCTTTTTAATATCTTCCGTCTGCTTTTCAATATCTTCCGTCCGCTTTTCCTTCTTCGTCTATTTTTTGGATTCTCCGTCTGTTTTTCATCCCTTCATTATTTGTACTTCATCAAAATCATTAATGTAAAGTCATTTTGACTTAACAGTTTGATGTTCGATAAAGTGGTTAAGGGTTTGATAAGTTTAGGTTGTTAATTGATGTTGAAACTTAAGCAATGGATTGTTTTGATATCAATGTATATGGATTTGGGAAGTATGAGTTGTTGATAGTATAAAGATATTCTTATGGATGCAAATGTGATTTAAAGGATATGAATAATGTAAACTAGGTATAAATGGATGAGAATTAGGAAATTATGTGAATATAAAACATTAGAAAAAAAAGGGGATTGGTGAATGAATGAGTGGTGAATTTGGAGCAGTCAAACTTAATTAAGGCGTAACCTAATTAAAAATAAGTTACTATAAGTTATAATATTTGAATGATCAAGATTTGTGATTAAGGATACATAACCAAGAAAAGTCAATTGAACATGCATTGAACATAACATATATACATATGTATGATTGAGTACTTATTTGATTAAACAAGTTAGTAATGTGTACATATGTGTGTATTACTTGATTTAGAAGCATAAATTGACCAACAGCTTCCATACATTGCTGGCTCGTCAAGGCAATAGTTATCTAGAGAATACTATGAGTTAACCTAGATATTTACTCACTATATTTGAATTATTGTTAATTAACTGTTTAGATATTGAACTGTCACCAATATGATTGTGTTAATGACATTGATGGTCCGAGAATTTTGATATTCAGGACTATATTGGAAGTGTTTGCAAATTGAATGTGAATATGGAAATTATGTTTTCAACTATATGTTGAATGTCAGACTTAAATCCGATGAATGTGCTATATAACTGTGCACACTGAATGAGAGTTATTGATAGCATAATATATGATTTGAAGCATTTTCATTACATTGATATGCATGATCAGATAAAGGAGTTGTGACTAGAGTGACCAATATGAAAAAGACCTTAAAGCTTATAGACATGCACACAGAGCCATAGGCTCAATGATTAATAAGATTGGTATCCATAATGGGTATAGGACAATATTTGAAATGAGCTCGGTATCTACAATAGATACGGGACAGTTAAATAGGCACTCGGTCACAACAAAATAAAAATGAAAGTGGAATCTCATGTTCATTGTATATATATCTTTACATGTATCATGTAAAACATTGTAAAGAATGACTAAATTGAGTTGATATAATGTTATGTTATGTTTGTGTACATATGAATGATTGTGAAAAGAAGTACTGAATTGTGTTGATATAGTGATCTGCAGTACTTGTATACATATTGATGATATGAATGATTGAGGTGAAAGATTGGATTGTTTTGAAAAGATTCTATGACATGTTCGTATTATAAGGTGCTTATTGAGATATGATGTATAGTGTGATTTGGTATACAAAATTGTATGGGAATTGATTCAAGCTAATGTGATATACTTGTGATGTTATGTTTTGACTCGAGTGAGTACATCGATGATGATTCACTCAATGAGTTCGCAAAAATCATCAAAATTGCAATGTTATGATTCAAGTACTAAGGAGACCTAGCTTCTAACGCAATCTAGTAGCAGTCTAGTATTGCCAATTTTGGAATCAAGAATGACTCAAAGGTTTGGTTAGCTGATGTCTGAGGAGTTTAGATAGATTGTTTGTATTAGCATCTCATTTCATGTTAGATCATTTGTAAAGAACAGTAAACACTCATATGTTTGTGTAATGCACATATATGGATTATGAGATGTAATGACAATGTGAATGATGTTTGTGAAACGAAATGAGAAATGATGAACTTATGATTACTTATGTTCTGTATGATGCCATAATAGTGAATATGATTGCTCTAACATGCCATTCTCATAGGATATGTTCTTAAATGTCATCTAGATATTCGGGTATCTGCTCTATGGTAATGATGTATTACAGATTTTTATGGAAACTCAAGATTATTTAGATTTGAGAGCAAATTTTCCATATGGGAAGAAGGCTAAATATTATTATTGTAAGATTAATAGTGAAGAGGATTATGATCCTAACAAGTCCAATGCTTTTACATTAAGATACACTAAACTATATATATATATATATATATATATATATATATATATATATATATATATATATATATATATATATAATGCTTTATCATACATTAAGTGAGTGGGTGATGGTTTTGGAGTAGTGAGGATCGTGGCTGTTTTCTATTTATGGAGTATAAGAGAATCTGTGCTTATTCATATAAAGCACGAAATAGTTAGGTATTTTAGGCATCAATATAGGGGTAAGAATGCAGGCACTCCAATATAGGGTGAGGACCTGAAATATTGTACAAGTGTGCTCAAGGAGAGACAAAGGAAATGCATTGGTTTTGTTAATGCATCTTATTAGCATACATGCATTTACATAATGATTACTAGCTCATAAAGTGGTACATGAATTCATTGACAATTGTCGGGTATAAAAGATAGGAAATGTGAATTTTTAAAATTTATGGGTAAAAGGTGTTGAAAGAGTGAAAGTAGTATGTTTGTGTTGCTAAATAGATAATTGTATGGGTATAAGTGCATGTTTATGTGAGGCTAAATGATTGAACATGTGTTGGATTGGTTTTGGATTTGGTTTTGATGTTTGAATAATGTTAGATAAGTGGTAAATTCAAGTAAGAAGATTGTTTGTTGTGTGCTGCCAAATTGTGCTTTATTACTCAAGTAAGTGTCTTGATGAATTTGTGGCTGATCTCTTGGCTAAATGGGATGTTTATCGATATGGCATTGATGTTTACATGAAAGGAGTAGGATTTAGTATGAAATCTGGAAAATGGAACTTATGCATGCTTCAAGTATTTGTTTATAACTTTTGATGTAGTTATGCTATTAAGTTGAGGGTTGTTTTAAATTAAACTTGAGAAGTATGACTAGAATTCCTATGAAGGAAGTTCTGGCCAATTGTGGCTTGAAGAGCTTTGAATTTGTCTCGGAAGTTGAGATGGGTGTGCTGGATGAACAGTATCCGGATCTTGGTTCCATTATTGACGACCTGAAACTTTGAGAATTTTTCTAGGATAAAGGAGACAGATTTTGTGAAATTGGTATTACTGAAAGTTGAAGATTTATGTGTTATTTTTCTAACGCCAGTAAGTATGATATTTTTCGTTGTGTAGCTTGCAAGTTATGGTCTGATAATGCTCAGGTGGTAATTCAGTCCAAAATGTGTTTTGGTGTGCAAACACTCTAAGGGCATAGATTTTGTGCTCTTTGTGTTCTGACATTTATTTGGGACTGTAAAGGGTGAAATTGGCTTGAATGACATTCTGGAAAGTTGTAGAGGATTGTTATAGCTTTCTAATGAGGTATTTTATGCGAATTTTGGATGCAAGGACTATTAGATATAAACTTGTAAAGTTTTGGCTATGGATATGGTCATATGCTATTTTAATAATAATTAACAGGGCAGCCACATTAATGGGTGGATGCGACCTAATTAGAGTTGGAATTTGCCTTGAAGTCCTTCCTGAGAATTATAGTAGATTGTCTAAGCTTTTTATTGCTATATGGTATGGAAATTTTCGCCAAGGGGATGTGGAGTTATGAATTTTGAAATATTGGGTTTCTGTTGAGAATAAATTGGGTAGGCTGAACATTTGTTTGCGAATTTGATTTGGTTAGTGATGGAATTGGCTTCTAAGTTGTTCATGAAAGATATAGCATTTGTTTTTCTCTTTTGAATGATATAAAATTTGAAATTTTTGGCTAAGGGGATGAAAAGTTATGATTTTTGGAAGTTCTAATGCTGTTTAGTGTGAAGTTGATCGACCAGTCACTTTTGAGGGACTTTTTGGCCTTTTTAGGGACCGAACTTGTTGTTAAGTCCTTCATGAAAATCGTAGATCGATTTTTTATCTTTCCAACGGTACTAAGTTTGTAAAATTCGGAGTTCGGAGTCAAAAGTTATAAGCGTTAGAAGTTGGAAGGTCGGTCAAGCTGGCCGATCGGCCCGCGCGAGAGCTCGTCAGCGCAAGAGCTCGGCCAGCCCAGCGCTCGGCAGGCCGAGCGCCAACCCACTCGCGCACCGCTCGGCAAATTGGCCGAGCCGCATTTCTATCGATGTTTCGGTCGACCGACCTCCTTTCACTCTTTTAAGCATAACTTCTTCGTCCGACTTCCGATCGACCTGATTTTTAAAGCGTTGGATTTCTAAGACATTTTTCTATCTTTTCATACTAAATAGATTGGTTTTGACATTAAATGGAGAAAGATCAACTCGATTAAAGTAAGCTGATATGTGAAAAAAGTCTAAACATCATTCGGTATTTTGGAGATATCTTGAGCTATAGAGCTCGGATCGATCTGATTCTTCTTGCAAATGAAACTAGAGACATATATCTACAATTTATCTGAAGGAGCTAATCTACAGTTTGTAAGTACAAGTCGACTTGTACTACTGATAAGTCGACTTGTTCTTGAAAAGTACCGATAAGTCGACTTGTACATTGCATAAGTCGACTTATTCAAGGATCTGATCGTTTATTCGTGCCCTAAAGGCAATCCCTTTAGCGCTTTTTATTCACAATGATGCGATGAATGAATAAATAAAGAAAAGGCATAATTCATTAATTTGATGTTCATGAACATTGTTTATGAATTGATTGGATCTTTAATCGATTAATGAAGTCCATGATATATGACATAGCATGAAGGAAATTATGATGTGATCATACTACCGAGATTCCTATCATGTGCAATTGTGTCAAGATTCAAATTCTCCTAGTCAAAGGATTAATGAGACCGACATCATTAATCCGGATAGACTAGCACATGTCATATTCCTCGATTGGATCAAGCGGTGGATCTCGAAACCGTAAATATGAGATATTTAGAGTTGACATGTGGATGCTTACTAAGCGGTAGTAGGTTCATTGGATGACCGCCATGAGATCATCACATGGATATCTTATCTAAGTGTCGGTGATAATCTCATCATAGAATGGTGCAAGTATCCTTAGACTTGAGGTACTCAAGGATATCTTGATAATCGATCCCGTGCTTTGACTCCATTCCTTGTTGCCTTCCGGAGGTAACTCATAGGGTGGTGCTTGGAGTGCGACTTGAGGTATTCAAGATAATTGAGTAGCCAATAAAGGATTCACCACTTCGGATTAGCGTAAGAGATACCCATGGCCTCTTGTCGGGATCATTACTCGAAATCTCTAGCAGAGTGTATATGTCATGAAGAGTGTCTTCATGGACATATAGAGTAATGAGTCATAGGGCGAGATCTGTTGTCACTGGGCTAGACTCGCCTAGTGAGAGTTGACACTTTGACCATACTCATAACCAAGTGGGGTATAGGATGGTGAAAGGACTAATCAGACGCAGAATTGTACATGGAAGGGTTCGTGATCCGGTTCTTGATGAATACATCAAACCGATTACTTTCCGGTCAATCGGGTCATGATGTGTTGCTAGATACCGCCATGACTTGCTCAGATTAATTGTTAATCTAAGTGGCCAACATAATCGGGGAGCCCAAAGGTCACACGCTTAAGAGTGTCTCGGAGAATCAGAAATAGAATTGAACGAGTTCCAATTATGGAGAGCATTAGATTAAATGGATCCCAATGGGATTGGGATATGTCCCGATGAGATCGCGACATCAATATTGCAAGAAAGAAAGGTTTAGAATTGCAAAGATCGGGGCTGAGTAAGTAGGTGACCAATTCCCCAGTTGACTGACCTTAGAATTATATTCTAATTAATTAATTAAGTAATTAATTAATTAATTATTATATAAATATTAGACATGTGCACGTTGGAAACTAAAGGGAGAAGAGATGATAGCTTTTGACTTTTCAAAAGCTTACTTTATTCATTAAATAATGAATGGTTAAGAACCATTCACGTGGATGGCCTTCTCTCCAAGCATAAAGTCTTCTTTTAAGAGTTAAAAGAAGGACTCAAGTGGGCTAGGAGATGGTGGTCGACGGTTGCAAGGAGGGAGGAGAAGTTGGAAACTTAAGAGTTAAGTTTCCTTTGGAAAATTGGTTTTTCAAATCTTCTTCCTCATGCATCATCGTTTTTCTCTTCTCCAAGGCAAAGTTTCAACGTGCTCCTCAAGCTCTCCAGGACAGAGGTAGGGTCTAGCAGCCTTTAATCTGTTCTAGCTATTCCCGGGTCAAAGGGGTTTGACTCGGTTAGGTTTTCTGATCTCTGCGTGGATCACCTTTAGAGATAGTCTCTATTGGCTATTTAGGTTGATGTCTTCATACGGATACCTGGATCCTGGGTTCGGGAAGGTCCCGGGAACAAAAATTTTTGTTTTCCGCTGCCTGTACATGTGATGTACCTCCCGGGATTTTCCTACAGTGGTATCAGAGCATCTGGTATCCCGTATGAAGCTAAAACCTAAGCTAGATCAGAAACCCTAAGTGCTGTTGATGTTGATGCATGTGTACTGCCCAGATTTCGAATTGCTATAGAGATAGGGTTTTCGAAATTTTTCTGCCCAGGATTGTTCATAACATGTTAGAGAATATGTCTATGAATTTTCAGAATTTATCGATTTGATTTGATATACTTTTGCTAATTAATTCCCTAAGGTTACAGATGCTGTTTTGTGAAATGATTCTGGAACAGGCAGTAGTATAAAATCGAGAATAAATTCTAGAAACATCTTTTTCTGGATTTTCCTTCACCTACATGTCTCTAAGATGTTGGTGAATATCTGTGAGCATGGAAATTGGATTTCAAGGTGATTGTATATTTATTCACGAATTTATTCTATGCTGTTGGGAATTGCTGTGCTGATGAACACAGATTTTGAATCAGTTTTGTTATTTAGGTTGACTGAGTTTTTGATGGCCTAAAATCCTGAAAAAATTCAGGTAGCATGTTCAGAACATGTAATAACCTATATAATTTTCTCATGATTTATTGAAATTGTTTCATTGATCATTTCAAGCAATGTACAGAACTGGACAGTTTTTGTGAAAATTGTTGGGACTGTTTTGCTTGGCTTGATTGAGTGTGATTTTTCAGTTCCAATGCCTTGCACCATTTTTAATGTGATTAAAAATGTGTTATCTTGATGTAGTATGATTGCCAAACTGAATTGCTTGAATTTCCTTTTCCAAGAATTTTTGAATGCCGAATTGATCACCTTTGTGTCTCGTTAGTATATTTCATTTTCTTGCTTGTTTTGGCCGTCACAATTTTTGTGACAAGTGCTAAAGTAAATTTGATAATGTATATGCTAGCTAGAGATGCTTAGGATGATAATTTGGGTGTTCCTAAATTGTTTGGAAATTAATGAGTTTTGACTCATTTCAAGTTTTTCATATAGTTTGACTATTTAAGGCTTTCATGGTTCAATGAATTGTTCATTGATACATCAAATTTATCAGATATTACCTTAGGTATGTAGGTGTTGTGAATTGGAATTGTACTGATTGAGGAATTAGCCGATTAGAGATTTTAGCAAATTTACCTGAATAAGTCGACTTGTATGTGAAATAAGTCGACTTGTTCAAGTTTTTAGGATAAGTCGACTTGTCATAGAATAAGTCGACTTGTTCAGATCTCTGTATAAGCTCCACTTGTAGTACCTTATAAGTCCACTTGTTCATGGGCAGGTGAAATAAGTCGACTTGTGTCATACAAGTCGACTTGTGTGTGCAGGAAGAATAAGTCGACTTGCATTTGATGAAAGTCGACTTGTGGCATGCTCAGTTGGATGATGGATGATTATAAGGATTGATTCAATGTGATTGATGAAACCTAAATCATTCCATATAGTCCCGGCGACTATAATCCTTAAGCTTGGAGTCTAGAGACCGAAATCCTCCTCGGTATATGAAAACTAACGCCTTCCATTAATATGGTAAGAACCGTAGTTCTTATAGGGTTGGGTTGTTGAGCTAACCTCAAGCTCACTCTATACTGAATATGTTCAAACCATGAAAATAAGATTTTGGATTAATGGGTCGGTTTTCCTAGAAGCGTTGATTTGTTGAGCTAACCTCAAGGTCAACGTGGACAGAGGCGAAGTTGGGTAGCATACATTAGATGTACGCGATCAAAGAGTTGATACCCAATGAAGTGCACACATCAACAAGTTGATAAGACCGATTGATAGTTGTGTCTAAGATGTAATTGGTATATTTGATACCTTCCGAGACATAAGGTGGCTTGTTGAGCTAACCTCAAGGTCATTCTTAATGTCGGTTATCGATGATGCAATTGGTATGACCGATACCTACCGATTGACCTAAGTTGTGGCTTGTTGAGCAAACTCAAGGTCACTCTTAGCAATGTCGGATATCGACCCACTAGACATTATGTCACTTTGTTTCTCTGGATTCAGTAAAGAGGGTTATGGATTCTAGGAAACTAGTGGGAGCCATATGCATGTCATGCAAGTCCTTATGATCATGCAGCATTTCTATTCTATCATTCCTTCTCTCTCGCGTTTAGGTTGATTGAAGAAGTCTTTCAATTGAATTTACGCCTCTATTCGGACCGATTTTCTTGATTGGTGAGGACTCGAGAATTGTTCTCGATCCGAGGAACCGGATACGCCCAGATGTTCCACTTCCAGATGCACTCGCCGTCGATGCTTCGATAAGGATCGGAATGCATATCGTAAGCATCTAATGGACGGGGACATGGCGCTTGCTCGATGTCACCAGAGTCGCAACAAAGAAAGACGAGTCCATGGATGCTCACTCTATAGTATTTCATCTTAGGGAGCTGTTTGATGAGTAAGCTTGTCCGAAAGGTTCAAGACCTCGAGCTTCTCTTCATCACAAAGATGGCTCCAGGGACAATCGCCGCAAGATGCCTCGAAGATGGATGGCTATAATGAGAGATTGGCCGTCTTAGGATTTGTAATGGATTATGAATTAAGTAGAGACTTAATTCTGGTTGGATTGTCTGATGGTTATTCACAGTTTGTGATAAACTATCGGATAAACCAAATATCCACAACAATTCCTGAGCTGATCAATCTGCTTCGATGATGAAAGACGTGCTATCAAGAGAGATAGCAAGTGATAATGGTGGATGCTTCTTCTTCTGGTTCAAAGAAGAAAAAGGCCAAGAAACCAAAGGGAAGTGCCAACAAGAAGAAAAACCAAAGTATTATGCCCCAAAAGGATTTTGCTTTCATTGTGGCAAGACTAGCCACTAGAGGCGAAACTGTAAAATCTATCTGGAGTCCTTGAAGCAGAAGAAGGCATCAAATGCCTCTACTTCTTCAAATATGTTTGTCATTGAGGTTAATACTATTCCTGATCCAAACATATCGGTATTTGATACCGGATGTCGGTCATACATATGAAATGATATGCGGGCATCGTGACGAGAAAGCTCATAAAAGAGAACTAGACCTTTGGTAGGTAATGCAAAGAAGAGTTGCTACATTTGCCGTAGGCACTTATGTCTTGTTACTCCCTACTGGGCTTGTATTCAAATTGGATGATTGTCATTTTGTACCCGTTTTAAACAAAGAACATATTGTATGTTTTATGTTTAATTAGAGCTGGTTTCCATTGGACTTTTAGTAGCAATGGTTGCTATATTAGTTGGAATGGAATGCTCTATGGTACTGGTACATTATGCAATGGAATTGACATATGAGATATGTCATATCCAATTATGAATATCAATGACGCGAAAAGACATAATTCAGATAATTTAAAATCAACGTACTTATGGCATTGTCGGCTTGGCCATATAAATGAGATATGCATTGCTAAGCTCCATAAGAGTGGATGTTTAGGGTCATTTGATTATGAATCATATGACACATGCGAATCTTGTTTATTAGGCAAGATGACTAAGTTATCCTTTAAAGGAAAGGGTGAACAAGTGAATGGAATATTAGACCTAATACATTTGGATGTATGTGGTCCGATGTCCATCCATGCGAAGTGGTTGTTTTACTTCATTACTTTTATCGCTGATTATTCACGATATAAGTGTCAGATCTAATGAGATACAAATCAAGCATTTGAATAGTTCAAATAATTCGAAATGAAGTAGAAAACTAACTTGGTAAAAGTATGAATACATTACGATCGATCGTGGTGGAAAATGCTTACACCAACAGCTTTTGGATTATCTCGAGATAATGGGATTTTATCTCGGTGCACTCCTCCTTACACGCCGCAAAGACAAGGTGTGGTGAAAGGAGAAATCGAACCTTGTTAGACATGGTGCGATTGATGATAGGTTTTGCACGCTTTTAGGAATATGCGCTGAGACAATTTGTTTACTTGTTAAACGAGTTCCATTAAAGATAGTTGATGTTACTCCATATGGAGATATGGACTAACTGAAACCCTATCTTTCTTAGCTGAAAGTTTGGGATTGTCCTCGCTTACGTGAAGCGGACACGGTCAGATTAGCTTGATGCAAAGTCGACAAGTGTTTGTTCGTGGAATATCAATTCTACCTCACGAGGAACAAAAGTTGTTTGTTTCAAAGCTTGCTGTTTTCTTAAAGAAATAGTTTCTTTTACAAGAGGACAAGGGGAGCAAAGTTGAACTTAGAGAGTTCAAGATGCTCGAACAAACATGTATCAATCGCTGAACTTGAAACTGCCACTCATATAGATGAGGTAACAGCTCAACCTTCTATTACACACGATTTTCGAGGTTAAGTAGGATACGCACTGCCCCGAGAGATATGAATTTCGTAAGGGAACAGAATGACGATTACTCATACGAGATGATGAGCCTACTACCTATGAAGAGGTTCGAAAAGTTCGTAGTCCAAAATGGCTTGTGCCATGAAAGTCTAAATAGATTCCATGTATATAAACCAAGTATGGACTTTGGTTGTTACACGAAGGATAAAACCCATTAGGTGCAAAGGGTTTTCAAGAAGAAAACCAACATGGATGGTAACTGATTACCTATGAAGCGAGGCTAATGGCCAAAGGATATCGTCAAAGACAAGGAGTTGACTATGACGAAACCTTCAGCCCCGTAGCAATGCTTAAATCCATTAGGATACTCCTAGCCATTGCCACTCATTATGATTATGAGATATGGCAAATGGATGTGAAGATAGCTTTCCTGAGAGGAAATCTACCCGAGGATGTGTATGACACAACCTGAGGGCTTCACTTCCATCGATGGCGAAAACGTATGCAAGCTTCAGAAATCCATGTTTGGATTGAAGCAAGCATCCAGGAGTTCGAATGTCCGTTTTGATGAGGTACTCAAAGAGTTTGATTTCTCACAAAATTCGGATGATCATTGTGTGTATAAGAAGGTTAATGAGACTGTAATCGTATTCCTTGTGTTGTATGTAGATGACATATTGTTACTCGGAAACGATGTCTCTATGCTGCAATCAGTTAAAATTTGGTTGTCCAAACAATTTGCCTTGAAAGACCTTGGTAAAGCAACTTATATCCTTGGGATATAGATTTATAGAGATAGATCAAAGGTTGCTTGGTCTTTCACAAGCATCGTACGTAGATGAGATGCTAAAGAGGTTTAGCATGAAAAGATGCTATGTACGAAGCCCGATGTATCGTATGCTCTAAGTGTTACGAGCAAATACCAATTGGTTCCTAGTGAGGGTCACTGGGTGGCTGTCAAGAATATCCTCTAGTACCTTTGAAGCACTAAGGATGTTTTCTTGATGTATGAAGATGGAAATCTCCATATGAGCGGGCATTCAGATGCCAGTATCTAATCTGATAAGGATGATTCTGAATCATGATTAGGTTATACACATTCACACTGAATAGCGTGGCGGTCAGTTGGAAAGAATTCCAAACAAGAGAGGACTACTGATTCAACATCCGAGGCAGAGTACATTGCCGCATGAGATGCGCAAAGGAAGCGGTTTAGATCAAGAAGTTCATTACTGAACTTGATCTGGTCCCTAGCTGTGGTGGGCCCATAGGATTGTATTGTGATATAATGGGACTAATGCGCAGGCAAAGGAACCAAGGTCTCATCGACGATCCAAACTCGTACTTCGCCGATTCGGGAGATCATTAGTCGAGATGATATCCTGATAGAGAGAATTCCCACGGAGCAAAGTGTTGCTGTTCCGTTGACAAAGCCATTGTCACAGGAGAATTGTGATTCTCATGGACTCGCTTTTGGTATTAGATACTAAGGCGATTGGCTTTAGGTCAAGTGGGAGATTTGTAAGTACAAGTCGACTTGTACTACTGATAAGTCGACTTATTCTTGAAAAGTACCGATAAGTCGACTTGTACATTGCATAAGTCGACTTATTCAAGGATTCAGATCGTTTATTTGTGCCCTAAAGGCAATCCCTTTAACGCATTTTATTCACAATGATGCAAACCGAATGAATAAATAAAGAAAAGGCATAATTCATTAATTTGATGTTCATGAACATTGTTTATGAATTGATTGGATCTTTAATCGATTAATGAAGTCCATGATATATGACATAGCATGAAGGAAATTATGATGTGATCATACTACCGAGATTCCTATCATGTGCAATTGTGTCAAGATTCAAATTCTCCTAGTCAAAGGATTAATGAGACCGACATCATTAATCCGGATAGACTAGACATGTCATATTCCTTGATTGGATCAAGCAGTGGATCTCAGAAACTGTAAATATGAGATATTTAGAGTTGACATGTGGATGCTTACTAGCGGTAGTAGGTTCATTGGATGACCTGCCATGAGATCATCACATGGATATCTTATCTAAGTGTCGTTGATAATCTCATCATAGAATGGTGCAAGTATCCTTAGACTTGAGGTACTCGAGGATATCTTGATACTTGATCCTGTGCTTTGACTCCATTCCTTGTTGCCTTCCAGAGGTAACTCATAGGGTGGTGCTTGGGTACAGCTTGAGGTATTCGAAGATAATTGAGTAGCCAATAAAGGATTCACCACTTCTGGATTAGCAGAAGAGATACCCATGGCCTCTTGTCAGGATCATTACTCGGAAATCTCTGGCCAGAGTGAATATGTCATGAAGAGTGTCTTCATGGACATATAGAGTAATGAGTCATAGGACGAGATCTGTTGTCACTTGGGCTAGACTCAGTCTAGTGAGAGTTGACACTTTGACCATACTCATAACCAAGTGGGGTATAGGATGGTGAAAGGACGAATTGCACGGTAATTGTCTATGGAAGGGTTCGTGATCCGGTTCTTGATGAATACATCAAACCGATTACTTTCCGGTCAATTGGGGGTCATGATGTGTTGCTAGATACCGCTCATGACTTGCTCAGATTAATTGTTAATCTAAGTGGCCAACATAACTGGGAGCCTAAAGGGTCACACGCTTAAGAGTGTCTCAGAGAATCTTTAAAATAGTAATTGGACGAGTTCCAATTATGGAGAGCATTAGATTAAATGGATCCCAATGGATTGGGATATGTCCCGATGAGATCGCGACATCAATATTGCTAAGAAAGGTTTAGGAGTCGCTTTCAAAGATCGGGCCCTAGAGCAGTAGACCAATTCCAGCTTGATCGACCTTAGTAATTATATTCTAATTAATTAATTAAGTAATTAATTAATTAATTATTATATAAATATTAGACATGTGCACGTTGGAAACTAAAGGGAGAAGAGATGATAGCTTTTGACTTTTCAAAAGCTTACTTTATTCATTAAATAATGAATGGTTAAGAACCATTCACGTGGATGGCCTTCTCTCCAAGCATAAAGTCTTCTTTTAAGAGTTAAAAGAAGGACTCAAGTGGGCTAGGAGATGGTGGTCGACGGTTGCAAGGAGGGAGGAGAAGTTGGAAACTTAAGAGTTAAGTTTCCTTTGGAAAATTGGTTTTTCAAATCTTCTTCCTCATGCATCATCGTTTTTCTCTTCTCCAAGGCAAAGTTTCAACGTGCTCCTCAAGCTCTCCAGGACAGAGGTAGGGTCTAGCAGCCTTTAATCTGTTCTAGCTATTCCGGTCAAAGGGTTTGACTCGGTTAGGTTTTCGATCTGCGTGGATCACCTTTAGAGATAGTCTCTATTGGCTATTTAGGTTGATGTCTTCATACGGATACCTGGATCCTGGGTTCGGGAAGGTCCCGGGAACAAAAATTTTTGTTTTCCGCTGCCTGTACATGTGATGTACCTCCTGGGATTTTCCTACACAGTTTAGCCTCTAAGATTTTGAATTTTTGGATTGAAGTTAGGTGTAGTATTCAGTCTCGGCTCTATAATGGTCTGAACAGACTTCGGTATTTTGGAGATATTTTGAGCTATAGAGCTCCAATAGATCAGATTCTTATTTCAAATGAAACTAGAGACATAGATCTACAAGTTATATGAAGGATCCGATCTACAATTTAGCCTCTAAGATGTTCAACTTCTGGAGTGAAGTTACGTGTAGTGGTCAGTCTTGATTTAGTTTTGGTTCAAACGAAATATCTAACAGACTTCAGTATTTTTGAGATATAGAGCTCCGATCGATCCGATTCTTGAAGCGATGGATTCTTAAGACATAGAGGAACATCTATCTAGAAAAAAGTTTTGTCAAATTGTTTTATTTGCCTGACGAAATAAAGGGTCAAGATGTCAGTTTTAAGGCAAAAAGGAAGGGCATTTTTGGAGCATCACTTAAAGGGTTAAGTTTATAGGCTTAAATGGAGGGGCATATGGGTCATTCCTCATTCATTAAATGACATGGCACTATAAAAGCAAGTGGACTGTGCAAAACAGAAAAGAAAGAATAGAAGAAAAGAGAAGAGTCGAGAGCCTTCGGATGGGAGAAGAAGAAAGAAGAAAGAGTAAACTAGGTATTGATTTTTCTAAGCCCTTCAAGAGGGATTTTCATGGTGCTCAAGAAGAGAAAAATGTGGAGGAAGAAGAGAGCTCCATGATGAGCCAAGAAAAAATTCCGAAATTTGTGAAGATGGAGGTAAAAATTGAGATTTTGATTTGCTAAGTTGTGAAAGGTTTTGATTCATATGACTTATGATTGGTATGGATTTGTGTTTCCGAAGCTCAATTTTAGTGTTTATGCAGTAAGTGATGTTGAATCTGGGTAATTGTGGCTTAGGGAATTTTAACTTGGATGAAGGAAAGAAATAATGAAGAAATTGAGGCTTTGGATAAGATTCAAGCATAGATATGAGGTGAGTGACCTAGACGGTACCTAAATTATTATGTGCTTAGAATTCTGTCTTTATAAAACTGTGGTGAATAATGGTGGGACTGTGATCGATTCAGAACTCCAGACCGAAAGTCCGGAGTATTGTTATGATATGATATAGAAGTGTTATGGGAAAGTGAAACTGTGATGTTTTTTTTTTTTCATGTGACAAATTATGAATCATTTGTCCGTTTGTAGTAATTTGGAAATAATTGTGATCATTGAATACATAAATAAAGTGATAAATCGTGGTATACGAAATTCATATAGGAATGCATGAACAGAAAATTGATAATTGTGACCGGAGCAGCCACCGAATAGAGCTTTTTAGCTCAATGATTAATGAGCCCCAAAAGGGGACAGTTTTAGAGCTTTTTAGCTCATCGATTAATGAGCCGCTAAAGGGGACAGTTTCAGAGCTTTTTAGCTCAATGATTAATGAGCCCCAAAAGGGGACATTTTCAGAGCCTAGTGATCGCTTGAGAGTGATAGCAGAAGTCGGGATCAGTCACGTATGTCGAAGAGAGCTAATCTTTGTAGCTTATTATGATGAATTTATCTTAGGACCCTCGAGATCCTTGTAGCTACTGATTATGTTATGTGTAATTGGTTTTCCGCCAATTGTATACTATTAGTGTATGTTTGTTTCAAAAACAAATTATATACTAAGATTTGACTAAGTGATGTAACACGCCACCCTCGCGGGACACGGACTCGGATATCACCATTGATGTCGAGTTCGGGTCTCACGGGAGTGGGATGTTACAATCCATGTAATCCTAAAGATAGGATAACATAAATCTTCTAAATTAGAGTCAAACCTAATAGTGAAATTCACAAATCAACTAAAGCAATATTAGGGTTTTAACTAGAAAGAGATTTTATATAATCAACTTAAGATTAGGCATTGATAATCTTCATAAAGACATTAACATAAAACAAAAATTTTCATGTGCCAATAATATTTAATTGAATTGTATGACAAAGGGTTAATAGTTTAAGAAATCTTTTAGAGGAATCATTACCTAGGTGCTGCCTACTTGTCTTGGTTGATCTTTACATGATATGGTTTCTTGATTATTAGTTGTGTTGAATTTTACTTCCATCGTTTTAATTAAACCATCGCCTTGTTCTATCAATTAGATAAGATGAAAGAGATAATTATTTGTACTCGTGGGATTGACATTTGATACTCACTGTTATTATATTATAGTTCAATAGGTGCACTTTCCTTTGTAGACATATAGGATTAGGGATGGCAATTTTGCCTAGCTCGTCCAGCCCAGTTTGACTTTAGCTCGGGTTGGTCGAGCCACGAGCTGACTCAAGCCGAGGTTATCCTGTCCCGCCCTGACCCATAACCTGAAGGGAATGTATAAAACGACTTCGTTTTGTCAAAAAAAATAAAAAGTGTAGACGAAATGGGCTAGGCCACACAGTGGCCCACCAGTTAACTCGTGGTCGGGTCAATGGCCTACCCGTTGAGCCACGAGCCACCGAACCTGGCCTAGCCCATTGCCATTCCTATATAGAGTAGGATTTTGTGTACCTAAAAGCTAATATCACAACAGAATAACTAAATTAATTTTCCAAAATACTAACCAAGAAGAAGCAAATATTAATATTTCTTGAGTAAATAAAAGAGAAATCACACTAAGTACCAATAAACACTAATTTTTAATGCAAAATACATCCTTATTGTGAGAAGTATAATGGACAATATAAATTATTCTTCCATAATACTGGTAAAGGCAATCTCAAAATAAATCATCAAGAAAATTAGTTCTTGATAACAATAAAATAAAAATTAGAGATATTTCATCCGATTGAAATGTTTGAAAAAATTTTGGCAATTGGCTTTTCAGTTGGGCTGCACCACAAAAAAAAAAAAAAAAGGAGTTGTGCTTTCTCCTTTAGCAAATTTTATTATTGTTGCAAACTCACACAACTTTTAATATCTAATTCCAAGTGACGGTAGAAATGTGCCGAACCTGTGTTGGATTGATGATTTTCGGCGGCGTTGCCAGATGTGCAAAAGCTTGGAAATTGAGGTTCAGCCTTGGAACAATGTGTGTCCTGTTTGAATTTCCATTTTCGGATACTTACAAAAGAATTGACCGTCTGTTTCGTTTCATTTAATCTCACATCAGATTGCAAAAAAGAGTCGTCGGATTGCAAGTGAGATCTAAAATTTTTTGGGTGGGCTTTAGCAACTAATTGGGAATGTTGAATAACGCTTGAGAAAAATAGAACACCATTTTTTTCAACTCTAATATGATCAAGATGGGGTTTGGATTAAAATATAGAATGTCGGTAATGAAACATATCACTGCTGCAAGAGTTTCTACCCTCATCAATGACCCAGCTCGACATGTTTCGTGCCTTGTTCAATGTTCATTCCTACTTTAGCTTTTCGTGCCCTGTTTTCTAAAGCATTAGACCTGAAAGTAGTTCAAGGTGTTGAGATTTTACTTGGATTTTGTTTAGATGATAGTTCTCCAAAACATCCCCTTTTTCTTCAAAGCTATTCAAAAGCAGCAAACTCTCGGGTGCAACAACATTTTCAGGGATTCTTTCTCTAGATGAGAGATAGCCAATCTCAACATGGGTTAATTCTTTTGTTTGACTCGTCTTGAGGGCCTCTGTGGTTTAAAGGAGATCCTAGATAGAGGATGTAAACGTGAACTTCCACATCAGTCGTATTGACGATAAATAAGACTTGTTAGATGAGGAAGGCAAAATATCAAAGACAAAGGAAGTCATAGAAAACCCTGCAGGTACCAAACCCACATCGTTGGTCAAAAAGAAGCTATTACACGAGATTCGTTATTAGATACCTTTTGTCTCAGATTTTTTATGGCACGGAGCTGTGTGGTAAGCACACAGCGAACTATTCTTTCGCCTTTTTCTAAAGAATACCGTGTGTTCCACTAAAAGCGGCATACGCCTATTTTTGGGGAGTTTCTTCACTGAAGGAACTCTTAACAAATCTTAGTAATAACTTGTCTAAGGTCTACAATTATGATCGAGTGTTTTCTTTAGGGGGCCATAGTCTCTGCTAATCTGAAGCCCTATGTCAGAGCTTTAGATGGAGGAATGAACTTATGTCGCATAGTTGGTGAGATTTAACTTGATAGAGGAGAAACGAGAGTATATCATTACTAGGCCAAACTAGTGGAGCCTGAAGAATTTCATTTCCTAAATCCTATATCATGCTGCAGTTCATTGGCAGCATCTTGATAAAAAGTAAATAGCAAGTTGGAATGACACTAGTTTATAATCAGTTATCATCCCTACCATAAAACGTGTCGAGCACCTGTCCCTTCAAAACTAAGCTATAATCAGCCCTCCAGATGACTAACACTCGAGCTTGGTCATATACAGCACTGTTTTGAAACTATCAAAGAGTGCTCAAAACTATGGCAGCCATGACCTCTGACACGTATACTATAGTCGATAGACAATAAACTGCAAACAGAAGGATAACCAATTTTCAATGATGTTATAATTACAATACTGCTCAAGTTGCTTACAGATTTGCTAATAGTCAATTAGTCAAATGCTCGGAAACAGCCGCTGCCCAAGAAAAATATGCATGTTAACAAGAGCAATTGCTTTAGCTGTTCTATGCAAGAGAATCAGAGACTACAAGTGGAGAATGGAATTTGTTGATTCCTGAAATAATTATCACTCCGGCAAGAATGGTGCCCTATAAACTTTCTGTAAGGGGTGTACTTCTCTGCTGAATTACATTTGCTTATGGAGATAAAAGAATGTTGTGCAATCATCAATGGAAAAGCATGATTGCCGCAAATAAGAAAAGATAAAGCAGCCTGAAGCTTAAATACACAGTTCTTCAACCTGACCATCTGCTGCAAAACAAAATTGAAAAATCATAGGGGTTAATTATTTTGCAATCTTTCTGCAAATTTCTTTGATACCAATAAAATATAAAACAAGCAATACCTAAGTAATAAAAACACCAAAAATTTGATATCTCAGTTCGGCACACCCTGTCTACGTCTGTGAAACCCTCACCTAGCTTAATAACTTTAACCGAAGCACAATAGATTTACCCAAGGCTTTACTGAGCTGACATCACTCAACCCTTGACACTATCACTCAACCTCCCTTCTTATGAAAGAACTTCACACTCAATAGTACGACCACCTCATACTAACCTCAACAGAGGATTTTTTTTTCAATACTCTTTTTAAGTAAAAGACAATAAAAATAACTCAAGTACTTAATCAACCAAGAACTGAACGATAATATACTTAAGATAAAATAAAAGAAACAACTTCCCGCAAAGTTCAGCTGCACTGAAATAAATCTGGAAGTTGTCGCTATTGGACCCCACTTCTGAAGCCCAACATCGGAGTCGTGAGAAGTGAGCCAAATATCTTGTAGTTTTCGGAGCCCAACAATCCGGAGTCATAAAGCGTGAGCGGACTTCTTTGTGGGGTTATTTCAATGACTCCTCATTAGCCATCATCACCCTCATCATCCCATAAGGGTGATGAGCCCACACAGTTAAACACCAAATCACAATTTAACTTCTTCAAAACAATTGTAGCTCTCTGCCTCTTGCTTATTTTGAAACAAGAACCACCTCATTCGGAGCTCTATAGCTCAAGATACGCCTAAAAATTCAAGTACGTTCATAACCCTGTTATGCTCTTCTAATCAATCCCTCATATTCTTTGCATCAATATTTTTCAAATCTACATCAAAAGTTACCAATTTTAAGAAGAGGTAGCAAAATGTATTAGGAATCTATTCCTTTAAAAATCACTTCATTTGGAGGTCGAGTAATCAAGTTATGGTCAAAAGAATGGCCAAAAGAATCAAGTATGTTTATGTCCTAAATCATATTGTACCTCTCTTGGGAGAATTAGCATAACTTTCTTTGAAAACCTTCGATTGGGGGTCATTATTAGATGGTTTGAAAGAAAACTTCTAGATCTACAACTTTCGTTAAGACTCCGAAGTGAAATCTACAAGGTCAAAAATGTGACCAAATGATAGAATCAGATGAACAATGCACCAGACAATATGATGCCATCATCAGACAATATAACGTCACTAGACGATACGTCCTCACTAGATGATATGCCCTCACCAGACGATACGTCATCACTAGACGATATGTTTTCACCAGACGATACGTCCTATACTCCTAAGCATCTCCGCTTATAAGGACCATAACTTTTGACTCTAATATCCAAAATTTTCATACTTTATATCGTTGGAAAGCTAAAAAGACAAGCTACAACTTCTATGAAGACAACTTGTCAAATTCATCCTAGATCAATCCAAATTTTTGCCCTAAAGTCTAAACACTAATTTTTCCTTTATGGAAGACTTCAAATTTTGCACCATGCAAACTTGGAATATTCTCAAAATAATCATTCAGCTAACAAAATGATTTCATTAAACTCTAAAATCTCAACTCATTTGTCGCATCACCTTCAACTACATCTGATCAATTATAATTCCTATCTTCCTTTCCGTAACATCTCACTTATGCATACATATGTATATATATATCAACGATTTATGATCCAAAATCATCAACCCAAGTTGATTGCTTCTTCACGTATATCTAAATTTCAACTCAAATCATCCAAGCACCATTTACATTTCATTACCATCAAAAGAATAAAATTTTTTACAACGTTTTAGCATTTCGAGCCATCTTACATCATAGTCCAAAAATACCAACTTTACAAGAACAATAATTTCTCCAAATGCGACTAAAGCCTTGTTTTACATGATCTAACTTCAAAAGAACAAAATATGCAAATTAGAGTGATGCCTTGACTCTCGACTCGATCACTCGATATCTTGTTCATTGCCTACAGATGGGGAGGAATAGGGGTGAGCTTAAAGCTTGTGAGTAACAATCTTATAATCGATAACAAGCAAAAACCCTTGAAAACCCTCATGATCATAACAAATTTTCATGAAAATCCATACAACATAAATTTCTCCATTTGCACAAATCAAACAATCATCAAACTTGTCAATACATGTAAACACATAAGAACATCATAATGATTTGAGCAGATTCATTGTAACATCCCGTTACCGGAGTGACGAGTATGTCAGTAATTTGGATCGGGTTAGAATTGGGTACAGGCAAATGTGACATTGTGCATGCATTATTGTTTTTATAGATATCGGTAACAGATTATTGACTGCACAAGTATATATATATATGTACATACATGTATGACGATTCCCGAATTGATTGTGTATCGGAAATTGGTTATAATTGTACAGATGAGAATTGGTTGTGAAAATTAGGAATTTAGTAATAAGTGTATAAATTAGGTTTTGAATATGGAATTGGAATGAAATGGAATTTAGAGGAATGGAAAGTGGAATACGAGTATAGGAATGGGTATTTGCTAATTTTGTGAATTTATGGGAACTTTTCTGAGATTTTAGAGTAATGGATCCGGACCGAAGATTGGCTTAGTGATGATTAAATTGATTCCGGGTCCGAGATTGATTGACAATTGATATGAAACAATTGGGATTATAATTTCAGGATTTATTAGTTATGGTTATTGCGAAATTGGGAGAAAAATAGAATAAGAATCGGATTTGTTAGATCCTAAGAATTGGGCATGTGGCAGATGATCTTATATATATATATATATAAGCTTAAGATATGAGCTAAAAAGTTCATTTCTCATCATCGACGGTCGTGGGTGAGAAAAACTTGGGATTTGGAGTTCTTGAAGGATTTTCAAATGATCGAAGCTTGAATCAGGTAAGTTTCTATGTGTTTATGAGTTAAATCGTTTGATTTGATCATATATGTGAGTAAGAAATTGGTTAGAAAGTTAGAAAGTTTCGATGATAGGGTTTTTGTTGGTTTTGATTTGGGTTTTTGATGAAAAATGAGTTAAATGATGTTTTGAGAATAGAAATAAGTTGGGTTTAAGGTTTAAAACTGATTGAGAGTATTTAGAATGGATTTGGGATGATTTATATCAGAGGATCTGCAAAATTTCTGGGTTTCGGACGAGTTTCTGGGTTCGCACGTCGCGACGTGTGATGAACACGCCGCGACGAGCCCCCTTAGCGTGCACGTCACGACGAATATTAAATATTTAATTTGTGTGTCATGACGAAGCGAGTATCGGCCGCATCGTCGCGACGAAGTGGAGCCGTCTTGCGACGAAGCGAAGCTTGGTCCGCACCGTCGTGACGAAGCGGACGTCGTCATGACGAACAACGGATTATACGTCGCGACGAGGGAGACTGTTTCCGAAAAGTTGATTATTGAGGTTTTTGAATTGGAGAATTTTGGGATCTAATTTGGATTGGTTATGGATCAAAATGGCATTTGAGAGAATAGGAATTGAATTTGATGATTATCGGAAATTGAGTGGTAAACGTATAGTGATTGTGAGTTTAATTGGAATGTGACTATAGAGTATGGAAATTGGTAATTGGTTAATAACAATTGGAATTGTTATGGATTAGAGTGAGAGTGATTAAATTGAGAAAATCGAATAGGATCGGGAATGTCATAACATGTATAGTATTTATCGTATTTGCTATTGAATATTGAAATTGGTATCTTTGGTAATGTGATTATTTGATTGTTTTTAAAGGCACCGATGGAGCAATTCCACGGATATGCTAGGACTTCCAGTCTATAGCTCGGAAGTGCAGGTGAGTAACCTAGTTGGTTCCTCGGCCTTTATGTGTTTAATATTAGATGCATTAATGCCATGTGGAGTTAAGGATGGATATATGTGTGATTGCTTTTGATTGATTTCGGACCATGGGTGTTCGAAATATTGGATTGCGATATTGAAGTGTGAACGTGAATAATTGTGTATAAATGCATTAGCGAATTGGATTGCAATGCATGAGTGAAATGAATTGAATGTGCATATGATCGAAATACCGGACCAAAGGACCGAAGAACTAAAAGCTGTTATCGAAATGAAAAGTGAACATGTGCATTCATGCATAATTGCATGATCGATAATGATAGTTGTGACCAAGGGTACTAACGTATTCAGAGCCACAGCTCAATGCATAGTGCCCTTCACAGGATTATCAGGGCATATCACGCCCAATGTATATGAGAGCTTTAAGCTCAACACACAGGACTTCAGGTCCAACGACTGTTAGAGCCTCAGGCTCACCGCAGGGCATATCACGCCCAACGATTTCAGAGCCACTGGCTCAACGAAAATGAACTCAGGCGCACGGTCACAACAACGAAAAGAAAATGAAAGTGTCACATGCATATTGCATATATGAATGATCAAAGGTGTACTGTGTGAAACTGAAATTGAATGCATGTGATTTTATGAATGTGTTAACATGTGATATAATGTGTATATGATTGTGGATGCATGAGTTGGGTGAACCATCGATGATGGTTTCTCACTGAGTTCGCAAACTCACCCAACATTGCAATTATTTTTCAGGAAATGAAGAGTACCCCGTTAGTGAAACGGGAGTATGTCTACTGCAAAGAGTCAGAGTAAGGGTCGGGATCAGTACACGTCTGCATAAATGTCAATTTGGATTGTGACTAATTGGTATTTTCGTAATTTGGTATTGAAATTGTATTGGGCCAAATTTGAAAATGATTATATGTATATGAACTGATTTGGTTATTGAAATAGTGTTTGGCCAAACAATGATTTCGTATGAAAATGTTTTAGTATTGCGGGCCCAAATCATTATTGTTTTACGCACTCAACTGTTTTTGAAAGAGAAGATAAATGTTATAACGAGTTTTAAAAAGGTAGTGATTGTTCTAGTACGCCACCCTCGCGGGTCACGGGCTCGGATATCACTGTTGATGTCGGGTTCGGGTCTCGTCGGGAGTGGGGTGCTACATTTGTGGTATCAGAGCCCAGAAGTACAATCTTACATGGGCGTTCTGAGAAAATGTATCAAAGTGCATGCATATAAGTCATGTCTCGGCAGACAGTGATGACTGATCCCCAGTTTAGCATATGAGTCTCATACATGAGCCTGTACTAGTGGTTTAAGTGATTAGAAATAGCGAGGAAAAAGATGATATGGAAAATGTGATAAATGGAAGTTGTGGAAATCAAGGAATAAGAACAAGTAGATGGTACGATATGAAAATTGGAGAATTAGTGTATTGAATACCGATGGACGATTATGAAATACGACACTAGAGTGATATAGGAACAATCTGTGAACGTGAAATAGATGTGAATATGTATAGAGGAAATATAGAGATATATGAGAAATGGCAAGATTGAAAGTATATAAGTAAAGTAAATGGAAATAAAATGTTTTGTGATTAGAGTTCAATGTGGCGTGACGAGAGTCAGGATTGTTGTGATATGGATTTAAGTGTGACTGCGTGAAACGAAACAATGAAAAGATCGAAAGGTAAGAAAATGGTATTGATAGATGAAAAAGCTGAACAGTTGTTAAGGTCAGTGGATTTGCCTATGCGAATGCACACCTGATAATGGAAATGATATCGGAAATCAATTGGTGTGTTAGTGGATAACCGCCAAGTCTTATAGTTAAAAATTCATGTGAGTTAGAGTAAGAAATGAAAGTGCTTATAGTGATTGAATTGGGAATGAATTGAGATTGTAATTAGGATATTGGTATGGTAAAATCCTCATGATCGAGGATAGGTGCAAAAAGGAAAAACGTGGTCAAAACTTTAATGAGATTGAGGTATCCTAAGCATAAGTGACTAATTGGTATATTGATGTAATAATTTTAAATGGTATGTACCCCAATGAACGGTATTAAAAAGGATGCTCTGGTTATGTGGATTATGGCATAGATTGATCTTCACGGGATAGCGTGAATAGTCGAAATTGATTTCCTAAGGTATTGAGAATAATCGATAAGAAATATGACGACTGTTGATGATTAGGAATTGAAAGAAGAATTTCCCTGAATTGGATTTCGATTGGATGATGAGAATTGAAAAGTTTAGCAATGAAAGGACAAATTGGAGATAAATGTGAAATGAATGAAAAGTCGTTATTGGGAGTGTAAAAGATAGAATAAGTTATTAAGAAGGTATGTGTTACGATAATGTAAAGACTTCGATTGTGTAATAGGATTATTGAACAATAAAAAGATATTAGTTGTGATTTGAGGAGAATACCGATGCTGGTATATTTTGTGTGAATATTGTAAAGGATAAAGTGGATTTGATAATGGTATTATTAACCCAGCTTGACATGATAGTGAATAAATCGCAATATGTGGAGAATCTAGTGTAAAGGAACGTGTGTCGAAATACATTTGATGAAATTGAGTAAGTTATGAGAAAATTGTTCCTCATTGGAGATGTATGATATGTAAAAAGTTATGCAAATTGATCATAGGTGTAAGGAGTTCATTATATTATTGAAGAGTGAAATGTGTAGATTGAGTTTAAAGTGGATAGTGACTGTTATCATCGCTGATCGATAGAATACATTTGAATAGTGAAGAAGATAAATTGGCATAGTTGAGGAAATTGTATAGTATGCAAGTTTTATAAGAGTGAATTTGATCTTGATTGAATAAGTAATGGATGAATTATTATTCGAACATGGTATTGGGAGATTAAAATGTAAATAGAGGTATTGTTAAATGTTTTCTGATCTTAGTCCCTGATGATAATGTTCGAGGAGAAATGTGTGAATTGTATGACTAATGATTGTAAAAAGAGACACTTAGAGATCAGTATAATCTGATGGGCAGTATTGGTATTTGATAACTTGATAATTTTAGTGTATTAGAAAGTTTTGTAAAGTTTGGAGATTCTATTCGTACAGAAATTGTTTTGGATGTATATACGTTTATAAGGCAATAGTGATTAAGTTATATGAGTGAATGGAAAAAATGACTATGCATTTGAGTGTTTCAGAATTTCGTTATTGAAACAAGTAGTGAGGTGATAAGATTATGATACCTAATGTAAGAATGAGTGTAAACTGTCGAGTTAGTAAAGCGCAAAAAGAACGTATTAGCGATTGGAATTTCAAGTCAAATGTGCAGTGTGTATTGAAAGCATGGCAAAATCAAATTGAGAATCTTGAATAGTGGACCGTATTGAGAAATTGTGAATAGTTTAGCTATAAAGAAAATGAGTAATGTGAATGGATTAAGAAGTATGAGTAAAATTCATTAAGGGGGCCGTTAGTGAAAAAAATTCAAGAAATAATAATAAGAGGGTATTGAAGAGTAATAGGAAGTAGAGTGTGACATTGAGTGTAGGTCCGACCTACGGGACTAATTCTCGATGTTAAATGTGAAACTAATATGTTCTTTGGAATCCATAGGGTTATGAGATTGATGTATGGATCAGAGTGATTGTAAAAATATAGATTGTTAAATTGGTGATAACAAAATTCAAATTGATGAGAATGAATCAGATCGATGATTATCGAGATTATTGAAACCTTACGAGATTAGTAATTAGCATTGGAGAGATGCAATATGATAAGTGATACATGATATATTTCTAAATGTGTCACCTTGGTCAATCTATGTATTGATTGATATCATAGGAAAAAAGGAAATTAAATTTGTTATTAGTAGCCTTGATGTGACCGTGTTGTGAATCGATTTATGGATTGGCAAGTCAGTAGCAACCTAAAAGATGAAATGGGTTCGTAAAGTACTATAAAGACAGAAATAGGAAATATTGATATGATCGGATATGTATATTATTGGTGGTGGATATAAAGAATTATGAGTAATCGAAAAGAAATCGTTAAAATAGTATAAAGTTTGAGAAAGGAAAAAGAGGTAAGTAAGTGATTGTAGTGTGATTAAATTTGGCAAGTTAGTCTAAAATCCTAAAAGATGATTCGGATCCAAAGTGTTACAAAGACTGAATTAGAAAATATTGTTAGGATCCGAAACATGTGTTATCAATATTGGAAGTGATGAATTGTGACTAAAAGGCAATGTAGAGTTAAGAAAGATTTGGCAGAAATTATGCGTATGCGTATAGGGAAATAAGTGGAAATCAGAGAATCAATGATCGTAAAGACTCCCCTATCATCTTGACAAATCGTACATGAAATTTTGAGGACGAAATTTTTATAAGGAGGGGAGAATTGTAACATCCGCTATCAAGTGACGGGTATGTCAAGAATTTGGATCGGGTTAGAATTGGGTGCAGCAAATGTGACATTGTGCATGCATTATTGTTTTATAGATATCGGTAATGATTATTGATTGCACAAGTATATATATATATGTACATACATGTATGACGATTCCCGAATTGATTGTGTATCGAAAATTGGTTATAATTGTACAGATGAGAATTGGTTGTGAAAATTGAGAATTTAGTAATAAGTGTATAAATTAGGTTTTGAATATGGAATTGGAATGAAATGGAATTTAGAGGAATGGAAAGTGGAATATGAGTATAGGAATGGGTATTTGCTAATTTTGTGAATTTATGAGAACTTTTCTGGGATTTTTAGAGTAATGGATCCGGACCGGAAGATTGGCTTAGTGACTGATTAAATTGATTCCGGGTCCGAGATTGATTGACAATTGATATGAAACAATTGGGATTATAATTTCAGGATTTATTAGTTATGGTTATTGCGAAATTGGGAGAAAAATAGAGTAAGAATCGGATTTGTTAGACCCTAAGAATTGGACATGTGGCAGATGATCTTATATATATATATATAAGCTTAAGATATGAGCTAAAAAGTTCATTTCTCATCATCGACGATCGTGGGTGAGAAAAACTTGGGATTTGGAGTTCTTGAAGGATTTTCAAAGGATCGAAGCTTGAATCAGGTAAGTTTCTATGTGTTTATGAGTTAAATCGTTTGATTTGATCATATATGTGAGTAAGAAATTGGTTAGAAAGTTAGAAAGTTTCAATGATAGGGTTTTTGTTGGTTTTGATTTGGGTTTTTGATGAAAAATGAGTTAAATGATGTTTTGAGAATAGAAATAAGTTGGGTTTAAGGTTTAAAACTGATTGAGAGTGTTTAGAATGGATTTGGGATGATTTATATCAGAGGATCTGCGAAATTTTTGGGTTTCGGACGAGTTTCTGGGTTCGCACATCGCGACGTGTGATGAACACGCCGCGACGAGCCCCCTTAGCGTGCACGTCACGACGAATATTAAATATTTAATTTGTGTGCCGCGACGAGCAGAGTATCGGCCGCACGCCGCGACGAGTGGAGCCGTGCGCCGCGACGAGCAGGCTTGGTCCGCACGTCGTGACGAGCAGCTTACGTCGCGACAAACAACGGATTATACGTCGCGACGAGGGAGACTATTTCCGAAAAGTTGATTATTGAGGTTTTTGAATTGGAGAATTTTGGGATCTAATTTGGATTGGTTATGGATCAAAATGGCATTTGAGAGAATAGGAATTGAATTTGATGATTATCGGAAATTGAGTGGTAAACGTATAGTGATTGTGAGTTTAATTGGAATGTGACTATAGAGTATGGAAATTGGTAAATTGGTTAATAACAATTGGAATTGTTATGGATTAGAGTGAGAGTGATTAAATTGAGAAAATCGGGAATAGGATCGGGAATGTCATAACATGTATAGTATTTATCGTATTTGCTATTGAATATTGAAATTGGTATCTTTGGTAATGTGATTATTTGATTGTTTTTAAAGGCACCGATGGAGCAATTCCACGGATATGCTAGGACTTCCAGGCTATAGCTCGGAAGTGCAGGTGAGTAACCTAGTTGGTTCCTCGGCCTTTATGTGTTTAATATTAGATGCATTAATGCCATGTGGAGTTAAGGATGGATATATGTGTGATTGCTTTTGATTGATTTCGGACCATGGGTGTTCAAATATTGGATTCGATATTGAAGTGTGAACGTGAATAATTGGTATAAATGCATTAGCAAATTGGATTGTAATGCATGAGTGAAATGAATTGAATGTGCATATGATCAAATACGGACCAAAGGTCCAAGAACTAAAAGGTGTTATCGAAATGAAAAGTGAATATGTGCATTCATGCATAATTGCATGATCGATAATGATAGTTGTGACCAAGGATACTAACGTATTCAGAGCCACGTGCTCAATGCATAGTGCCCTTCACAGGGATTATCAGGGCATATCACGCCCAATGTATATGAGAGCTTTAAGCTCAACACACAAGACTTCAGGTCCAACAACTGTTAGAGCCTCAGGCTCACCACAGGGCATATCACGCCCAACGATTTCAGAGCCACTGGCTCAACGAAAATGAACTCAGGCGCACGGTCACAACAACGAAAAGAAAATGAAAGTGTCACATGCATATTGCATATATGAATGATCAAAGGTGTACTGTGTGAAACTGAAATTGAATGCATGTGATTTTATGAATGTGTTAACATGTGATATAATGTGTATATGATTGTGGATGCATGAGTTGGGTGAACCATCGATGATGGTTTCTCACTGAGTTCGCAAACTCACCCAACATTGCAATTATTTTTCAGGAAATGAAGAGTACCCCGTTAGTGAAACAAGAGTATGTCTACTGCAAAGAGTCAGAGTAAGGGTCGGGATCAGTACACGTCTGCATAAATGTCAATTTGGATTGTGTCTAATTGGTATTTTCGTAATTTGGTATTGAAATTGTATTGGGCCAAATTTGAAAATGATTATATGTATATGAACTGGTTTGGTTATTGAAATAGTGTTTGGCCAAACAATGATTTCGTATGAAAATGTTTTAGTATTGCGGGCCCAAATCATTATCGTTTTGCGCACTCAACTGTTTTTGAAAGAGAAGATAAATGTTATAACGAGTTTTAAAAAGGTAGTGATTGTTCTAGTACGCCACCCTCGCGGGTCACGGGCTCGGATATCACTGTTGATGTAGGGTTCGGGTCTCGTCGGGAGTGGGGTGCTACATTCATAAACATGAAAAACTGCACAATTTCACATAATGGTCCAATGTAGTCGTAAATTTGAGGGAGTCTATAAAGGAGCTCTATGTCACTAGTAAGCAGGCGAGAGAAGCCTTTAACTTGGTCAACGTGCATGTGACATTCTTAAATGGACCACACCAAACCCACATAACATGTAATTCATAAACGAAAAACAATTTTCCCAATTGGCACATTTTTGGAAATTTGATTTCATATACTTGGTATCCTTTCAAATCATTTCCATTTTTGTTTCATAGTTCATCCATAAAATTCATACACACAATATGCAGCACTTTCTCAAAGCATTTAAAGAGCAATAAAAGCATATTTACAAGTAGTTGAAAACTTTTATTTCCTTTTTTTGAAAGAAAACATTGATGGCTTATTATTCGATTATAAAACTGTAACCTACCTTAGTCTCCTTGATTGAAAACTTGTTCAAGGATGTCTCTCCTCTTGCTCCTCTTACCTCTCTTGCCTCCCTTCAACATTAGCAAGAATCCCCATTCAAAAATGAACTTCAATTAGAAAACCCAAAAAAACTTATGATGAAATTAATCCTAGAATATTTATATCTATGCATTTTCTAAGCTCTTTGAACCAAATCCCTTCCAAAAATTCAAATATTAAAATACCAACTTACCTTGAATCTTTACCAAACAATGAGTTCCTTGGCTCTAATTGAAGCTTTAACCTTCCTCTTCCTTTTTCTCTTCTTGCTCAACCTCAAAATCCCTCTTGAAGACTAGGAAAAATTGAAACTTAGATGACGTCCCTTCTTTTCTCTTCTTTCTCTCTTTGTTTCGGGCTCTGGCTTCTTCCAAATACAAGACAACAATTTTTTCTCCCCTTTTATACCCTTCCTTCAATGCCTTAAGACTTTACAGCTTAAGTGATGTTCCAACAATGCCCCTCATGCAATCTTACCACCCTAACACTTTAATTCTATTAACCTATGTCATATAATCTCACTCACATTAACATGCTAATTAATTCAAACACAAATTAATCTAGCAAGGCCCCAAAATTAATCTAATCGTGCTTATTTATCAAGAAAAAAATTTAGGAGCCAACAATCGCAACAATAATGGGTTGATTCACATAAACATCAACATAAAGCCACAGCTCTGAAAAATTCCATCAACGTTATCTTGAGAGCTAGGTAGCAAAACATTAGCTCACAACGTCTGATTACCAAGGTAGACTAGCCACAATAGCATTCCCACCATTTCAACTCCTTTGTAAAAAATCACAGCACAAGATGGTCTTTGCCCACAGCTTGATTTATTATCCAATCCACTACTTAATTTTTTATCCAACGCCCACTGCAACATTGATTTCAATCAACAATAAATGCACTCCACTACTCCAAACCAAAGCCACCTTTGTCTTCTATACCTAAAAACAATCACGTAAGCTATGTAATTAATGCCCACTTCTCCTATTTATAAAACCCAATGCCCACTTCTCTTTTTTATAAAACCCACGGTGTTTTCAATCCCCAAAGACATACACATAAAGCTATATTCTTCCAATAACAATTAATCCACTTCACCTTCGTTATCCCACGCCTACATGATATTTACTTCGCTCACACCCAAGACATGCATCCCACCGTAGTATATGTTTTTTTGACAATTTAATCACATAAAGTCTATGCCGCACACGCATATAAACTCTGTTGCTGCACACTAACAGAAAAGATAAACTTCTACGATGGATAGGATATCTGCATGATCCCTCAAGCAATGAGAGTCCTACTACAACCAATTTTACTAGTGAGAGTCTTACTAGTGAACATTTATTGATAATGAAAAAGGTTCAAGGGGTTAAACAACGACAAAAGAACAAAAATAGGAGACCAACCTAAAGATAGACAAGTTTTGAATCACCAATGAACCTAATTTTCGTATAGCCTTTCTTCAAAACATGTTCCAATCCTAAGAATACAGCTTCATATTCGGCGACATTATTGGTTTGGTGGCCCAATCCTTTCCGCAATCTGCATATCTATTGAATTGAAGGTTTAGAAAGACCAAAGCACAAAAAAAGAGACCCATGGTACATATAAAAAGGAATGCAAGGAATGCATACAAGACTTCCATCAGCCTTCCAAAGCACAGCTCCTGCCCCAGCTTGTCCAGGATTTCCCTTTGAAGCACCATCAAACTCAAGAATGTAAGAATTCTGCACATACAGGACAAGGCCTGTTCTGGAATATATTGAATCCTTCCTCCATCTTTTTTCTCATTTTTTGAGAAGTAAAAGCATCTATCGCCGGTTCTAGATAGAAAATGTTCAACAATGTTTCTTCTATTATCTTGTCAATAATCCCTGCGACAGATACGAGAGGTAAAAATATATTTATTTGTTGTACATATTTTTATGATACTAATCACATGATCATCAGAGAAACAATGAGTCTCAGCATGATTATCTAGCTTTATGTGTTTCCTCAAATGATCCATAAAATCATATGTCAATCCATATGCTTCCTAAAAAACTATAAGCACATTTATACAAAATGCAAAATACTCCAATTCAAGTATGATCTACAATAATTTATCTAATATATGTACCTAAAATGGTTCACAATAGTAATCAAAGATGACTAATCAATGGTTTCCCACCCAGTGATATTCTGTTGTCCTGTAAAGCATGCAATATCTAAAATGAGCCAAGAGCCAATAGCATCCTTCATGTTATTAATCATATGCATAGCACGCAATTTAAACTCATAACTCTTCTCAGATACACGTATATGATAGCTCATCTATGAACCGACGTTTCAATATACAAATATGTAACATTTCGTTATCTCATATTAAGGGTTAGAACCCTAGAATAGTGTATATGAGAGATTACTGAGAAATTAAAAGTGCATTTCATACATAATATAGTATACACACACACGTGAATATTGATTTTTGCATATTAAAATGATTGTGCACGCATTCATTGACATTTTTATAATATAATTGATTTATAAATGTGATTATATTGAGAATTGTAGCTTATATATGTTGAAAATTGATTTGGACAGTATTTTTACTGATTTAGAATGTTTGGTAAAATTTAGGAAATTTCTAAAAGTTTGGGTATTTTTGGACTAGGAAAAATACTAGGTGACAAGACAATTGATAAATAGGTAGAAATAAGAGTCAAATGGCAGTGAAAATTTTGATAAATAACATTGGAATTTAATGACATATGTCATTAAAAATTGAGAAACAATTGGAGTTGAAATTAGAGTCGATCGGACTAGTTTATTAAGAGAACCTAGTTTAAACTCGTAGAAATTAGACATATGGCAAGTAACATGTGTCACTTGCCAATCCTAGTCTTTATTCCGACGATTATACTTGAAAGACAATTTAATTGTCTGAATCATGCTTACTTCTTCTTCTTCATGACTTTCTTCATCTTGTTCACGAATTTTCTCACCAATCTACATCAACGTCGAACTTTGCTCTCACCTTTCACTTGCTACTTTCATTTTGTTATCTTCTTCAATGTCACTAAAATACCTAACCCTACAACCTTTGACTGTTAATGATCATGTGATATTGAAAAGATAGGGTTCACGTGATTTTGAAGAGTTTAGAATTTTAAACAAGTATCGTATGGTTATTCATGATATGCAGAATGAAACATGCATCAAGATAGTTAGTAGTTAAATGTTTATAACATGAGGTTATTTATTTGCTGAAACATGAATGAGAAACTAGGGTGTATCGCATGTCTTGCTTTTGCATATTTGATGATCGATATTTCATAAGATGGTGTTGAAATGATTTTTATGATAGAAAGATCATTGAAAATGTGTATAAAAAGAGTGTATAAAATTCATAGAAAGATGATATGCATATGCTCTGTTTTTATTGTTAATCTATGAATCTCTTTGGGTGTTTTAGAGATGAACTAAAATGAGTCTAGATTTAAGAAAAAAGGAGTACTGTGATATCATGATATGGGAAAAATTAAAATGATAAGTTAGAGATGAAATAGAAGTGTTGATGAAGATGAAGAAATGCAAAAAAATATGAGGAATGCATGTTGGATATGTTCGGTTTTTTATGTTTGTGATTGATCATAGATTTTGATTTGATTATGGTTGAGTTAAGCTGAAATAGAAGTAGGAATGAAGAGAAAATAAAGATGACATAAGTTAGAAATGTTGGATTTAGTAAAAGAGATGAAGAAGAGATGGAAAATCTACAGTTTCGTAAAATCTGGAGAATATCATATGTCACGATCGTGCACAAACATGATCGTGACAAAGAGGGAATCTCAGAGGAGCTGCAAGATCGTGTAGAAGCGTGATCGTGACAGAAAGGAACACTCAATGGACTTGCACGATCATGACAAAAAGGGTTATCTAGGAGTTGCAAAATCGTGCACACGAGAGGAGAAATTAGATAGTGCATGATCATACACAAGTACGATCGTGGCAAAGAGGAACTATTGGGTAGAGCAAGATCGTACACAAACACGATCGTGAGATTGAGCAACCAACTGGAAATGCACGATCGTGACAATGAGAGTGCAGTGATTTTTGATAGCATGAACATCCTTTACTCTTTTGATCATAACTTCTTCTCCAGACCTCCGATTAACTTGAAATTTGAACCACGAACTCTTAACACATTGTTTTCCTCTCCACCAAATTTCATGTCCATCTGAATTCATTAGGAAAGGATTGATAATGATTGATTGATGAGCTTAGGATGAAAATGATGAAGTGTATTGGAATATTATTAAATGGAGTGTTTTCACTGAACACACATCTGTATTTTGATCATATCTGGATCTATAAATATCCAAATGGGATGATTTTTTATTTAAATTATACTAGAAACATATGGCTACAAATGTCATGAAAGAATCAAATTTTAATTGTCTTTAAGAGTTTCAAATTTTGGCTTAAAATTGAGTACAGGTACTGTTGTAGTTTGAATTCAGTCTGAAGTATTATGTATATAATTTGCAGAATACTAAACCAAATTATAAGAACTTAGTGTCATTAGAAACTTAAGACATATGGGAACATTTTTTTATAAGAAGGTGTTACCTAAATACTTCATTTCCTTTTTCGTAATGATCATGCAAAATTGACCCAAAAATCTATTTTGAGAAAAGTTGGAATGATTGATTGAGTGATGAACTCAGATTAAATTTGGATTATTGAGGTGTAAAACCTAAGTTCAAATTAGGCACATATGAGTTTTGATTTATGAATGATCATGTGATGTGAATAAAGAAAACATACCAGGGATTGTCATTGAGCATGCATTGTATATAATTCATATATACATATGTGCATAAATGAGTATTTATACAATTGTGCAAATTAGTAAGATGTATAAATGTATGTTGCATGATATAGATAAGCAGTTAGAGTGCAAAAATCCAGACGTTGTCGAGAGTTTGAGGCAACAACTTTCTGGAGCAAATTGTGAATAACCTAGACAGTCTCACTTGAATAATTATTTATTTTAAATTCTGTATTGAATTGTTTTGTGATTGTGATTGTGTTGATTATGGACATTAAATGTCCAAGGCATTTGATGCTTGAATAAGATATTAGAAGTGATCTTTGTACGTGAATTTGGCGATAAAAGTGATAACATTCGACACTGTTTTGAAACTATCAAAGAGTGCTCAACACTATGGCAGCCATGATCTCCGACACGTATACTATAGTCTAGAGACAATAAACTGCAAACAGAAGGATAACAAATTTTCAATGATGTTATAATTACAATACTGCTCAAGTTGCTTACAGATTTGCTAATAGTCAATTAGTCAAATGCTCGGAAACAGCCGATGTCCAAGAAAAATATGCATGTTAATAAGAGCAATTGCTTTAGCTGTTCTATGCTAAGAGAATCAGAGACTACAAGTGGAGAATGGAATTTGTTGATTCCTGAAATAACTATCACTCCCGCAAGAATGGTGCCCTATAAACTTTTGTAAGGAGTGTACTTCTCTACTGAATTACATTTGCTTATGGAGATAAAAGAATGTTTAGCAATCATCAATGGAAAAGCATGATTGCTATAAATAAGAAAAGATAAAGCAGCCTGGAGCTTAAACACACGGTTCTTCTTCCTTGGGATATCAAATACTCCTTAGTGGCCATAGATAAACAGTTCCCTTAGAAAATGCTGACAGGAGGATCGCTTACCTACCAAAATGAAGAACAATTTCTATTTTTGTCAATCCTTCAGCCAAAGTCACTAATTTGCACGAATCAGCATATACTTTCGGAACCAACTTTTGTTTAAACACAAAGAAAAATCCTAAAACGAAAGAAAAAATTGACGCAGCTGGTCTAACCAACAATACAACCAAGTCATAGCCTTCTACGTTGAATCTAAATATCGCAGACGCAATAAGTACAGCAACAAAATTCTCAAGATTGAAACAAACAAACAAACATATAAACTGAAAAATGAGATATAAAAGAATTACAGATGATCCAGCTTGAGTTTGACAGTCATCGAGACGCTTATAAACACCAACAACATCCCCTTTCCTTATGACAAAGAAATCATCCTTCCTTTTCTCCCCAACCACTGGCTCAGGAATCGGCTTTTTCTTCCTCGAACTTTTCCCACTTACCCTTCGAGACGAGCAGCATTGGGCATGAAATCTCGTCAATAGAATTTGCAAGTTCGCAGCTTTAAGTCCGTACTGTTCGAAGCTTCTTTTACATGAGAAAGTAAGAACCTTTGTACAGAACGAACGACTATAAGGGAAATGAGCCTCTCTTCCAAGTAATGTAGTGGCATAAGAAAACGCACGGGACAGTGCGTTCATTTCTAGATGACGATGATAAGAGTTGTGATGAGAGGTGAAGAAACCTCTTCTTCGTGATCCAACGGATGAAGTAAGCCGAGAGCATTTAGGTGGGCCTTTTTCTTGTAGCGGATGCCCGGTAAAAGCCTAATTCTAAATCTGGCTAGTAAAGTCCATTCTTATCTTTTCTTCTGTTGTTATTTTTTCCTATTGACACTACAACCTGTGTTTTGTCGACTTCATTATCAAATACAAAGTACCTGTTGGTTTCCTTCTCTGATTTTACAATTTATCTCATGCTGGATTGTTTCTTAATATGAAAGACTCTTAATACCCGATTAACTTTCACTTGGCAATCCACTATCAATTTAAGCATCTGGCTCAATTTCTCACAAAAAGTTCTGAAATTCAAAAAGCTATCTAAAAATTGAAATGAGAAAGGATGTTTAACCTTTGTTTACTCATGTTCAATCAATCATTTATTGATTTTAGGATCTATGGTTGGCCATAAGATCCTTCCATTTGGTTTTGTAGCGCATAAATATGATTCAAGGAAGGGACCTTCAAAATTCGAATCCATCCATTCGAAAAATGTTTGTGATCCTAAAGGATAAGCAAGTGCAGTCATATGCAGGTTGCACTAGTCCAATGGTAAAGGGGCAATTTTAATAAGGAAATGCCACAAATTATTTCTCTTCTATTGAAGTTGAAGCAGTCTGCGATGCATATTTAATGAACACTTCTGTTAGCAGAGTTTTCTCTTTGACCCTTAACCTGCACCAGGATGAACACAGTAGAATGAATGTAGGAAAACAGTAAAAAGCAGACAACGATGCGTCCATTCTACTGCCAAATACAGGAAATTACCTCTTTGCCGAACTTGGAACATGCAGCTTTGAACCCTTCCCTTTCTTTCCTGAAGCATTCATCCTTTCCTTATCAATCCCATTCTTATGATGCTTTTTCAGGGAAGAAGGAATGGTCACAGGCTTAACTGTTGAATCTACCCTATCATCATCACTACACTCTTCTACGCTAAAGCTAAAAGATTCCATGTCCAGTGATACTTCTTCTATTTCTGATGTTATGAGCTCATCATCTGGTTCCTCCAATTCCTCGATGGCAGTTCCCTCGAAGAGAGGATCGTCCCTATCAGAATCAGCTTTAAGGTCTGCTTCCAAGGTAGGATGCATTACGAATCGAGTAGAATCGATGGTACCACCTGACTCACCACGAGAGAAGATGGAAGCTTGTGATTTTGCCATCTTACATCTTATTTCCTTTTCAATCCTACCAAATTTTATACTCTGACCAGAAAACAATTGCACAAACCTGCCATGATAGAGATAAATTTAAAATGAATGAAGAAAAAGAGAGAGTTCCATAGGCATTGAACCAGTCACGGATTCCAGACATCTGATGGTATGACGTTTCCTGCAAGGTAACATTCTTCCATATGCCAGGCTACTACTTTGCCTGGCATAATCATGATCCAAGTACTACTGGAGTTGTGGAACAGTGGAAGAATCATTAAATTTCACGTGATAACTAACCATAACATTGTACCTTGATCTGCTCATGTTTTTACTGTCTACTTTTGCATGTTATGAAATAATAAAACTACTTGCGAACAAAAATTTTCAGACTTCAATCACCTTGTTTATAGCTACCCAACTTAAAGGTCTTTAAAATGTTGCAAGATAATCTCTAATATGTCGTTATGAAACTCTAGTTTACCAAGCTTGCAATGCTATAAATCAGACAAAATAATATTGTTAAAAGCAGCATTTGGTAATCATAAAGGGCAGGATAGAGTTTCCAAAAATTAGGCGGATTTCCACCAAAATACGTGTGGAACATATAATTCTGATGGTTCAGTTGGATATGAAAATGCCATCATACCTTGCAGCATCCGCTTCACACTTGAAATCTACAAAAGCAAAGCCCTTGCAAATTGGGTCCTTTGTCTTCTTATTTCCAGCAACAGAAGGATGAATATTGACAACACCGCGAACTCCTTTAAAAGCCAATTCCAAATCTCTATGAATGTTCTTCTTCTTAGGAAGGTTTACAACATGCACACGAACTCCACCTGGTACAACTTCAGGTACTGCACAAACCCCATGTATTGGTTCAGTTTACCATAGCAAAAGTACACAGCAAACACTTCGAGTACGTCATACTACAAAAGATTAAGAGCGAGAAGAAAAAAGAGCTCACCTTTGTTCTTAGCTACTTCAATTTTGCTGGTCACAGCCTTTGGAGGATTATTCTTGAGGTTATTGAGATTAGCAGCTTGCGCTCTTCTACTCCGCTCAATTTCTTCAAGCAGCTTATCTTCAACAGAAGTGTCATAAACCTTCCCTTCACCAAACCCACGAGGCTTATTAGCAAACCACTTTCTCATTTTTTCAACTGGCATAAAAATCTCCTCCACTTCATCTTCAGCATCACCACCATCATGAACTTCCTCGTCGCTGCCAAAGTCTTCGAACTCGTCCTCGTCGAAGTCACTTATCTCCATAACGGCGCCGCCGCCTCTACTTCGCCTAGTTTGGGCATAAAGACACCAAAGATCCCATCTTTTGATTGAAACATGAAGGAAATCGAAAGGGGCGTGTGGAATAACTGGTGGAGATGGTAGGAAAGGAGCGTTTTTGAAATGGAGTGAAAGGACTGAAGATGGGTCTTTTGAGACAAGACGGAGATAGTGTCCGGTCACATGATGTCTGTCAGCAGCAAGGCAAGGAGAGAACACGAAACTGCTGGGTGAGATTGTTAGAAGAGATACCGAGTTGCCTGACATGTTCTTGCCCAGGAGCTTATCCTCTAGTCACCATGAATTAGAAAGTAAATTTATAACATAAATTATTATTATAAATTAATTCATTCCCAACGGGTCATCTGGTGTCGTGGTGTAGTTGGTTATCACGTCAGTCTAACACACTGAAGGTCTCCGGTTCGAGTCCGGGCGACGCCATATCAGTTTTTTTCGCTAATTAGCAACCCCCCGGCATTACAAGACAAACTACAGTAACCAATCTAATTAGGATTTAATAATTTCTTTTAAAATATTTTTAAAACTACTCGATTACTTCAAATAAAAATTTTAATAACTTAATAGGTAATCTTCAAAAATACCTTAGCACAACTAACTCAATTCAATGAACTATCCACACCATATTATGGTAATTAATAAATTTTAATTAAAATACAACTCACTTTAATCTCTAATACACCCTTACTCAGTATGCAGAGCGAATCTATTTTATTTACTATAACACACCGCCCTTCTTCATGCCTAAATACTTCGGGCCCATTAAAAGGGCTTAGTTATCTAAAAAGAATTAAGTTCAGTAATAATTGGATTCACCAATAAGAGAAGGTAAAGTCCTAATTGAAGACCAATTAGTATAAGTTGAAACCAAAGTCTATTAGGATAGTTAAAGTTTAATTACCAAGGATATGGATATCATTTTGTATCAGTTAATATCGGTCAAAAAATGAAATGGTATTGTTGGGCCCGAGCCTCGTACGTCCGAATCCCCGAGGGAGGGCCCCTCGTCGCCTTCCCGTCAGCGCCCATATACCGTCGGACCCGATCCTAACATCCATACAAAGACATATTCGATTCGTATAACAATATATATATTCGATTCACACATACATCAACATATACTCATACATACCATCGCATGCATTTCCATATCTCAAATTCATAAAACATATGTCATTCTCATTCGAAGAAATGCAACAGTATTCTCAAATGCAGCGTAATACAAAGTAAAATGAAATTTCAAAATACAAAAGAAGCTCCATGATAAAATGCTCGGAGGGCTAATCCAAATTACTAACTTAAGGCAAAGCTCTAATTAATTGGAAGTTTAGATGCCTCGCCAAGTCAACTATCGCCTCGATCCGCACTGAGGAGGGAGAGTAATGGGGAAATACAAGTTCTCGATGGCATATCGCTTATAGCCATTGGTAACAGCCACACAATCAATCAATATATATATATATATATATATATATATATATATATATATATATATATATATACATATCACTAGCAAATCATAATTCATCAACTCAATTCACATTCAATCAATATATGTCAAGCAATTTCTATTTCTTATCGCATCAATCATTATGCAACAAATCTATCAAATCCATCATATCTTATGCTCATCAAATCAATCGTAGTATGCACAAACAATCGCTCGAGAGTTCCAGTAATCCATCCGGATAACCCAAGATAAATCCAGTAATCCATCCGAGTCCGATTTCTCGAGGATCTCGTTGCCACAAGCGGCAAATGGAGAAGGCTTTCAAAAATGTCAACGTGCACGTGACTCCATCCGTAACTCTCTTGCCCAAACAAAGCACATAATTCATTCGATTCATGCTCAAAGCATATCATAATTTCCATTCTTTCCATTCTTTTCATTACCATAAAGGCCCATTAATCCATGCATAATTATGATCAAAGCATATTCAGCATCTCTCATGCAATTCAATACAAATAATGTCATATAACGCAAGCAAGCACACATCATGCAATTGCCCATACACACAATAACGATAAACATATTACCCACCTAGTATCGCTGAGTATCAGACTCACTGTTGTCCTTCCTCTCGCGATGGTTCCCTATAATAAACCAAGTTTCCACACAATTAATATCTATAGCAATTATTTAATAAAGCTCGAAAAGCAAAAAGTAAAGCGTTAAAAGTCTCCATCCGATTTCCATCGAAATTCCCGAACTTTCCGAAACAATTCCCGAATTTCCCTTCTTCATACAACTTGTAGTCCTTAATTTTTAGATCACAACGAATCCAAGATCACCTCATTCGGATATCTACACCAAAAGATATCCCTAACAATATAAACATCTCAATTTCGGAAACAAGGGGCCTCGCCGCAACGAAGGGCGGACGCCGTCGCGACGAAGGACCACGCCATCATGGCGTTAGCGCATGAAGCGAAGGCTCGCCGCGAACCAAACGTCGCACGTCGAGACGTCTCCCTTCGCACGTCGCGACGCCTACTGATTTCACACGACGCGATTTAATAATCGTAAAATTATTTACACGTCGCGACGTGGCTCTTCTTCTTCGTTCGCGGCGTGTTCATACGACGTCATGACGTCACGGTCGAGGAACTCGACTCAACCCAATTTCTGCAGATTTCAACAGCTAAATCCTCCATTTACCACACTCAACACTTCTAAACAATATAACAGTCTTAAAGGCATCCCTAAGTCATTCTCAACTCCCAAACACATCAATCTAACGATTTAGCCATATTTTTCGCCCAAAACCCTAAAACATCGTCGATTCTCACATAATCTACAATCGCAATGTTTAAACCCAATCAAAACAAGTTTAAAGGAAGCTAAACTTACCAGAAATTGCTTCGAATCGGTCGGAAAGCTCAAAATCGCGAAACTCTTCTTCTTCTCTCTTCCTCTCCACCGACGGCGTTTCTCTTCTTCTCTTTTCTTCTTTTCCTTTCCTTTCTCTTCTTTCTATTCTTTTCTTATTCTCTTCTTAAACCCTAAAGGGCTTGGGCCCTTCCTAAAAATCCAAGGCCCAACACAATTTAATCAAACTAAGGCAAAATCACAATTCATACTGAATAAGATCATAAGAAAAAAATTCGGGGTCTAACATTTCTCCCCCTCTTAAAAAGAAATTTCGTCCTCGAAATTTACCTGAATCGTCGAAGAGATGCGGATACTTCTCCCACATAGCGTCCAATGGCTCCCAAGTAGCTTCCTCTACCGAATGATTCCTCCAAAGGACTTTTACTAACTGAACCGTCTTGTTCCTGAGAACCTTGTCCTTAGAATCCAAAATCTGTACTGGAAGCTCCTCATAGCTCAAATCATCTCGCAACTGAACCTCACTAGCCTGCATAACATGTGACGGATCCGATCTATATCTCCTCAACATCGACACATGAAAAAAATCATGAATCTGCGATAACTCCGAAGGTAATGCCAATCTGTAGGCAAGTGGTCCAATCCTCTCAAGGATCTCATAAGGACCCACATACCTCGGACTCAACTTTCCTTTCTTGCCGAATCTCAATACTCCTTTCCAAGGAGATGTCTTAAGGAACACTTTCTCACCGGCATCATACTCCATCTCCTTTCGGTGAGCATCAACATAACTCTTCATTCTGTTATGTGCTGCCTTAAACCGCTGCTTAATCAGATTGACTTTCTCAACAGTCATCTGAATCAAATCTGGTCCCTCTAATTGCCTCTCTCCTTCTTCGTCCCAACAGATCGGAGTCCTACACCTCCTCCCATACAAAGCCTCATACGGAGCCATCTGAATGCTCGAATGGTACGAATTGTTATAAGCAAATTCGACCAACGGCAAATGCTCATCCCATGCTCCTCGAAAATCCATCACACACGCTCGAAGCATCCCCTCAAGTGTCCGAATAGTCCTCTCCGACTGACCATCCGTCTGAGGGTGAAAAGCCGTACTAAAATTCAACTTCGTCCCTAAAACTTCCTGCAAACTACCCCAAAATCTCGAAGTGAACCGCGGATCTCGGTCTGACACGATCGAATCCGGAATCTCATGCAGCCTCACTATCTCATCGATATACTTCTTTGCCAACACATGCAAAGAATCACCGTCAATTGCCAAAAGTGGGTGACTTAGTCAACCGATCAACAATCACCAAAATGGCATCGTGCCTCCTGCTGGTCTAGCAATCCCATCAAAAGTCTATAGTCACCGCCGCCACTTCCACTCCGGAATAGCAACGGCCTCAATTGTTCGAAGGTGCCTAGTGTTCACCTTGACTTGGCGACACACTAGACACTTCTTCGATTTAACTCGCTATATCCCTCTTCATGCCTTTCCACCAAAAGTGCTCTCTCAAATCCCGATACATCCTGGTGCTACCGGGATGCATGGTGTAAGGCGCATTGTGTGCCTCATCCATAATCTCATCCTTGATCTCCCGCACATCCGGAATACACAACCTACCCGCAACTGTCATAAGCCCATCATCCCGCACATCTATCTCAGAAACCTTGCCATTCTGAATCTCATCCCGAAGCTTGCTCAAATCTGCATCCTGAGCCTGCAAATCCCTAACCTTTTCCTTCAGCATCGGTCTAACTCGAAAATTAGCCAGAAGACAATCCGGTTCTTCCTGTGTCAAACTTATCCTAAGCTTAGCCATCTCTTCCAATAAAGGAAGATAAATCGATCGAACATGAGCAATCGACGACTTCCTGCTCAAGGCATCCGCCACAACATTGGCCTTGCCCGGATGATACTCAATCAACAAATCATAGTCCTTTAGTAGCTCTAACCACCTCCGCTGCCTCAAATTCAATTCCTTCTGACTTAGCAAATACTTCAGACTCTTATGATCAGTGAAGATCCGAGTTTGAACTCCATACAAATAATGCCTCCAAATCTTTAAGGCAAAGATCACCGCTGCTAACTCCAAATCGTGCGTCGAATAATTCAGCTCATAAGGCTTCAACTGCCTCGAAGCATAAGCAATTACCCGATCTCCCTGCATCAAAACACATCCAAGACCCTTCCTCGAAGCATCACTGAATACCGAATAACCCTCATCACCCGATGGCAAAATCAAAATCGGGGCACTGGTCAATCTGCGCTTGAGCTCCTCGAAGCTCCTCCGACAATCCTCACCCAATCAAACTTCGATTCTTTCTCAACAATTTCGTCATCGGAGCGGATATCATCGAGAATCCTCCACAAACCGTCTGTAGTAGCACGCCAAACCCGTAAAACTCCTCACTTCGCCACATTCTTCTACGCTTCCTAATTCACAACCGCTTATCTTCTTTGGATCCACATGAACTCCTTGCTCGAGATCACGTGTCCAAGAAATGAAACTTCCTCACCAAAATTCGCATTTCGAATTTGGCATACAACTCATTGCTCCTCAAAGTCTCCAAAGCCATCCTCAAATGCTCCTCATGCTCCCGATCACTCTTGGAATACACCAATATATCATCAATGAAGACAATGATAAATTGGTCCAAGAATGGCTTAAACACCCGATTCATCAAATCCATAAACGCCGCAGCGCATTCGCCAATCCAAGGGCATCACCAAAACTCAAAGTGCCCATACCGAGTCCCGAAGCGACTTCGCACATCCGACTCCTTGATCCTCAACTGATGATATCCCGATCTCAAGTCGATCTTCGAAAAGACTCTCGCTCCTTGCAATTGATCAAACAGATCATCAATGCGAGGAAGCGGATACTTGTTCTTCACTGTGACCTGATTCAGCTTCCTGTAGTCCACACACATTCTCAATGAGCCATCTTTCTTCTTCACAAATAGAACCGGAGCTCCCCAAGGCGAAGAACTCGGTCGAATATACCCTTTCTCCAATAACTCCTCTAATTGCTCCTTAAGCTCCTTCAATTCCGCCGGAGCCATCCGATAAGGCGGAATCGAAATCGGCTTAGTACCTGACACAAGCTCAATCGGAAACTCAATCTCCCGAGCTGGCGGTAGTCCTGGCAATTCCTCGGGAAAGACGTCCGAGAAATCCCTGACTACTGGAATATCCTCCAACTTCCCTCTATCAGCTCTAGAGTCTATCACATAAGCCAAAAACGCCTCACAACCCTTACTCATCATCCTCTCTGCTGTCATTGCTAAAACAATCCTGGGCGGACTCGCTTTCCTGTCCCCAGTAAACATCACTCTTCTGCCATTTAAATCAAACTCTACTGTCTTCTGCTTACAATCCAGTCGGGCATTGTACTTTTCCAATGTGTCCATACCCAATATCACATCTAATCCGCGCATCCTTAGTGGCATCAGATCTACCACTAGAAGTTCTCCACCAATACGAAGCTCACATCCTCTAAACACCTGACTAATCACAATGTCTGCCAATCGGAGTACTCACCATCGGGAGTATCCAACGGACTCAAGAACCATCACACACAGGTCTACTCGACGAAACAAACGAATGAGTAGAACCCGGATCAATCAACACAAGCACATCATCAGCAAATAAATGGGCCATACCGGTGACAACATCTGGAGCGGCCTCTGCATCCTCCCGCGTCATAGCAAACACCCTGGCTGGTGCCTGCCCTCTCGGTCTCCCAGAAGACTCGCCTCCCGGCAAAGATCGTAACTACCTACCTCGATCCCCTCCTCGACCCATGGTCTCTGTCCTCCTCGGAGCTGGCATCTGACCTCTCTCCTGTCGTGGAGGCTGAGGACACTCTCTGGCAATGTGTCCCTTCACCCCACAGTTGAAACAAGCTCCTGTCAGTCTGAAGCACTCTCCTCTATGAGGTTTCCCGCAGTGCTCACACGTCGGGATAACCGATCTATCTCCCTCTCCTCTTCTACCGCTACCCACCGTCGAAGCTTGGTGAGAAACAGTAGAAGTCCTCATCGGCCTCTACGCTAGCACCATCGCTCCTCTCCTCTCAATAAACAGAAACTTCTAGCACTCTATGCAGCATAGGAGCACTAGTACCCCCTCTCTGATCCTCTCTGCCTTTCCTTTTCTTGTTCACAGCTCTTGATATTCTCTATGTTCTCCACCCGGGTGCCTCAACTAATCTGCTGAAGTCATCAAATTCGCACATTACCTTCTCTCGATCGCCAAGTGCAATCCAGGCTCAAATCTGCGACATCCGGCGCCTCGCTCAACATCGGATCGGAGGCATCTGGGATAACTAGGTGAACTCTGGCTCATACTCAAGAATCATCATATCCTCTCGAGTGAGACTTAGAAACTCCCTCTGCTTCTCCTGGACATAAACCTCTGACAAATATTTCTTCTTAAAAGTAGCCACAAAATCCTGCCAAGCCAACCCTACTGACCTCATCTCTCCCACCAATGCAGAGCATCCCCCTGGAGCAAACTGGCATCATACACCACTCGCTCATCTGCCTCACAATCCATCTGATCCATCACTCGTTCTGTCCTCCGTAACTATGTCTCAGCTTCCTCAGGATCAGCTGTCCCAAAGAAGTCAATCGCCCGCACTTTCTCAACTTGTCGAACCGCTTTCCCTCTTCACTTGGGGGCTGTGCGAAGGTGTGGCATCGGCCCATAGCTTTGAACAAACGCTGATAGCGCTAAAACATCCTCGGATCAAACTGGGCACTTGCCTCAAGGAATCGGCGACTCTGAGTCGGCGAACGATGGACTCACTCTCTAGCCCGATAGAAGCCTCAACATGCATTGGGGCTCAGACTCATCGGTCCTCTCCTCTCTCGTTGGAGAGTCAGTACAAGACCTTGCGGCTCCTCGAGTCCTTCTACGAGGTGGCATCGTACTCCTTCAAAGGTAAACACTAAGGATTAGCTATACAACAATCTATATGTATGCATGATATGCATGTCACGTAATGAAATCAATTAATGCAACACGTCGTCATATATCACACAATCCTATATGCATTCTAAGCCAAGGACACCTAAACCTAGGCGCTCTGATACCAAACATGTTGGGCCCGAGCCCCGTACGTCCGAATCCCCGAGGGAGGGCCCCTCGGGTCGCCCCGGCGTCGGGCGCTCCATATACCGTCGGACCCGATCCCAACATCCATACAAAGACATATTCGATTCGTATAACAATATATATATTCGATTCACACATACATAAACATATACTCATACATACCATCGCATGCATTTCCATATCTCAAATTCATAAAACATATGTCATTCTCATTCGAAGAAATGCAACAGTATTCTCAAATGCAGCGTAATACAAAGTAAAATGAAATTTCAAAATACAAAAGATGCTCCATGATAAAATGCTCGGAGGGCTAATCCAAATTACTAACTTAAGGCAAAGCTCCTAATTAGCTGGAAGTTTTCGATGCCTCGCCAAGTCAACTATCGCCTCGATCCGCACTGAGGAGGGAGAGTAATGGGGTGAGTCATGAGCTCGATGGCATATACGTTTATAGCCATTGGCAACGAGCCACACAATCAAGCAATATATATATATATATAATATACATATCACTAGCAAATCATAATTCATCAATTCAATTCACATTCAATCAGTATATGTCAAGCAATTTCTATTTCTTATCGCATCAATCATTATGCAACAAATCTATCAAATCCATCATATCTTATGCTCATCAAATCAATCGTATGCACAAACAATCGGCTCGAGAGTTCAGTAATCCATCCGGATAACCCAAGGTAAATCCATAATCCATCCGAGTCCGATTTCTCAAGGATCTCGTTGCCCTGCGCGGCAGCCGGAGAAGGCTTTCAAAATGTCAACGCACGTGACTCCATCCGTAACTCTCTTGCCCAAACAAAGCACATAATCCATTCGATTCATGCTCAAAGCATATCATAATTTCCATTCTTTCCATTCTTTTCATTGCCATAAAGGCCCATTAATCCATGCATAATTATGATCAAAGCATATTCAGCATCTCTCATGCAATTCAATACAAATAATGTCATATAACGCAAGCAAGCACACATCATGCAATTGCCCATACACACAATAACGATAAACATATTACCCACCTAGTATCGCTGAGTATCAGACTCACTGTTGTCCTTCCTCTCGCGATGGTTCCCTATAATAAACCAAGTTTCCACACAATTAATATCTATAGCAATTATTTAATAAAGCTCGAAAAGCAAAAAGTAAAGCGTTAAAAGTCTCCATCCGATTTCCATCGAAATTCTCGAACTTTCCAAAACAATTCCCGAATTTCCCTTCTTCATACAACTTGTAGTCCTTAATTTCTAGATCACAACGAATCCAAGATCACCTCATTCGGATATCTACATCAAAAGATATCCCTAACAATATAAACATCTCAATTTCGGAAACAAGGGGCCTCGCCGCGAAGGGCGACGCCGTCATGACGAAGGACCACGCTCATCATGGCGTTAGCGCGTGGCGGCGAAGGCTCGCCACAACCAAACGTCGCCGCGTCGCAACGTCTCCCTTCAGACGTCGCGGCGTCTACAAGATTCACACGCCGCGACGAATAATCGTAAAATTACTTACACGTCGCGACGTGGCTCCCTTCTTCGTTCGCCGCGGCGTGTTCATACGCACGTCGCGACGTCTGGGTCGAGGAACTCGACTCCGAACCCAGATTTCTGCAGATTTCAACAGCTAAATCCTCCATTTACCACACTCAACACTTCTAAACAATATAACAGGTCTTAAAAGGCATCCCTAAGTCATTCTCAACTCCCAAACACATCAATCTAACGATTTAGCCATATTTTTCGCCCAAAACCCTAAAACATCGTCGATTCTCACATAATCCACAATCGCAATGTTTAAACCCAATCAAAACAAGTTTAAATGAAGCTAAACTTACCAGAAATTGCTTCGAATCGGTCGAAAAGCTCAAAATCGCGAAACTCTTCTTCTTCTCTCTTCCTCTCCACCGACGGCGTTTCTCTTCTTCTCTTTTCTTCTTTTCCTTTCCTTTCTCTTCTTTCTATTCTTTTCTTATTCTCTTCTTAAACCCTAAAGGGCTTGGGCCCTTCCTAAAAAGCCAAGGCCCAACACAATTTAATCAAACTAAGGCAAAATCACAATTCATACTGAATAAGATCATAAGAAAAAAAAATTCGGGGTCTAACAGGTATAAAGCCCTTTAGTACAGAAGGTTCCTCCTAGTACTGGTCAATATTTCAAATACCGATAAAATTTCAAGTGGTATCGTTATTTTTTAAAAGTGCAAGGACTTTTCTTTAAACAAACGATTTCTTATTCTAATCTCCTAATTAAAAAGATAACGTTAGGGATTACCATTTGCAGTGGTGTTGGATTTATCATTTGTACTTAACATGTTCTTCACTACTAGCTAGGTAATGAAAGCTATTCTTGGAACATACCTCTTAAACCAAATAAATTTCGTACCAAATTACCTTGGGGTTTTACTATGGGAAGGTTCCCAAAGCTATTTGATTTGATGAATTTTTTTGAAGCATTTTCCGCCATGTAATCTTGTCATCCAACTTCTAATTTAGTCTGTAGTTAAGGCCTCCTTGATTATGTTAAAACCTCTATATATAATGATATGATATGATAGCTCATTTACATATTTATGTATAGAAGTTAATTACTCAATTTTCTCTAGATATATGAAGGAAAAATTAAAAGCATCTTAGTGCAATACAATCTTATACAAAATGATGTAATCATACAAAATGAAATATTATATAAGATAGATATGTGTATTATGTAATTGTGTATGTTGAATACTTGAATTGTTAGTTTTGACTTATTGGTGAGTTATGTTGGAGAAAATTAAATTGTATTGGATGAAATTGAATTGGATGAAATTGAATTATGTATGATGTAATCAAATAAAATGATTTCTATTACATAAGATGGATATGTGTATTATGTAATTGTGTATGTTGATTACTTAAATTGTTGATTTTTAACTTATTGGTGAATTATGTTGGAGAAAATTAAATTGTGTTAGATGAAATTGAATTGTGTATAATGTAATCGTATAAAATGATTTGTATTACATAAGATAGGCATGCATATTATGTAATTGTGTATGTTGATTACTTAAATTTTGGTTTTAACTTATTGATGAATTGTATTGGATAAAATTAAATTGTGTTAGATGAAATTGAATTGTGTATAATGTAATCATAAAAATGAGTTATATTATATAAAATGGACATACATATTGTGTAATGAAATTGTGTATTCTTTATTTTATATATGTCTTTATTTATTTTAAAAATAAATGAAAGGAAGTTCAAGTACTCATAAACATTTAACCATAAATGGAAGGAAGTTCAAGTATTCCTAAACATTTAGCCACTTCAAGAAGATACAATGATCCAACTTGTGCTCATGCTAGATTGGTCCTCAGTATGAAGAATCGTATTATTTACTTATTTGTAATAAACATTTGAAAGGTGAAGGAATCACCCAATGAAAAAAAAGCATTTTATTAAGGTTAAAAAAGATATAAAAAAGCAAGTAATAATGTGAAGTGGCAAATGAAAACTTTGATTGAAGAATATCAACACGAGAAAAATAAAAGGGAGAGATTGAATTATAAAATTAGTAGTGGAAGTTCATTTGTTAGTATTCATGATGATAGTGAAAATGTTGAAGGTAATAGTGGTACTGTTCCTCCTAACAAGAAGTGAATGTTGCACTTAGATATGATGTTAGGAAAAAAAAGAAAGCAAGTGACTAATTTTTTTGCACCACCAATAACTCCTGAAGCTCGGCCCTCAATTCGTAGTGTCAAACAATCAAGAGATGTGGATCACAATGTAGATATAGCAATGGCTAGATGGTGGTATGATACAGGTGCAACATTCAATACTTCTTAATCTTCCTATTATCAACCTATGATGGGTGTTATAGCCTCTTACGGGTTGGGATACAAAGCTCCTTTTATTGATAACTATAAAGGTAAACTTTTGAGTTACTTAGTTTCTAAAATTAAAAGTTATTTGGAAGAAAGAAGAATGGATTGGGCTACTTATGGGTGTTCAGTCATATATGATGGTTAGACAAAGAAGAGATATAAGACTATTACTAATTTTTTTGGTTTATTATGTAAATGGTTCAATGTTTTTGCAGTTTATTAATACATCTAGCCTTGTTAGGAATATTGATACTTGATTTAAGATATTCAATGAAATTGTGAATAAGTAGGGCCAGAAAATATTGTTCAGTCCATTACTTATAATGATTCCTCTTATAAAGCGGTGAGAAGAAGGTCACAAAATAAGTATAATTGTTTTTTTAGACTCCTTATGCTACACATTACATTGACTTAATGCTGAAAAATATAAGAGATGTTAGGTATTTTCCTATTATTGGTGAGAGTATACAGAATGTCAAAACAATGACCAAGCTCATATATAATCGTGCATGGTTGTTGAATTTAATGAGAAAGGATTTTACCAATGGTAGAAATTTGTGTCGTCTTACTATGACAAGATTTGTAATAAATTTCTTGTGAATTCAATGTTTTGTTATAGTGAAGAAAGAGTGGAGACAGATGTTTACAAGTACTAAGTGAGTTGCATCTCAATATGCTAGATTTAATACTAGATTGGACGTTTTCAAAGTTATATTTGAAGATACTGAATTTTGGTCGCAATGTTAGTTTGCTATATAAGCCTGTGAGCCTTTGGTGAGGGTGTGTTTCAATTGGATAATAGTGATAAAAAGGCAACAATGAGTTTTTTAATGTCATGGAGAGGGCGAAGAAAGCTTTACTCTTATAATCACTAATGACTGAGAAAGGCAACTTTACTCTTTGTTGTTTACAACTTGGGTGTTTTTAAATCCTAGTGTCCATTTCAAATCAGGTTTTACAAAGAAAGATGAAGTTAATAAGAGAATGTTATTAACTATTACAACATTTTTTATCCATGAGATGATGCAAGATATCCTAAACTCACAAATGTAGTTTTATAAGTTGTCTTTTGGAAATTTTAGGATGTTAATTGCTATTTGATAAAGAACAAAACTTTCTAAGGTATTAACTTTTTCCCTTTTCTTACTTGTTTAAAAGTAACTATCACTTTATTTTGTTTATAATGTTACTTTTTTTGTCTTACATTTTATGATTTCTTGGTGGGATCAATTAGAAACTAGTGTTCCGAAATTGCAAAGGTTTGCAATTCAAATTTTAAGTCAATGTGTGTGTGCAACAGGCTGTAAAAGGAACTAAAGTACATTTGAATTCATCCATTCCAAGTAAAGGAATAGATTGGAATACAAGAGATTGAATGACTTGATCTTCGTTCATTACAATTTAAAGATTCGGGAAAGGTATGTTATTATCTTATTAATTTAGATATAATTTCTTATATTTTTAATGATTAAATTTTATTATTTACTAGGACTCTTAATAAAACAAGTAATTTAGTATATCCAATTTGTATTGATAATATCGATTTTTTGATGGATTGAGTTTATGAGAAACTGGGTTTGGTAAATGTGAGTGACTTGAAAGATAATCTTATATGGGAAAACATTGACATATCATTTGATGCATTGAATTTAAATGATGATGATGATGAAGAACTTCCTCTTAGTGATGAATATTTTGTATGAAATGATAAGTAGGATCAATCTAGTTATAGCGGGTATCCCCTCGGTGAACGATTGAATGAAGTTCTAGGTTTTTGTTTCTCTTCTTCTTTTAATTTTACTTATATATGATTTATATGTAAAATTTTATATGTGCAATGTAATTGTAAATGTTTTTGTTTCAGGTTTCACTTCTATTTGATTATTTCTTCATCACGAACTCTTGTTGTAAATTGTAGCAGTTAGAGTTAAGAATATTTATTGTTATTTTTATTTGATATTTTAATTATTATTTATTATATGATAAAATTGTAATATTTTAATACTTTGTACTGTTCTTCATTTTATATTTTTATGACGATTGTCTTTTCATTAATTATGATTATTATTTATATGTGAAATATCTTAAAGTTATTATTAATAAAAATAAATAGAATGTTGTTTTAAATTATTATTATAATAATTTTAGAGACATAGCTCATGTAAATTTATAAAATATATAGTACAATATACTAATGGACAATTTTCAATTTTAAAAATTCAAGGACTATTTTATAAATTTGAAAAATTACCCGAAATTATAACCGGTATTGACTGGTACTAAAGTAGTACTATACCAGTACCCAATCTGGTACCAAGGTCGATACATTAATCATAACATTGCTAATTACACTACTTGTAGAATTTCCTATAAAAGGAGATACCTACAAGTAAAAACTAGTAATCCTTATCATTAAATTCAATTATAGATTTTTCCTTACACTTAATATCCCTCAGTTTTTTCTAACTTGAGATTTAAAAGTATCTTCACTAGAAATACTTTTGACGCTTTATGTAGTTATTTTTGCAAACCTATAGACCTAATATTAGCTCAATAGACTTATTATAAATTCAGTTTACATCAATCATAAACATGAATAATTCATTAAATGAACTCTTTTGTGTAGTACTAATATAAAGTAAGTTGCATCCATAACTTGTAAAATCAAATGTATAACTACGTCAGCTTAGTCTCAAATCAAAACCATGATCTCAAAATAAGACATATAATCCTTAAAAGAGACAAACAATCGGATACAGAGGCTAATCATCAAAATATGGCCACTTCATAAATAGTTATGAACATAAAAATCAATTATGGAACAAAACATTTGCTTTGATAAAGAAGCCATAACTCATGTCTAGATAAAATGTCACATATGCTCATATATAATCAAGATAACTGTAAGCATACATTTCAAACATAATAATACAACAAAAAAGTGCACTATCTCCAGCTACAATAATTTATAATATCGTAAACATGTAATATAAAATTCATAATCTCCCATTAGATCAAAATATCATAAGACATCATAATGCACATATTTTTACTTGTTTACAAAAATCACCAAATCTAAGCTCTTTAATTAGTAGGTCAACTAAATTTCTTTGTTGATAATATATACTTATAAAATACTTCATCATTATCAACTCATCCATGAAAGTTAAAGTACTTAATCTCAACATACTTAGCTTGATAGTGTTTTTAAGGTATTATTAAAGATTAATGCAATATATAATTTTCATAATGAACCTTAATAGTTCTAAAAACTAAGTCAATAATTCTAACCTTTTAGTAAAGTTCTTCAACTACTTGATATATGTTCCTATCTCGAATCAAACTATAATTTTGGTTCTATAATTAAAGTCACTATAATAAACTATTTAGAAATCTTCCAAGATACAACTCCTCTAGTTAATATAAAAATATAACTTGTAGTAGACTTGTTTTTTTGTTTAAATAACCACTAAGATCAGCGTCAATATATCCAATAATATTCAAATCATCTACATGCCTATAAGCCAATATATAATATATGTTTTGTCGTATATATCCCATCTCTTTCTTCTTTGCAACCGAATGCTTTTGACTAAATTTTTTTAAAAATCGAACATAACATTAACCGTAAAGATAGTATCATGTATAGTACATACATATGAATCAAATTCTCATATGTGCTATTATAGTGAAAGATCATTTCCTCCACCTTATTTTAAGGATGTTACTCCTTGCGAAACTTATCACCTTTGACTATAGATGTTATAACTGACTTATAGTCCTGCATGTTATTGATATAATCTTTTTAAACTAAACTAAAACCCTTCTTAGACCTATCCCTATGAATGTCCACTCTATGAACAAATTGTGTTTTTTCAAAATATGTCATGTTAAAATTTTTCAAAATCAACTTCTGCATATTTTAGAACATGTTCAAGTTATTGTTGATAAGCAATCAGTAACCTATATATAAGATTAGAATTTCAAACTTACTCTTACTAAATTTTAGAGTATATATTAGAGTTAAGTATATTCTTTTTAAAATATAAAGATATAACCATGTTATGAAATTTTAAATACTATTATTGTAATGTTTGATTCAATTTATAAAATGACGTCTTCAATATGGAAAACTAGTGTTTATTCACCTTTACCCCAAAACCCTTAAGTTGTTATATATACTCCTCCTCTATTATATCACCACTCATCAAAGCTATATGAACATTTAGTTGGTTGAAACTCAAGATTAAAATGAGATGTTAAAGCTATAATTATTAGTGGTCGGGTCGGTTGTACTGGGCCCGAACCCAGTCTCAACGATGTGTGGGCCGATCGGTTCAATCTTCAAAGATCAGTCTTATACCTATCGGCTATGCCAAGCCTAGGTCCAGCCCACGCCCTCATTGGCCCATCCGTAGGTGAAAGTCTCCCATGCAAACACGTAAAGACTTAAACCTAGTTATTACTTCGTATATAAGGTACAACTTTGTCATAACAGAGGTACGCAATCATAACCTAATTCCCTCTGCATACAGCAATCTCACCTTCACCAAAAAGACTGATTTGAGCGTCGGAGGGGCTAATCGGGACACAACCTCTGACGTGCCTTTTTTTTTTGCAGGGACCTTCACGTCGGAGTTACTACAGAAAGAAGCCAACCTCATGGATCCAAACGACAACGTTCAGTTCCGCCAAAATCCGGCATAACCAATTGGCCCCACCGTGGGGCCCGACTTTAGGGCACCACGTTCAGAAACACACAGATTAGTCAGGCGACAGCGACAAACCCTGATATAGCCGTTGTCGCGGCTCTGGCGATGCAACGCATGGGTTTACAATTACCTGCAACCCTGCCGCCTGCACATCATGTTTGCCACATGGAATCTTCAGACCCGAATGATCAACCGCAACCTCAAACCTTGGAACAGGAAGAACAGAGCGCAGCCTTGGAAGATAACGCTGGAATCAATATGCGCTCGAATCTCCAGCACCAATCAGATGCAGATCCCCCCTGCGCCTGTGCACACCTCCCTCACTCGAAAACAGATTGAGGAAGCGACTGATCTGTTGATTCGCCAAATTTTACAGTCTCAGCCGGCACAACAGCAGTCGTTTATGCGACAGACCAGTATGACAACCGGTCGCCACCCCACCGAAGCCCTAGAAAAAGTCATGGGTGATCGGATCAATGCGGCAATGTGATTCCGCTCGGATCGCCCAACAGCTCAATATAGCTCTCCCTTTACTCCGACAATCTTGGATAGCCTCCCGACCCCTGGCACCAAAATACCAACGCCCAAAAAATACACAGGAAAGATCGATCCCCTGGACTACCTACAACACTTCCAGTCGATGATGAATCTGCACTGCGTACCAGATGCCATTCAATGCAAGGCTTTCTGTACGACCTTTCAAGAGGGAGCTCGACGGTGGTTCAATAGCTTACCTCCGAGCTGTATCACGTGCTTTGAGGACTTCAGACTGCTATTCCTCAACCAGTTTGCACAAGTAAGCGGCCGCAGAAGACGGCCTTGGAAGTAATGCAATTAACGCAAGGGAGGAACGAGAGCCTACGGGAATTCCTTACTCGATTCAATAATGAAGCAGTTGAAGTCCCCGACCTCACTTGCTCGTCCATATTGGCAGCACTGATGAACAACACGAGGGATGAGGAGTTCAAAAAATCATTAGCCCTCGATCAGCCCCGATCTGTTCAGGAAATAAGAAACAGAGCGGACAAGTACATTCAGCTCGAAGAAGTGCTGAAGAATACGAAGCGTAGAATGGATGATCGCTCGCCAAACAACAGAGTGAGTGGCTTGCCCAAGCGACAGAAAGGCCAATCGAACTGGAGAAAATCGACCGATCGACAGGGATATCGACAGGAGTTTACCCCACTTAATAGGCGATATGTAGAAGTACTGGCGGCCATAAAAGTGGATGGGGAAACTATCCAGGAACTCGAGAAGATGAAAACTCCCTCCAAGGATAGGAACCCCAATTTATATTTTCGTTTCCACAAAGACATCGCTCATGACACGAAAGATTGCCGGCAATTGAAGAGAGAAATCGAATTCCTCATTCAAAAGGGAAGGTTGGGCCGATTTGTGAAACACGAGCCAAATGTTGATCGAGACAACGAGCATAAGACTGGTCGGCCCGACAACAGATGACAATATTGGAGACAGAATGACAGAAACGATGAAGGGAGGCAGAATGCGAATACGGGCGACCGACGAGAAGAAAGAGGACGATCAGGGGCAAGAGTGTAGGAAAATCCCGGGAGGTACATCACATGTACCGGCAGCGGAAAACAAAAATTTTTGTTCCCAGGACTTTCCCGAATCCCAGGATCCAAGTATCGGTATGAAGACATCAACCTAAATAGCCAAAAGAGACTATCTCTAAAGGTGATCCACGCAGAGATCAGAAAATCTAACCGAATCAAACCCTTTGACACAGGAATAGCTAGAGCAGTTAAAGCTCGCTAGAGCCTACCTACGTCTGGAGAGCTTCAGATGACGTTGGATTCTTGGAGAAGAAGAGCAGAATCGATGATGCCTTAAGAGAAAATAAAGAAATGAAAACCCTTTTTCACCTTTTGCTTAACACTTAAGCATTTTTCTCTCTTAACCTTTTAGGAAACCATCGAAACTCTCATATATGTAGCCATCCACGAAACAAGCAGCATATATATTGGTGTTCATTAACTTTTAAGACACCAATGAGTAGCTTACAAGTGGATGGCACATCATTTAAGGAAAGTAATAAATGATGTTTGACTTTTCAAAGCTTTTAACATTTCTTCTCCCACTTTCAACGCACATGGACATATATATATATATATATATATATATAATTAATTAATTACTTAATTAATCAATTAATATATAATTGCTAAGGTCCAGTCCAACTGGGGTCGGTCCTACCGGCCTAGCGGGCCCCGGTGCTGAAACAGCTCCGGAAACCTTTCTTAGCAATATCGATGTCGCGATCTCATCGGGACATATCCCAATCCCATTGGGATCCAGTTAATCCTAATGCTCTCCATAATTGGAACTCTGTCCAATTACTATTTTACAGATTCTCTGAATCACTCTTATCGTGTGACCCTTTAGGTTCCGGTTATGTTGGCCACTTAGATTAACAATTAATCTGAGCAAGTCATGAGCGGTATCTAGCAACACATCATGACCCCTAATGACCGAAAAGTAATCGGTTTGATGTATTCATCACGAACCGGATCACGAACCCTTCCATGTATAATTACCGTACAATTCGTCCTTTCACCATCCTATACCCCACTTGGTTATGAGTATGGTCAAAGTGTCAACTCTCACTAGACTGAGTCTAGCCCAAGTGATATCAGTTCTCGTCCTGGGACTCATTACTCTATATGTCAATGAAGACACTCTTCATGTCATACATGATGGCCAGCCTTAGTAATGATCCTGACAAGAGGCCACGGGTATCTCTTCCGCTAATCCGTAAGGTGAATCCTTTATTGGCTACTCAATTATCTTCAATACCTCAAGTGCACCCAAGCACCACCCTATGAGTTACCTCTCGAAGGCAACAAGGAATGGAGTCAAAGCACATGATCAGTATCTAAGATATCCTTGAGTACCTCAAGTCTAAGGATACTTGCACCATTGCTATGATGAGATTATCACTGACACTTAGATAAGGTATTCATGTGATGATCTCATGGCAGGTCATCCAATGAACTTACTACCGCTAGTAAGCATCCACATGTCAATTCTAAATATCTCATATTTACAGCTTACGAGATCCACCGCTTGATCCAATCAAGGAATATGACATGTGCTAGTCTATCCGGATTAATGATGTCCATCTCATTAATCCTATGACTAGGAGAGTTTAGATCTTGACATAATTGCACATGATAGGAATCTCAGGAGTATGAACACATCATAATTTCCTTCATGCTATGTCATATATCATGGACTTCATTAATTCGATTAAAGATCCAATCAATTCATAAACAATGTTTATGAATATCAAATTAATGAATAATGCCTTTTCTTTATTTATTCATAAAGTCTACACACGACTTTGAATAAAACGCGCTAAAGGGGATTGCCTTTAGGGCACAAATAAACAGTACCGACCTTGAACAAGTCGACTTATCGGTACCGAACATGTGTAAGTCGACTTACACATGGTACAAGTCGACTTATCACTTACAAATCTCCCACTTGACCTAAAGTCAATCGCCTTAGTATCTAATACCATAAGCGAGTCCATGAGAATCACAATTCTCCTGTGACTATGGCTTTGTCAACTAACAACAACACTTTGCTCTGTGGAATTCTCTCTCAGATATCATGTTGACTAATGATCTCCGAATCAAATGGAATCGGTAGTACGAGTTCGGATCGTCGATAAGACCTTGGTTCCTTTGCTCACAAGACTAGCCCCATTGTATCACAATACAATCCTATGGGCCCATCACGGCTAGGGACCAGATCAAGTTCGATAATGAACTTCGATCCAAACCGCTTCCTTCATGCATCTCACGCGGCAATGTACTCTACCTCGGTTGATGAATCAGCCAGTCCTCTCTTGTTTGGAACTTTTCCAATTGACCGCCACGCTATTCGGTGTGAATGTATATAACCCGATTGTGATTTAGAATCATCCTTATCGATTAAATACTAGCATCTGAATGCCCGCCACTGGAGATTTCCATCTCCATAGATCAAGAAAACATCCTTAGTGCTTCGCAAGTACTTGAGGATATTCTTGACACCACCCAAAGACCCTCACCAGATCCGATTGGTATCCGCTCGTAACACTTAGAGCATACGATACATCGGGACTCGTCATAGCATTGTTCCATCTTGAACCTCTTTAGCATCTCATCTATGCACGATGATTGTGAAAGACCAAGCAACCTTTTGATTTATCTCTATAAAGCTATATCCCTAGGATATAAGTTGCTTCACAAAGGTCTTTCATCGCAAATTGATTGGACAACCAAATTTTAACTGATTGCAGCATAGAGACATCGTTTCCTAGTAACAGTATGTCATCTACATACAACACAAGGAATACGATTGCAGTCCCATTAACCTTCTTATACACACAATGATCATCCGGATTTTGTGAGAAATCAAACTCTTTGAGTACCTCATCAAAACGGATATTCGAACTCCTGGATGCTTGCTTCAATCCAAACATGGATTTCTGAAGCTTGCATACCTTTTCGCCATCGATGGAAGTGAAGCCCTCAGGTTGTGTCATACACATCCTCGGGTAGATTTCCTCTCAGGAAAGCTGTCTTCACATCCATTTGCCATATCTCATAATCATAATGAGTGGCAATGGCTAGAGTATCCTAATGGATTTAAGCATTGCTTCTGGTCAAGGTTTTGTCATAGTCAACTCTTTGTCTATGACGAAATCCTTTAACCAGAAGCATTGCTTTATAGGTAATCAAATTACCATCCATGTTGGTTTTCTTACGAAAACTCCTTTGCACCTCGTGGGTTTTATCCCTCGTGTAACAACCAAAGTCCATACTTGGTTTTCATACATGGAATCCATTTGATTTCATGGCACAAAGCCATGTTCCGACTCGAACTTTTAAGAACCTGCTCATAGTAGTAGGCGCATCATCTCATATGAGCAATACGCCATTCTGCTCCTTTACAAGAAATTCATATCTCTAGAACAGGCGTATCCTACTTAACCTCTGAAATTGTGTGTAGTAGAAGGTTGAACTGTTACCTCATCTATATGAGTGATGCTTGAGTTCGAGCGATTGATCTATGTTTGTTCGAGCATCTTGAACTTCTCCAAGTTCAACTTTGCTCCCACCGTCCTCTTGTAAAAGAAACTCTTTCTTTAAGAAAACAAAGATGCTTGGAAACAAACAACTTTTGTTCCTCAGCAAGGTAGAATTGATATTCCACGAACAAACACTTGTCAGCTTTTACATCAAATGTATCTGACTGTGTCCGCTTCACGTAAGCAGGACAACCCCAAACTTTCAGATGAGAAAGATAGGGCTTTCAGTTAATCCATATCTCCATATGGAGTAACCACAACTGCCTTTAATGGAACTCTATTTAGCAAGTAAACAGCTGTCTCAAGCGCATATCCCCAAAACTGTGCAAAACTATCATCAATCGCACCATGTCTAACAAGGTTCGATATCTCCTTTCAGCCACACTATTGTGCTGCGGCGTGCAAGGTGGAGTGTACTGAGATAAAATCTCATTATCTCTGAGATAATCAAAAACTATTGGTCTAAGCATTTTCCACCACGATCAGATCGTAATGTATTCATACTTTTATCAAGTTAGTTTTCTACTTCATTTCTGAATTATTTGAACGTTTCAAACGTTTCAGATTTGTATCTCTACAGATACAGGTACCCATATCGTGAATAATCACCGATAAAAGTAATGAAGTAAAAACAACCACTTCTGGCATGGATGGACATCAGACCACATACATCCGAATGTATTAGGTCTAATATTCCATTCACTCGTTCACCCTTTCCTTTAAAGGATAACTTAGTCATCTTGCCTAATAAACAAGATTCGCATGTGTCATATGATTCATAATCAAATGACCCTAAACATCCACTCTTATGGAGCTTAGCGATGCGTGTCTCATTTATATGGCCAAGTCGACAATGCCATAAGTAAGTTGATTTTAAATTATCTCGATTATGTCTTTTCGCGTCATTGACATTCATAACTGGATATGACATATCTAATATGTCATTTCTATTGCATAATGTACCAGTACCATAGAGCATTCCATTCGAACTAATAGAACAACCATTGCTACTAAAAGTCCAATGGAAACCAGCTCTAATTAAAAATAAAACATACAATATGTTCTATGTTTAAAACAGGTACAAATTGTCAATCATCCAATTTGAATATAAGCCCAGTAGGGAGTAGCAAGACATAAGTGTCTATGGCTAATGTAGCAACTCTTGCTGCATTACCTACACGAAGGTCTAGTTCTCCTTGAATGAGCTTTCTACTGTCCCTGAGGCCCTGCATATCATTTCATATGTATGAGCCACATCCGGTATCAAATACCGATATGTTTGGATCAGGAATAGTTTTAACCTCAATGACAAACATAATTGAAGGAGTAGAGGCATCTGATGCCTTCTTCTGCTTCAAGGACTCCAGATAGATTTTACAGTTTCGCCTCTAGTGGCTAGACTTGCCACAATGAAAGCAAAATCCTTTTGGGGCGCTTTGGTTTTCCTTGATGGCACTTCCTTTGGTTTCTTGGCCTTTTCTTCTTTGAACTAGAAGAAGAAGCATCCACCATTAAGACTTGCTTGCTATCCTTCTTGATAGCACCTTTCACTGTGTCTTGGCAGATTGATCACCGAGAATTGTTGTGGATATTTGGTTTATCCGATAGTTTATCACAAACCGTGAATAACCATCGACAATCCAACTAAATTAAGTCTCTACTTAACTCATAATCCATTACAAATCCTAAGACGGCCAATCTCTCAATATAGCCATTCATCTTGAGGCATCTTGCCGGCGGATATCCTGGAGCCATCTTTAATAGTGAAGAGAAGCCTTGAGGTCTCGAACCTTTCGCATCGAACTTACTCATCAAACGGCTCCCTAAGATAAAATACTATAGAGTGAGCATCCATGGACTCGTCTTGCTCCTGCAGCTCTAGTGACATCGAGGCAAGCATAAAGCAAGTATCCATATCAACGCCCTTTAGATGCTTACAATATACTTTCGATCCTTATCGAAAGCATCGACAAAGCGAGTGCTGGCGGAAGTGGAACATCTAGACGTATCCCGCCTCGGATCTAAGAACAATTCTCGATTCCTCACCAATCAAGAAAATTCGGTCCGAATAGAGAGCGTAAATTCACCTCGAAAGACTTCTTCAATCAACCTAGCGATAGAGAGAAGGAATGATAGAATAGAAATGCTGCGTGATCATAAGGACTTGCATGATATGCATATGGCTCCCACTAGTTTCCTAGAATCCATAACCCTCTTTACTTAATCCAGAGAAACAAAGTGACATAATGTCTAGTGGGTCGATATCCGACATTGCTAAGAGTGACCTTGGGTTTACCCGATAAGCCACAACTTAGGTCAATCGGTAGGTATCGGTCATACCAATTGTATCATCGATAACCGACATTAAGAATGGCCTTGAGTTTGCTCAACAAGCCACCTTATGTCTCGGGAGGTATCGGATATACCAATTACATCTTAGACACAACTATCGATCAGTCTTTATCAACTTGTTGATGTATGCACTTACATTGGTATCAACTCTTTGATGCGCATACATCGATGTATGCTACCCATTTACGCCTCTGTCCACGTTGACCTTGAGGTTAGCTCAACAAATCAACGCTTCTAGGAAAACCGACCCATTAATCTGAAAATCTCATTTTCATGGTTCAACATATTCAGATAGAGCGAGCTTGAGGTTAGCTCAACAACCCAACCCTATAAAAACTCGGTTCTTACCATATTAATGGAAGGCGTTAGTTTTCATATACCGAGGAGGATTTGGGTCTCATCTACTTCTTCTCCAAGCCGTGGGATTATAGTCACCATGACTATATGATATGATTTAGGGCATTTCATCAATCACATTGAGTCTATACCTAAAATCATCCATCATCCCACTATGCATGCCACAAGTCGACTTTCATCAAATGCAAGTCGACTTATGCTTCTACCACACACAAGTCGACTTGTATGACACAAGTCGACTTATGTCATCTGCCCATGAACAAGTCGACTTATATCTTGAGATCTTGAACAAGTCGACTTATTCTTGAAACAAGTCGACTTATCCGTAAAACAAGTCGACTTATTAAGCGAACAAGTCGACTTATGTCCCATATAAGTCGACTTATCCAGGAATTTTGCTAAAACTCTAATCGGCTAATTCCTCAATCCATGCAATTCCAATTCACAATACCATTATACCTAGGGTAATATCGTGAATTGATGCCTCAATGAACACTTCATTGATTCATGAATGCCTTAAATAGTCAAACTATATGAAAAACTTGAAATGAGTCAAAACTCATTAATTTCCAAATAATTTAGGAACACCTAATTATCAACCTAAGCATCTCTAGCTAGCACATACATTATCAAATTTACTTCAGCACATGCCATAAAAAATATGACGGTCAAAACAAACAAGATAATGCAACATGTTAACGAGGCGCTATTGTGATCAATTAGGCATCCGAAAATTCTAGGATAAACAACTTCAAGCAATTCAGTTTGGCAATCATACTACATCAAGATAACACATTTTTAATCACATTAAAATGGTTCAAGGAATGGAACTGAAAAAGCACACTCAATCAAGCCAAGCAAAACAGTCCCAACAATTTTCACAAAACTGTCCAGTTCTGTACATTGCTCGAAATGATCAATGAAACAATTTCAATAAATCATGAGAAAATTATATAGGTTACTACATGTTCAGAACATGCTACATGAATATTTTCAGGATTTTAGGCCATCAAAAACTCAGTCAACCTAAATAACAAAATCGATTCAAAATCTGTGTTCATCAGCACAGCAATTCCCAACAGCATAGAATAAATTCGTGAATAAATATCCAATCACCTTGAAATCCAATTTTCATGCTCAAAGACATTAACCAACATCTTAGAGACATGTAGGTGAAGAAAAATCCGAAAAACAATTTTTCTAGAATTTATTCACGATTTTATACTCATGCCTGTTCCAGAATCGTTTCACAAAACAACATCTGTAACCATAGGGGATTAATTAGCAAAACTATATCAAATCAAATCGATAAATTCTCAAATTTCATAGACATATTCTCTAACATGTTATGAACAATTCTGGGCAGAAAAATTTCAAAAAACATATCACAATATAAATTCGAAATCTGAACAGATAGCATGCATCAACAGCAAATTCCATTAGGGTTTCTGATCTCGCTTAGGTTTTAGCTTCATACGGGATACCAGACGCTCTGATACCACTGTAGGAAAATTCCGGGAGGTACATCACATGTACCGGCAGCGGAAAACAAAAATTTTGTTCTCAGGACTTTCCGAATCCTGGATCCAGGTATCGGTATGAAGACATCAACCTAAATAGCCAAAGAGACTATCTCTAAAGGTGATCCACGCAGAGATCGTAAAATCTAACGAATCAAACCCTTTGACCGGGAATAGCTAGAACAGATTAAAGCCTGCTAGAGCCTACCTCTGTCTGGAGAGCTTCAGATCGACGTTGGATTCTTGGAGAAGAAGAGCGAATCGATGATGCCTTAAGAGAAAATAAAGAAATGAAAACCCTTTTTCACCTTTTGCTTAACACTTAAGCATTTTTCTCTCTTAACCTTTTAGGAAACCATCGAAACTCTCATATATGTAGCCATCCACGAAACAAGCAGCATATATATTGGTGTTCATTAACTTTTAAGACACCAATGAGTAGCTTACAAGTGGATGGCACATCATTTAAGGAAAGTAATAAATGATGTTTGACTTTTCAAAGCTTTTAACATTTCTTCTCCCACTTTCAACGCACATGGACATATATATATATATAATTAATTAATTAATTACTTAATTAATCAATTAATATATAATTGCTAAGGTCCAGTCCAACTGGGTTGGTCCTACTGCTTAGCGGGCCCCGATCTTTGGCAGCCTCCGAAACCTTTCTTAGCAATATCGATGTCGCGATCTCATCGGGACATATCCCAATCCCATTGGGATCCATTAATCTAATGCTCTCCATAATTGGAACTCGTCCAATTACTATTTTACTGATTCTACGAATCACTCTTATCGTGTGACCCTTTAGGTTCCGGTTATGTTGGCCACTTAGATTAACAATTAATCTGAGCAAGTCATGGCGGTATCTAGCAACACATCATGACCCCAATTGACGAAAAGTAATCGGTTTGATGTATTCATCACGAACCGGATCACGAACCCTTCCATGTACAATTACCGTGCAATTCGTCCTTTCACCATCCTATACCCACTTGGTTATGAGTATGGTCAAAGTGTCAACTCTCACTAGATCGAGTCTAGCCTAAGTGATATCGCTTCTCTTCACGGGACTCATTACTCTATATGTCAATGAAGACACTCTTCATGTCATACATCTTGCCAAACCTTAGTAATGATCCCGAGAAGAGGCCACGGTATCTCTTCCGCTAATCCGTAAGTGGTGAATCCTTTATTGGCTACTCAATTATCTTGAATACCTCAAGTCGCACCCAAGCACCACCCTATGAGTTACCTCCGGAAGGCAACAAGGAATGGAGTCAAAGCACGGATCGAGATTCAAGATATCCTCGAGTACCTCAAGTCTAAGGATACTTGCACCATTCTATGATGAGATTATCACCGACACTTAGATAAGATATTCATGTGATGATCTCATGGCGGGTCATCCAATGAACTTACTACCGCTAGTAAGCATCCACATGTCAATTCTAAATATCTCATATTTACGCTTTACGAGATCCACCGCTGATCCAATCGAGGAATATGACATGTGTTAGTCTATCCGGATTAATGATGTCGGTCTCATTAATCCTATGACTAGGAGAGTTTAGATATCTTGACATAATTGCACATGATAGGAATCTCGGGAGTATGAACACATCATAATTTCCTTCATGCTATGTCATATATCATGGACTTCATTAATTCGATTAAAGATCAATCAATTCATAAACAATGTTTATGAATATCAAATTAATGAATAATGCCTTTTCTTTATTTATTCATAAAGTCCACATAACGACTTTGAATAAAACGCGCTAAAGGGATTGCCTTTAGGGCACAAATAAACAATCTGGACCTTGAACAAGTCGACTTATCGGCATCGAACATGTGTAAGTCGACTTACACATGGTACAAGTCGACTTATCACTTACAAATCTCCCACTTGACCTAAAGTCAATCGCCTTAGTATCTAATACCATAAGCGAGTCCATGAGAATCACAATTCTCCCGTGACTATGGCTTTGTCAGCGAACAACAACACTTTGCTCTGTAGAATTCTCTATCGAGATATCATGTCGACTAATGATCTCCGAATCAAATGGAATCGGCGAGTACGAGTTCGGATCGTCGATAAGACCTTGGTTCCTTTGCTCACGACTAGCCCCATTGTATCACAATACAATCCTATGGGCCCATCACACCAGGGACGGATCAAGTTCGATAATGAACTTCTTGATCCAAACCGCTTCCTTCGCATCTCATGCGGCAATGTACTCTGCCTCGGTTGATGAATCGCAGTCCTCTCTTGTTTTGAAACTTTTCTAATTGACCGCCACGCTATTCAGTGTGAATGTATATAACCTGATTGTGATTCATAATCATCCTTATCGATTAAATACTAGCATCCGAATGCCCGCTCACTGGAGATTTCCATCTCCATAGATCAAGAAAACATCCTTAGTTCGCAAGATACTTGAGGATATTCTTGATACCACCCATGACCCTCACCAGGATCCGATTGGTATCTGCTCGTAACACTTAGAGCATACGATACATCGGGACTCGTACATAGCATTGTTCCATGCTGAACCTCTTTAGCATCTCATCTATGCACGATGATTGTGAAAGACCAAGCAACCTTTTGATTTATCTCTATAAAGCTATATCCCTAGGATATAAGTTGCTTCACAAAGGTCTTTCATCGCAAATCGATTGGACAACCAAATTTTAGCGATTGCGATAGAGACATCGTTTCCTAGTAACGATATGTCATCTACATACAACACAAGGAATACGATTGCAGTCCCATTAACCTTCTTATACACACAATGATCATCTGGATTTTGTGAGAAATCAAACTCTTTGAGTACCTCATCAAAACGGATATTCGAACTCCTGGATGCTTGTTTCAATCCAAACATGGATTTCTGAAGCTTGCATACCTTTTCGCCATCGATGGAAGTGAAGCCCTCAGGTTGTGTCATACACATCCTCGGGTAGATTTCCTCTCAGGAAAGCTGTCTTCCCATCCATTTATCATGTCTCATAATCATAATGAGTGGCAATGGCTAGGAGTATCCTAATGGATTTAAGCATTGCTACGGGGCTGAAGGTTTTGTCATAGTCAACTCTTTATCTCGTGATTTAAATCCTTTAACCGTAAGCATTGCTTTATAGGTAATCAAATTACCATCCATGTTGGTTTTCTTACGAAAACTCCTTTGCACCCCGTGGGTTTTATCCTTCAGTGTAACAACCAAAGTCCATACTTGGTTTTCATACATGGAATCCATTTGATTTCATGGCACAAAGCCATGTTCCGACTCGAACTTTTCGTAACTGTTCATAGGTAGTAGCGATCATCTCATATGAGCAATACGCCATTCTGTTCCTTTACAAGAAATTCATATCTCTGGGAGCAGGCGTATCCTACTTAACCTACTGAAATTAGTGTGTAGTAGAAGGTTGAATGTTACCTCATCTATATGAGTGGCAGTTTGAGTTCGGCGATTGATCTATGTTTGTTCGAGCATCTTGAACTTCTCCAAGTTCAACTTTGCTCCCACTGTCCTCTTGTAAAAGAAACTCTTTCTTTAAGAAAACAGCATGCTTGGAAACAAACAACTTTTGTTCCTCAGCAAGGTAGAATTGATATTCCACGAACAAACACTTGTCAGCTTTTACATCAAATGTATCGATCGTAATCCGCTTCACGAAGGTGACAACCCCAAACTTTCGGATGAGAAAGATAGGGCTTTCAGTTAATCCATATCTCCATATGGAGTAACCACAACTGCCTTTAATGGAACTCTGTTTAGCAAGTAAACAGCTGTCTCAAGCGCATATCCCCAAAACTGTGCAAAACCTATCATCAATCGCACCATGTCTAACAAGGTTCGATATCTCCTTTCAGCCACACTATTGTGCTGCGGCGTGCAAGGTGGAGTGTACTGAGATAAAATCTCATTATCTCTGAGATAATCAAAAACTATTGGTCTAAGCATTTTCCACCACGATCAGATCGTAATGTATTCATACTTTTACCAAGTTAGTTTTCTACTTCATTTCAATTATTTGAGCGTTTCAAGCGCTTGATTTGTATCTCTACAGAATCTGGTACCCATATCGTGAATAATCACCGATAAAAGTAATGAAGTAAAAACAACCACTTCTGGCATGGATGGACATCGGACCACATACATCTGAATGTATTAGGTCTAATATTCCATTCACTCGTTCACCCTTTCCTTTAAAGGATAACTTAGTCATCTTGCCTAATAAACAAGATTCGCATGTGTCATATGATTCATAATCAAATGACCCTAAACATCCACTCTTATGGAGCTTAGCGATGCGTGTCTCATTTATATGGCCAAGCCGACAATGCCATAAGTAAGTTGATTTTAAATTATCTCGATTATGTCTTTTCGCGTCATTGACATTCATAACTGGATATGACATATCTAATATGTCATTTCTATTGCATAATGTACCAGTACCATAGAGCATTCCATTCGAACTAATAGAACAACCATTGATACTAAAAGTCCAATGGAAACCAGCTCTAATTAAACATAAAACATACAATATGTTCTATGTTTAAAACAGGTACAAAATGTCAATCATCCAATTTGAATATAAGCCCAGTAGGGAGTAGCAAGACATAAGTGTCTATGGCTAATGTAGCAACTCTTGCTGCATTACCTACACGAAGGTCTAGTTCTCCTTGAATGAGCTTTCTACTGTCCCTGAGGCCCTGCATATCATTTCATATGTATGAGCCACATCCGGTATCAAATACCGATATGTTTGGATCAGGAATAGTATTAACCTCAATGACAAACATAATTGAAGGAGTAGAGGCATCTGATGCCTTCTTCTGCTTCAAGGACTCCAGATAGATTTTACAGTTTCGCCTCTAGTGGCTAGACTTGCCACATAAAGCAAAATCTTTTGGGGCGATTTCTTTGGTTTTTCCTTGATGGCACTTCCTTTGATTTCTTGGCCTTTTCTTCTTTGAACTAGAAGAAGAAGCATCCACCATTAGCACTTGCTTGCTATCCTTCTTGATAGCTCGCACTTTCATTTTGTCTTGGCAGATTGATCACCGAGAATTGTTGTGGATATTTGGTTTATCCGATAGTTTATCACAAACCGTGAATAACCATCGACAATCCAACTAAATTAAGTCTCTACTTAACTCATAATCCATTACAAATCCTAAGACGGCCAATCTCTCAATATAGCCATTCATCTTCGGGGCATCTTGCAAAGAATATCCACAGAGTCATCTTTAATGGTGAAGAGAAGCCTTGAGGTCTCGAACCTTTCGAGACCGAGCTTACTCATCAAACGGCTCCCTAAGATGAAATACTATAGAGTGAGCATCCATGGACTCGTCTTTGCTCCTGCACTCTAGTGACATCGAGGCAAGCATAAAGCAAGTATCCATATCAACATCCTTTAGATGCTTACAATATACTTTCGATCCTTATCGAAGCATCGACAAAGAGTGCAACGGAAGTGGAACATCTAGGGCGTATCCCGTTCCTCGGATCTAAGAACAATTCTCGATTCCTCGGCCAATCAAGAAAATTCGGTCCAGAATAGAGAGCGTAAATTCACCTTTGAAAGACTTCTTCAATCAACCTAGCGCGATAGAGAGGAGGAATGATAGAATAGAAATGCCTGCATGATCATAAGGACTTGCATGATATGCATATGGCTCCCACTAGTTTCCTAAAATCCATAACCCTCTTTACTGAATCCGGAGAAACAAAGTGACATAATGTCCTAGTGGGTCGATATCCGACATTGCTAAGAGTGACCTTGGGTTTACCCAACAAGCCACAACTTAGGTCAATCGGTAGTATCGGTCATACCAATTGTATCATCGATAACCGACATTAAGAATGACCTTGAGTTTGCTCAACAAGCCACCTTATGTCTCGGGAGGTATCGATATACCAATTACATCTTAGACACAACTATCGATCGCTTTATCAACTTGTTGATGTATGCACTTACATTGGTATCAACTCTTTGATGCGCATACATCGATGTATGCTACCCAATTTCGCCTCTGTCACGTTGACCTTGAGGTTAGCTCAACAAATCAACGCTTCAGGAAAACCGACCCATTAATCTGAAAATCTCATTTTCATGGTTCGAACATATTCGTATAGAGCGAGCTTGAGGTTAGCTCAACAACCCAACCCTATAAAAACTCTGGTTCTTACCATATTAATGGAAGGCGTTAGTTTTCATATACCGAGGAGGGATTTCGGGTCTCATCTACTTCTTCTCCAAGCCGTAGGATTATAGTCACCATGACTATATGATATGATTTAGGGCATTTCATCAATCACATTGAGTCTATACCTAAAATCATCCATCATCCCACCTATGCATGCCACAAGTCGACTTTCATCAAATGCAAGTCGACTTATGCTTCTGCCCACACACAAGTCGACTTGTATGACACAAGTCGACTTATGTCATCTGCCCATGAACAAGTCGACTTATACTGAGATCTTGAACAAGTCGACTTATTCTTCAAACAAGTCGACTTATCCAGAAAACAAGTCGACTTATTAAGCGAACAAGTCGACTTATGTCCCATATAAGTCGACTTATCCAGGGAATTTTGCTAAAAACTCTAATCGGCTAATTCCTCAATCCATGCAATTCCAATTCACAATACCATTATACCTAGGGTAATATCTGTGAATTGATGCCTCAATGAACACTTCATTGATTCATGAATGCCTTAAATAGTCAAACTATATGAAAAACTTGAAATGAGTCAAAACTCATTAATTTCCAAATAATTTAGGAACACCCTAATTATCAACCTAAGCATCTCTAGCTAGCACATACATTATCAAATTTACTTCAGCACATGCCATAAAAAATATGACGGTCAAAACAAACAAGATAATGCAACATGTTAACGAGACGCTATTGTGATCAATTAGGCATCCGAAAATTCTAGGATAAACAACTTCAAGCAATTCAGTTTGGCAATCATACTACATCAAGATAACACATTTTTAATCACATTAAAAATGGTTCAAGGAATTGGAACTGAAAAAGCACACTCAATCAAGCCAAGCAAAACAGTCCCAACAATTTTCACAAAACTGTCCAGTTCTGTACATTGCTCGAAATGATCAATGAAACAATTTCAATAAATCATGAGAAAATTATATAGGTTACTACATGTTCAGAACATGCTACATGAATATTTTCAGGATTTTAGGCCATCAAAAACTCAGTCAACCTAAATAACAAAATCGATTCAAAATCTGTGTTCATCAGCACAGCAATTCCCAACAGCATAGAATAAATTCGTGAATAAATATCCAATCACCTTGAAATCCAATTTCCATGCTCAAAGACATTCACCAACATCTTAGAGACATGTAGGTGAAGAAAAATCCGAAAAAAAAATTCTAGAATTTATTCTCGATTTTATACTCATGCCTGTTCCAGAATCGTTTCACAAAACAGCATCTGTAACCTTAGGGGATTAATTAGCAAAACTATATCAAATCAAATCGATAAATTCTCAAATTTCATAGACATATTCTCTAACATGTTATGAACAATTCTGGGCATAAAAATTTCGAAAAACATATCACAATATAAATTCGAAATCTGAACAGATAGCATGCATCAACAGCAAATTCCATTAGGGTTTCTGATCTCGCTTAGGTTTTAGCTTCATACGGGATACCAGACGCTCTGATACCACTGTAGGAAAATTCCGGGAGGTACATCACATGTACCGGCAGCGGAAAACAAAATTTTGTTCCCAGGACTTTCCGAATCCTGTGATCCAGGTATCGGTATGAAGACATCAACCTAAATAGCCAAAAGAGACTATCTCTAAAGGTGATCCACGCAGAGATCAGAAAATCTAACCGAATCAAACCCCTTTGACCCGGGAATAGCTAGAACAGATTAAAGCCTGCTAGAGCCTACCTCTGTCCTGGAGAGCTTCAGACTGACATTGGATTCTTGGAGAAGAAGAGCAGAATCGATGATGCCTTAAGAGAAAATAAAGAAATGAAAACCCTTTTTCACCTTTTGCTTAACACTTAAGCATTTTTCTCTCTTAACCTTTTAGGAAACCATCGAAACTCTCATATATGTAGCCATCCACGAAACAAGCAGCATATATATTGGTGTTCATTAACTTTTAAGACACCAATGAGTAGCTTACAAGTGGATGGCACATCATTTAAGGAAAGTAATAAATGATGTTTGACTTTTCAAAGCTTTTAACATTTCTTCTCCCACTTTCAACGCACATGGACATATATATATATATATAATTAATTAATTAATTACTTAATTAATCAATTAATATATAATTGTTAAGGTCCAGTCCAACTGGGGTCGGTCCTACCGGCCTAGCGGGCCCCGCGATCTTTGAAGCGATTAGGAAACTTTTCTTAACAATATCGATGTCGCGATCTCATCGGGACATATCCCAATCCATTGGGATCCATTAATCTAATGCTCTCCATAATTGGAACTCTGTCCAATTACTATTTTACTGATTCTACGAATCACTCTTATCGTGTGACCCTTTAGTTCCGGTTATGTTGGCCACTTAGATTAACAATTAATCTGAGCAAGTCATGAGCGGTATCTAGCAACACATCATGACCCCTAATTGACCGGAAAGTAATCGGTTTGATGTATTCATCACGAACCGCATCACGAACCCTTCCATGACAATTACTGTGCAATTAGTCCTTTCACCATCCTATACCCCACTTGATTATGAGTATGGTCAAAGTGTCAACTCTCACTAGACTGAGTCTAGCCCAAGTGATATCAGTTCTCGTCCTGGGACTCATTACTCTATATGTCAATGAAGACACTCTTCATGTCATACATGCTGGCCAACCTTAGTAATGATCCTGACAAGAGGCCATGGGTATCTCTTCTGCTAATCCAGAAGTGGTGAATCCTTTATTGGCTACTCAATTATCTTCAATACCTCAAGTCGCACCCAAGCACCACCCTATGAGTTACCTCGGAAGGCAACAAGGAATGGAGTCAAAGCAGGGATCAAGATCCAAGATATCCTTGAGTACCTCAAGTCAAGGATACTTGCACCATTCTATGATGAGATTATCACTAACACTTAGATAAGATATTCATGTGATGATCTCATGGCGGTCATCCAATGAACTTACTACCGCTAGTAAGCATCCACATGTCAATTCTAAATATCTCATATTTACAGCTTCGAGATCCACCGCTGATCCAATCAAGGAATATGACATGTGCTAGTCTATCCGGATTAATGATGTCGGCCTCATTAATCCTATGACTAGGAGAGTTTAGATATCTTGACATTATTGCACATGATAGGAATCTCGTGAGTATGAACACATCATAATTTCCTTCATGCTATGTCATATATCATGGACTTCATTAATTCGATTAAAGATCCAATCAATTCATAAACAATGTTTATGAATATCAAATTAATGAATAATGCCTTTTTTTTATTTATTCATAAAGTCTGCACACGACTTTGAATAAAACGCACTAAAGGGGATTGCCTTTAGGGCACAAATAAACAGTACCGACCTTGAACAAGTCGACTTATCGGTACCGAACATGTGTAAGTCGACTTACACATGGTACAAGTCGATTTATCACTTACAAAGAGGCGACAGAAACGATGGGCAACAAGATGATCGACCGGTGAGGGTCATTAACATGATATTTGGTGGAAATGCAGCGGGGGGATCCACCGCTAAAGGAAGAAAGAGATATGCCAGGCAGGTCGGCAAAGACTCGTCAACCAAATGAAAAAAGGAGAACGACGGGATGATATTGTTCAACGAGTCTGACCTCGATGGTGTAAGTTGTCCTCATGATGACGCGCTCGTTGTAAATCTAAACATGGACGGCAACGAGGTGAAGCGGGTAATGATTGATACGGGCAGCTCGGTCGACCTGTTGTATTATGATGTCTTCAAGCAGATGGAGGTACCCGAAGATCGACTACTGCCTATAGAAGGACCCATCAAAGGGGTAACTGGAGCATCGGCCTATCCATTTGCCCGGGTATGTTTGAAAGTGAAGTTCGGGCAAAGGCCGCGTCAAATTGAGAAGGACGTTGAATTCCTAGTGGTGAAGTTTCAAGGGGCGTACAATGCAATAATTGGGCGAGCTACTCAAAACACCCTTAGAGCGGTTGTCTCCACATACTACCAAGCGATGAAATTCCTAACGCCCCATGGAATCGGTACTATCAGAGGTCAGCAGAGAATCGCTAGGGAGTGCTACTTAGCAGCTCGCACTCACTTGGTATTCGACAAGATTACAAGCCGGTTAGACAAAAGAAGCGATGGCATAGCAAAGAGCAACAGGAGGTGATCGAGAAAGAGATAGAGAAATTACTCGAAGCCGGGTTCATCCGAGAAGTTAAGTATCCCGAATGGCTCGCCAATGTAGTTTTAGTGAGAAAGAAGAATGGGAAGTGGAGAATGCGCATTGATTTCACCGACCTAAACAAAGCATGTCCAAATGACAGTTTCCCCTTGCCCAAGATCGACCAGCTAGTAGACTCCACCTCCGGGCATGAACTTCTCAGCTTCCTGGATGCTTTCTCGGGCTATCATCAAATTCAGATGAGTCTTGAAGACGAAGAAAAGACTGCCTTTATAACCGACCAAGGCACATACTGTTATCAAGTAATGTCGTTTGGTATGAAGAATGCGGGGGCCACCTATCAGCGACTCGTCATAGAAGTTTTTAAGAAACAGATAGGTCGATTGGTCGAGGCCTATGTGGACGACATGGTGGTCAAAAGTAAGACGGCCGCGGAGCATGTGGAGAATTCCAGAGAGGTCTTCCAGACCCTCAACAGATTTCAGATGAAGTTTAACCCGAAAAAATGTGTCTTTGGTGTGACAACAGGAAAATTCCTGGGGTTTATGATTACTCAGCGGGGGATCTAAGATAATCCAGAAAAGATCGAAGCCATCATCGAAATGTCTTCGCCGCAATGCTTGAAAGAAATACATATATTGACTGTTCGGATAGTCTCTCTAAGCAGGTTCGTTTCCAGATTGGGAGACAAATGCCTCCCATTTTTCAAGATTTTAAGGAAAGAGAATATAATCCAGTTCCAGTGGCCGGAGGAATGCGAGAAGGCTTTTCAACACTTGAAGCAATATTTATCTAACCCACCTATCCTGCAAAGCCCGGTTGAGGGGGAGAATCGGATTTTATTTTTGACGGTTACAGAAGGGTTGATCAGCGCAGTACTTGTTCAACCGGAGGGAAATGAGCAGCACCCGGTCTACTACGTCAGTATGGTGTTGACCGGACAGGAAACGCGGTATGCACCTATAGAAAAACTAGCCCTCTTCTTGATAACGATGGCTCGGAAGCTAAGACTTTACTTCCAAAGTCATACCATCGAGGTATGGACTGACCAACCCCTCAGGCAGTGCCTTCAAAAGCTCAAAACTTCGAGTCGACTAATAAAGTGGGCGGTAGAGTTGGGAGATTTCGACATACAATATAAGCCCCGGACGATGATTAAGGCACAGGTGTTGGCAGACTTCATTGCAGAGATGAGCCAACCCAGCTCGAAGGGTGAGCAATTCCTTGCCTGGAGCTTGTTCATTGACGGGTCGTCCAACGCTGAAGGATGCGAAGCAAGAGTGGTATTAATCGACCCGCATATGGAAGAGAAGGTGGAATACGCCCTTCAGCTAGAATTCAAGGCCTCCAATAATGAGGCAGAATATGAGGCTCTGATAGCCGGTCTCTAACTGGCTAAGGAAATGGAGGTAAAACATCTAAAGATATATAGTGATAGCCAAGTGGTGGTCGGCCAAGTCACTGGGCAGTATGAAGCCAAGGGAAACAGCATGATCGAGTACCTGGAGCTAGTAAAGCGGGAGTTAAGTAATTTGAAATAGTACTCGATCAACAGGATAGAACGAGCTCAAAATGCTAAAGCGGATGCGCTCTCCAAAATGGCCTCAGATCGAGATGCCAAAAATAACGTGCTAGTCGAACGACTAGATCGTCCTAGCATTCAAAAAGCCAATGAAGTTCTTGATGTAAATACTGATCGATCGAGTTGGATGGAACCGATTAGACGATATGTCCTAGAGGGAACACAACCGCAAGAAACCTCAGAGGCCAAGAAATTGAGAATAAAGGCGGCTGAATATGCAATCATAAATGACGCCCTGTATAAGCAATCTTATGACTGGCCACTGCTGCGATGCTTAAATGAAGAAGAGGCAGAACAAGCAATGGCTAAAGTCCACGAAGGAATGTATGGCAACCATGTAGGAGGCAGAATTTTAGCCCATAGGCTGATCAGACAGGGGTATTACTGGTCGACGATGAGGAAAGACTGCCAGGAGAAAGTCGATTGATGTGGGGCCTACCAGAGAAACAACAGCCTGTCCCACCAGCCGACCGAGAGGATGAAAATTGTGAGTCATCCTATTCCTTTCGCTCAATGGGGAATGGATATACTGGGGCCCTTCCCTCTCGGTCCCGAACAGAAGAAGGATAGTCGCAGCGGAGTACTTCACCAAATGGGTAGAAACAGAAACGGTCGCTACAATTTCCGAGCAGAAGGTTGAGAGTTTCGTAAAGAAAAATATACTAACTCGCTTCGGGATGCCTATGGTGCTAGTTGCAGACAACGGTCGGCAGTTCGATAATGATAAGTTCAAAGATTTCTGTGACCAACAAAAGATAAGGCTATAGTTGATCTCAGTAGCTCACCCCCAAAGCAACGGTCTCGCAGAGAACACAAACAAAAAGATAATGAGTGCTCTTAAGAAGTGCCTTGACGGACGAAAGACTTGGGTGGAAGAACTTGATGAAGTGTTGTGGGCGTACAGAACCACACCAAATGGAGCCACAGGGGAAATACCGTTCAGGATGACCTTTGGGGCGGAAGCCTTAGTTCCCGTAGAAGTGGTGTTGCACAACCAAATGGTGTGAAACTATGACGAAGAGCGGAACAACGAAGCCTGCCGAGCCGAGCTCGTGCTTCTCAGTGAAGACAGGGAGAGGGTTGCTGCTCGTTCGGAAGCCGTCAGGCAGAAAGTAACGAAGTTCTACAACAGAAGGATAAAGCCGAGCGACGTAAAGGTTGGGGGTACGTCCTGCGAAAAGTCGAGGCGACTGGGAAACACCCTGGAAAGCTTGGACAGGCATGGGAAGGACCCTATCAGGTGATTAAGCAAGCTGGGCATGGCTCTTACATCCTACGCGATGCGAATGGGAAAATTCTACCAAGGCCATGGAACTCTCGAAACCTGAAGGCGTTCTACCAGTAGATAAGTTTTATTTTAGTTAATGTTTGTTCAATACTATTTTTGTACAAAACTTGTGGGTACCTTTTTCCTGTCCCTACCAGACAGGTTTTTTAACGGTCCACGCCCTCATTATCATCAATAAAGGAGTTTTTCAGATTTCTCGGTAAGAACGAACTCCATTAAAATTGGCAGAGTAGAAAATCCCATCGACATCGCTCGGTCTGGTCGCCAAGACAAGATCCTTGGGACCCCTCGCTCGGCCTCGACATAGATCAACTACGGTCGGTCGGGTCGCCAAAACAAGATCCTTGGGACCCCTCGCTCGGCCTCGACATAGATCTACTACGGTCGGTCAGGTCGCCAAGACAAGATCCTTGGGACCCCTCGCTTGGCCTCGACATAGATCGACTACGTTCGGTTGGGTCGCCAAGACAAGATCCTTGAGACCCCTCGCTCGGCCTCGACATAGATCGACTACGATCGATCGGGTCGTCAAGACAAGATCCTTAGGACCCCTCACTCGGCCTCGACATAGATCGACTACGATCGGTCGGGTCGCCAAGACAAGATCCTTGGGACCCCTCGCTCGGCCTCGACATAGATCGACTACGGTCGGTCAGGTCGCCAAGACAAGATCCTTGGGACCCTTCGCTCGGTCTCGACATAGATCGACTACGGTTGGTCGGGTCGCCAAGACAAGATCCTTGGGACCCCTCGCTCGGCCTCGAAATAGATCGACTACGGTCGGTCGGGTCGCCACGACAAGATCCTTGGGACCCCTCGCTCGGCCTTAACATAGACCGACTACGGTCGGTCGGGTCGCCAGGACAAGATCCTTGGGACCCCTCGCTCGGCCTCGACACGGATCGACCATGGTCGGTCAGTCGCCAAGACAAGATCCTTGGGACCCCTTATTCGGCCTCGTCACAAACCTCGGCATCGATCGACCACACTCACCTAGGATCCTAAGTTAAAACCTATGATCGTCCGACCTCATAATCGCTCGACCTAAGTCACCCGTTCGATGCACAACGAATACACTCGCACACAATTTGCTACTTAAAGAGATAGTCTAACCTTAAATGCAAAAGAGGTAGTGAAAAACGCACTTCCATCCGTTAGAATCAAAAGTTCTGGTCACAAGCCCTACCAGATGAGCTTTACAAAAGGAAACAATCACCCCGACACTTCGGGAGGAGGAAAGGGAGGACCAACAACAGGGTCGATAGCAGGCTCGACCGATGGAGAAGAAGGGCCAACAATCGGGTCGGCAGAGGAAGGGTCGACAACAGGAACGGCCAAGGAAAAAGAAGGGCCGACAATTGGATCAGGAGGAGCTGACAGCGGAGAGACATCCTCTTCTTCTTCTGCCGAGCTAAGATCCAACTCCTCGTCCGGAACAACGGTCCGCTCCCCCACGGCCCTCTCCTTAATTCCCTCCAACGAAAGGCCGAGAGCAGGAAGCAGCGACTCGGCATAATCTTCAAATGAAGGCCGCTCCGACCCATCGGGAAAGTGAATCTCATGGCACCTCTTCAGGACCGAAAGGGTTATGTCGCAGGTGAGCTCTAGGCATTCCGCATTCAAATTTCTTCTCTTCCACCGTTTGATCGCCTCGATTCTTTGCCTCTTAACGGAGCATCGCAACTTCCTCAACACATCCTTGGTCATGTGCTTGTCTTCCACCGCTGCATGACAGTCTTAGAGGAACTTTTCTTTAAGTTTCCTCTCTAACTCCATTTTCCCCTCCAAGATCTCACACACCTTGACCAGCTCGCCCTTCGCTGCTATCGCCCTGATCTTCTCCTCCTCCCCCGTAGCAAGTTGAGCCTCCAAAGTACTCATCGCTTCCTCCCGAGATTTCTTCTCCTCCTCTAAAGAAGAGTTTTGAGCCTGAAGAAGGTCTCTTCCTTCCTTCACCTCCGAAAGCTCGTCCTTCAAAGCCTTCATCTGCTCATGAAGGTCCCGGACTTCCTGGTTCAGAGCCTCCAGACGTTGCACCACCGCGAAGGACATCGTCGCACTCTGTATACCGCTACGAATGAGTTGAGACCCCAACTCCAGATTATTCTTCTTGTCCATAACCTGCCCATCCACCGGGGGAGTAATCCTCTCGGCAATATGGCGAGACACTTCGAGGTCCCCGATCGAGGCAGTTTTGGCCAGCTTAATCGCAGACTCCCACTGCTCGACGTTAGCTGCTCGCCTTCTCCCTTTGCCTTTTTTCTCTTTCTCTTTCCCGCCTCGACTAGACGAGCCGGATGGCAGATCACCAAGCCGAACCAGCCTCTTCCTCTTAAGAGGCAGCTCCAATTCCTCCACTTCCTCCTCCTCTTCTGGACCCGCTCGGCCCGCACTTACTGACACAATCGGCAAAGACGCTGATACAACGGGACGATCTTCAGTAGGCGGAGGGACCGGCGACACTGCAGAATGGTCGAGCTCCACCAGCGGAGCGGAGCCTTCACCAGTCTCCTCCTCTTTCCTCTTCTTCTTCCCTGCAGCCTGCTCTTTGGATTTTGGGGGAGCGGCGGACCCGACAAAATCCTTTATCCTTACCATGATTGCACAGCAATAAAAACAAGTCAGAAAGCAAAACCAATAATAAAAAATTCAGTAAGTAACTGAACCATGAAGGGTCAACCAGACGGGGCAGCTTCCTCTCCTAGCCCGCTAATCCGTGGTAGGGGATCGAGAAGAAAAGAACTGGCCGAGGCCCCCCCGAAATAGCCCTGGATGAGCCGAGCGAAGTCGTATCGACCGAGCGCTTTTATACGACTAACTACTATCCACTCCTCCCTACTAAAGGATATGCTCGACACGTCATTCCACTGCTCGGCTAAAGGATACCTCCACGGCCGAGACTCGAAGGAGGTCCCTAGGGGCTTCACAAAGAAATACTTCGTCCGCCAAGAAGAGACCTTCGAAGCTGTCCCGGTCAGCCGATACCGGGCATCTCGGTATTGCAAAGAAAGGACCCCGGCCCTAGAGATCGGACTCTGACTCATTCTCAAGGAATGGCGCAGGACGCCAATCGAAGGAGGGCAGCCAAATTGATGGCACAACAATGCCAGACCGTTAATAAACCTCCAGCTATTCGGAGGAACTTGGCTCGGCATCAGCTGATAGGTCGTGCACACCTTGTCGACGATCGGGACGTATGGAAGCCTCATACCACCAACCGAGAAAAAACTATCGAAAACGGCGAAATATCCACTCAAGTTGCTGAAGATTCGCTCATTCCCCAGGGCCAGCCGGGGTCCCCAGGACGTGGGGATGTTATATCCAAGTACTGACCGATTCAGCTCCCCCACGGTCATCGTCGATTCATTTCTCGGCGGCGCCTCCACAACCAACCCATCCTTCCTTTCTCTCGTTGATATCTCTTCGACACCCTCCACCATACTTCTAGAACTGGCCATCGACATGTTTACCAAAAAGAGAACTTTTGGAAAAGAAACTTTAGAGGAGACGAGGAAAAAGGACGTACCTATTTAGTGATTTGAGACAGGGAAATCGGACGACGGTTGAACGGAATTTCCGGGAACTAAGAGCAAGAAAGAGCAAATAAAGGTAGAGTGGAAGCAAGAACGAAACAAACGTGAAGAAAACCCGAGGTATATTGATCACGAGTACTTATAGAAAATCGGTCGAGCAAAAGTCCCAATCAAAGCGCGACGCGTGGGGGAAATCAAAACAAGCTCGGACACGCGGCAAAATCCGAGCTAAAAAGAATTAGGGTTATTCAAAATCTGGAGTGACGCAACATTTGAAAGGACATGCATGACAGCTGCACAACGGTTACAAGGACGATACGTTTCAGATTCTGAAAAGCTGTCAGAGGGCGCACGCCGTCGACAATAAATACTCCAAGTACCACCACGCGCTCGCTAATGATGACCCCCCGACCTACTTTGGCACAAGCTACCGCGCAATAAACGCCAATGTCGACCGAGTGAGACACTCAGCCGACCGATCCCAATGTGAGCAATCACGGACTACCCGTCGAAATCCGATTGATCGGGCTTATTACGAGCTGTCCCATGGACGAGCTATAATGCCAATATTCGACCGATCAGGCCTACCCCGAACTATCTCACGAACGAGCTACAAGACTCACGTATGCTCCTTCGACCCTTCTCTTTGCTCAGACTCGAGGAGTAGGGGGGCTTATGGTAGGGTCGGTTGTACTGGGCCCGAACCCAGTCTCAACGATGTGTGGGTCGATCGGTCCAATCTTCAAAGATCAGTTTTATACCTATCGGCTATGCCAAGCCTAGGTCCAGCCCACACCATAATTGGCCCATCCGTAGGTGAAAGTCTCCCTTGCAAACACGTAAAGACTTAAACCTAGTTATTGCTTCATATATAAGGTACAACTTTGTCATAACAGAGGTACGCAATCATAACCTAATTCCCTCTGCATACAACAATCTCACCTTCACCAAAAAGACTGATTTGAGCGTCGGAAGGGCTAATCGGGACACAACCCCCGACGTGCCTTCTTTGTTTTGCAGGGACCTTCACGTCGAAGTTACTACGTAGCGCCCAACCCCATGGATCCAAACAGCACGCTCAGCCCGCATGATCCGACAGAACCAATTAGAAACAAGTCTTTAACTGAGAGTGGTGAGAAAGTATTAGTTTAGTCTACTCTCTCTTTCTAAATGTTCCCTTTAGTCACTAATCTTGCTTTAAACCTTTTAATCTTACTTTTAACATGTCTATTAATATTAAATACCTATTTATAAAATATTTAAATATTTCTAGAATGCTAACTGACTCTTAAAAAATACTATTTGTCATAAACTACATCTCCTTATTTGTAATCACCATCCATCTACCAAAATGATTACTCCTCGTTTCTTCATCATAAATAAAAAGATCTACAAATTTCTCCTGAAACACAATTGGTATCATCCATATAATTAACAAAATCATCAAAAGGTGTATACCTCCTATGTATCTATGAATGTGTCGATGATGATTTAAGATAGGTTGAGTTTCCTCCCAAATTGATGAATAACATCTACATTTTCTCCAAATTTAAGAGTTAAAATTGCTTTTAAGTCATCCACATATACCTCTAGCAATATGTTAACAACTATATTATGCAGTATAAGAAATGTACTACTATTGGCTCATACTCCTCATCTACTTCATATATCAATAAAACATCTCTTATATCATATACCATACAAGTTAACGCCTTTATAGCCAAGACAATAAAACTTGTAACCTATCGAAGCTTCCTAATAGCCTATTAAAGAAAACCCAAGATTTCTCACCCCATATATACTTAAGAAGTTTTTATCTCAACATTATACTCCTCATTATGTCTTTTAGTTTAAGATTACACATCATTACTACTCCTTTCTACTCAGGCGTACCTGAAATAATATATTGTACAACTATGCTATAGGCCTTTAGAAACTTAGCAAAAGGTCCTTTATCTTGATAAAAACTGCATGTATATAACATAATACGTCTAACTAGTCTAACTCAATAACTTTAAAGGGTCTATTAAGTTGCTTCTCAACCTTTTCTTTAAATATTTTAAACTTCTCTATGAACTTATACTTCTTACTACTAACATACAGGTAACAATATCGAGAATAAGCATTAATAAAAGTTACAAATAATTTCTTACATCATTTGTTGGGTTCAAAGGTCCACTAATAACTATATGAATAATCTCTAAAACCTCACTACTTTTAGTGTCACATTTCTTATTACTTTTAGTGAATTTGCATCTAATATCTTCTATACATGCACTACCAACATCATTATAAATCAAATTAGGGTGGATCTCATCCTTAATCAATCTCTCAATCCTTTCTTTTAAAATATGACCAAGTATCTTATATCATAAAGTGAATGAATTTTCTTTGGTTAAATTCATTTTATTTGCTTATTCTTAATATTCATATCCACTTCATCAAAATCCTTCAAATATAAACAATGAAGAATATCATACAACAAGCATTCTCCTACAATAATTGAATTGAGGGATAATGAAACTTTTTGTTATAGAAAATTAAAGTGCATTAACATCATCAAGTCTAACAAATAAAATTAAACTACACCGCATAAATAAATACACCATTTATTCAACATTACATTATCATTTAATACAACTTAACATCTCTTATATAATTTACTTCTACTTTTGTTCAATTGTAAACATGTTCACCTCCTTATTTTCTATAATGTACCTAGAAATATGAATAGAAGAACCATTAACTACTTTAATCGTGTATGTTAAAGATGATTCAAAGCGAACTAAAACCTCAAGTTTGCCTGGTTTGCTTTCCTTATTATTCAAAGAAGCCTTATACTTATAGCAATATTTCTTCAATTGCCATATTTTAGTATAATGTTAACACTTAACATTCTTCTTTTTAACCCCACTTGATGGCCCGTTAACTTTGTCTCCATCCTTCTTAAAACCCTTATTCTTCTTATTTGGATTCTTATAATTTTTTTTAGTTTTCAAGGATTCTGATACCAAATTCACAACATCAACATTCTTACAGTATATCTTTTCCTCTTGTTGAATATAAATTAGGATTAACTCAGTCAATATCTGTTAGGATTAACTCAATCATTATTTATACCTCTTTCTTGCCACTATAAATTGCCTTTAAGGAATTAAAGTCAAAGGGTAAAAAAACACGTAATATATCAAAAAGGAAATAAAAATTGGGACATATAGTCCATTTATCCTATTGGTTATATTTGAAATTCTCATAATGTAAATTATAAGCCCAAAAATTTTCATCATACCATAGTGAAGTCAGCAAATGCATAACTTGATTAGATTAAATTTCTCACATTCTAGGAATCTTTCCTTCAAAATCTCCATGAACCTCTAGGCTTTACTTTTAGCTTATAACCTACCCTTAAAGTATAGTGAAAGGACTTCTTCATGATTATAATGCTTAGCCTATTTGATCTCACCCTCTTGGAATAGTGCCTTGTTTGCTACATCATATTCAAAAATTGATTCAGATAGGTCATCACTTGGTTGAACTCTTGTGTCATAAGCACAAGGAGTCATATCCAAATCTATTAAACTCAAAGTTAATTATACATTACTTTTCCAAACCTTAAAGTTATTCCTAACTAAGATATCAATTGATCATATTTGATTATTCACTACTACTTGATTCACTAAATTAATAAATAAGACACTTCTTATAATAGACCAAACAAAACTCAAAATCCACATCAAAAGTTTCCTTTTGGAGAGAATAATGGATAACGAAATAAAAAGCAAAGAACCCTTTTAATTTTTTTTATTTCAATGTTCAAAATTTTTAAGTTTTTAAAAATTCAACAACTCAATTCAAAATTTTGTTTATGTTAACATTTTAATACGCGACTGATGGAACAATATAAAGACTAATATTTAAAAGGGTTGGATGGCTCTTTATCTTTGTTAATATGCTTTTTAAGCTTCCTTTGACAAACAAATTGGTAATTATATATTTTAAAAGCATTCAATTGTTTGATGTTTAAAAACCATGTGAGGAAGAGGATGTCACATAGCCCCTCTAAATATCAATCTTTACATCACTTTATCGGTTACATCTATAAAATGTTAATAGAGATTAATTTTAGAATCGAATTGACTGATTTTATAAGTTTGGATACTTTTTCAAAAATTTAAAAGGCGTTGAAATTAAACAAATTTAAAATGTTAAAAATTGTAAGCTATTATTTTGTAGAATAAATAATGCAAACAATAGTAGTTTTAATATATCGGAAAGAAATATTTTTACAAACCATTGTCCATTTGAGTAGATAATAATTTATAAATCAAAATATATCATTTACTAGTGATTATACTATCTTCTTAAACTCATACATAATTACCCTTGGCTAATATTAATACTAAATTAAGATAAAAATAATTTAAAAGGTGATTAAAATGATTAAGCATGCCAAAATCGCAGAAAAGCATGCAAAATCGAAATAACCTTTGACATTTATCCTAAATTGCTTAGGGTTCTGTCAAATGGATAATATGTTCAATTGACTAGTGGGACGACATCCAAAAATTTAAAAAACGCACAAAATAAACTTTGTAACTATAATAAGTCACTGAAACAAAAGGTTTAAGCACAACTAAGTTACAAAATCAATTAATAACCCACTTTGATATATTTATTAACTAATTTTATAACTTATTCATAAGAAACAACCTAATTTAAAAAAAGCGAAATCAATTAGAAACTCACTTTGATACACCATTAATCAATCATATGACTTAATCACAAAGAAAATAAATAATTTTAAGTTTTCATGAAATTCAAAATTGCGATTTTCCAAAACCTAAAAATATTCAATCTATGTTTTCTAATTTGAAATTTAAATCAATTAAATTAATTAAAGGATATAAAACATATTAAAACAAGCTATGATACTATACATAGAAATTATATAGTGATATAGATGGATATTTGACTCCATTTTACCACCTATATTTAATGTATAACGCTTGATATTTTATAACGTTATCGTATATTTGGTACTTAATTTATTTCAAGAGTGTTTCTAGGTTTTAATTGTTTACATAGATTTAAAGGAAAAGAAACCGGATGAAAACACGACTAAAACAAGAAAAATAATAATATGGATGAAATGCACGGTCATGCAAATTACTTAATTTATTTCAAGTGTGTTTCTACGTTATGATTTCTTGCATAGAATTAAAGGAGAATAAATTGGACGAAAACACGATTGAAGCAAGAAAAACAACAATCTAGAAGAAATGCACAAGTGTGTAATGTACTTTCATGATATCTGGCATATTCTCATTATGCACGTTCCTGTACACAGCCCAAAATCGAGATCTTCATATAAAAGTGAGGTTTTAGAGGTAAACGAGAGGAAGAGGTGGCAAGCATCGTTCTGGAAGTTTCAAAGATGATTATGGAGGTGATTGTGAGCTAAAAGAGAGGGAGACACAAAGATGACAGATCCATCAGAATACAAGATTAGACATCTACATCTTTAGAATACTCAATAAAGAACAATTAGGGAGATTTAGAATTATGCTTCCATTGTTTTCAGTTCAAGTTTCTATATATGTGTATCTGATTTCGTATTCGGCAATGTGTAACTAATTGTTTCACTAGTATCTAGGTTATATAAACCCTATTGTGCTCCTTGATTGTTCTTTAGTGCTACAGATAGACTAATGGAATGCTTTACCGAGAGAGTATCTAGTCAACATGAATTCCTTTACTTGCATATGATAAGTATAATTTGAGCTTCCAACCATCTTAAAGTGAAGAAGAGACAACAATTGATTTCATAAAGAAAGATACATTTCAAGAAGGCAAGGAGGTAACTGCTGCTTTGAGAGATATGATGATTGATTATATTCAAGATTTAAACATGAGGCATCAGGAAACATAGGCTCGTATACAGAATATGGTGAATCAAATCGACCAGTTGATGGATATATTATCTGACAAAATGCAAGGGACTTTGTCCAGTTCTACTAAAACTAATACTATTGAATGATAGACAATCACCTTTAACAGTGAAGAAGAGCTTCTTGAATAAGAAGACGAAGAAACTTCCCTCCAAGAAGAGGAAGTAAAGAAGTAGTAAAAGGTAATTGAAGATGATGATCCATAAGCCTCTGTCCAGGAAGAAGAAGAACAAAAAGAAGACTGGACAGAGATAATTGAGGAAGAACTGGTGGAGGAGCAAAGGAAACTAATGATAAGGTGTTGGTAGTGACCTTAAGTACGGAGGGTTCTCACTTCCTTAAAAAAAACTGCTCGAGCTACCTGGTGATATAGGGAGTTTTGATATTCCCCACATTTTTAATAGTTTTTCATTGAAATGGCCATTAATGGAGTCTATTGGTTTTATTAATCTAATTAATTATGTCCCTGTTATTATCCTACAATATATGGCTTGCTTACAAGCTTTGAAACTTCTTTGTGGAGAGAAGGGTGAAAGCAAGTCACTAATTATTGATCGTAGATGATGGATATGTGCTAGTTACATTGATCTACCAATGTTAAAGAAGCGTTGCATGGGAGGCAACCCATGAGTTAGTTTTAATTTTATTTTAATTTTGATAGTATCTTGTTTTTGCTTTCATGTTAGTATAGGATTTTATTTTCTGTTATGTTATTTCATTTGTTTCTTTTTATCCCTTTCTTTCATATTTTACAAGGATGTTAGTCTCATATTGGATGGATCCAAATCAAAAAATCTTCATAATCAGGAAAGTACCAAACAACCCTCTCGCTTGCATATTTACTTATATTATGTTCATTGAGGACAATGTACTACTTTAAGTGTGAAGATCGATTTATTGAATTTTAAATGATTTTTTAAGCTTATTATAATCCTGATTATAATTTTTTTTGACTAAATTCTTGAATTGGTTGAGATCTGTTTATGAATACTATATGTCCTTGTTGTATATTGATTTGAATTCGAATGCAAAAGGATGATGGTTAGAATAAAATTAGTTTGCTAAATCATATTTTTCGTAATCATTGAAATTTTTAAGTTGAGTGAAATTTACATATTATTTACGCACACACATATATATACCCATTGTTTTCGTAAGCTTTTGAGCCTAAAGAACAATTTTTCAAATTTTGGTAAAGCATTTTTTTCCTTTCATGTGTGTGATATCATGTATAATAGGATAATTCTAGAACTTGCTTTTATTATGCATGTTAAGACCATATTTGTTAAATTATAAGTATTGACATGATGATGGCACTTAGATTCACCAACTTGCTTAGCCTATTTCTTTAAAAATTGCCACTCCCTTAAATTTACCTTTGGGCGAAGTTAAGTCTTATCCCTTTTTATTGATTTTACCCACATATCAACCTTTATCCTATTTTCTTTGAAGATCTATTATTATTTTAAACCTTGAAGGTTATTTACATTATTGATTGGTAAGACTTGAAATTTGTGAAAGGTCTAATATTTGTTGAATTGTGATACTGATTGGAATATAAAAAAAGAAAAAAATAAGCATGTAGTACCATTTGTTTTACAATGAAAAGACCTATGTATATTTGTAAACAAGTATTGTACTATTCCTTTGAGTAAATTTCCTTTACTTAGCCCTTTTTTATTATCCTATTCATACATTACCTAAGCCTTACTACAACCTACACAAAGAGCTTTTGATTTTTGTTTCTAGTTTGTACATAAGTTGTGGAGATGTGATTTTATTATAAACCTATGTATGGTAAGGATTCTACTATGCATTGATTGAGAGTTTTGAGGCTTTTCACCATAAACACGTAAGTGTATTGAGTGAAATCTTGGTGAGCGTGTAAAGAGATATGCTTTTGATTTCAATGCGATTGTTGACATAATTATTATTAATATTACTTAGGAAATTAATTTTAAGACAACTTGATATTGCTGATTGCATGTTAATTTGATTCAATAAGATATGATGATATATAGAATAAATGGATAGGTTGAGATTAATGATGGAATTATGATGTGAAATTTATAATTTTGATTATGATTTGTTTAAGGACAAGAAAACTTCTATATTTGACCACCCATATTTAATGTATTTTGCTTGATATTTTATATTTTATCGTATATTTAGTACTTAATTTGTTTCAACTGTGTTTCTAAGTTGTAATTGCCTGCATGGACTTAAAGGAGAAGAAACCAGATGAAAATGCAGTTGAAATAGGAAAAACAACAATTTGGAAGAAATGCATGGTCATGCACTTTTGCACACCTGTGTACTTTTGCAATATCTAGCTGATTCTCATTTAAACATTCCTGTGCAAGACCGTGCATAACCTAAAAACCTAGATTTTCATATAAAAGAGATGTTTCAGAGGCAAACACAAGGAGGAGGCAGTAGGCATCGTTCTAGAAGTTGTAGAGACAATTTTAGAGGCTATTTTTGAGCTAGAGAAGCAGGTGATGCGAAGATTTTATCAACGGATCCACTAAAATGCAAGATCAGACATCTACACTATCAGAATACTCAATAGAGAACAATCAGGGAGATTTAGATTATTGATAATTTTTTAGTGCTTTTTGAATTCTCTGTTTAATTTCATTTCCTATTTTATTTTGTTTGCCTTAGTTTTAGTTTCTTTTTATTAAAAATCCAAAATCAATCTTTAGGCATGATAATAGTTGAAGGCTAAGTGCTAGTATTCATAATCTTCGTGGGATCGGCCCGTATTTATTGGTACTAGCTACAGCTACGTTGTGCACTTACGGTATTGCAAATTTGACTATCACGAATAGGTCAATCATAGAGCAAAAGCAATTATATGATCATTCAATCCTATGTGTCTTAGTAGCATATGAATAATAACATGATATTAAGAATATATAGACACGAAGACATGATTTATTGTTATTCAAGGGGTATTTGGTTTACATGGAGCAATGGTAATAGGAATGAGAATGAATATAGTGAGGAATGAGAATAGATATGATCATATAATTATGATGGTTGATTAAGACGAATGAATAGTTACCATTACTACTGATGGTGGTTGATTTGTTAAAATGTTGAGAAATAATAATTTGTTAATTTTTTATTTTACATCAAATTTTAAATATATCCTAATTGATTATATTTAATTTATGCACCCCATTTATAACGACAAAATGTTTAAAATTAAGTATATTGCGGTATTTTCCAATAGCTCTTGAAGAAAAAAATGCTCAAATATTTTCTTGCATCAACATATCATCAGTCACATAATGGCCTCAAAATACAATTTATTCAACCAAATCATTGTATAATTTATCGACATAACTATAATGTCCACCATTCCATTGCTACAATAAAATCAAGTAACATAGTTTAATACAATTTACATTCTCCCTGATGATGCAAATAATGTAAAATATCACAATTATACACAATACATTAACCAAAATCGTTTAATTGATGCAAAACGACCAGGATAACACTATAAGCTTTATTTGCATCATAACTACAAAATTCCCAACTAATACAAACTAACCTGGTTAGGCAACATCAATTGCATCATAAGTTCATAATACTTACAAAAGCATTATTATGCTCTCTCGCATGATTTATGAAAGAGAAGATGGATAGAGGAATCCAAGCACAAAAGACCTTTTTAAATGAATTGACAAAGTAAACAAGTCCTGAACTTTAGCAGGATCATTATAGAATAACATAGCAGCCTTAGTAACATCCATTTAAGATATGCCAATATTAAGAAGTTCATTAATGAGCTCTTGCATCTTCTTATTAGTTAGGGAATCAAATTTAGACTCCACAATCAAAGCATTTGTAACATCAGTATATTGCAATGCCATTTGTTTGCAAATAGAGTCAAACTTAATAGTGAAGTTGGCAAACCTTGAGTCAATAGTTTTTTAAAGTGTTGCTGGGGTTTTTTTCTTGTAAAAACGTTTCTTTCTTAGTGAGAGGCTTCTTCACTTTTTGTTGCATGGGTGTTTGAAGGAATAGTTAGGGATTCTTGTGTATCAGAGACCACAACAGGTTCATCTTCACTGTTCAATAAAGACTACACTGTCATATTCTTTTGGTAGTTAGCCTTAGCATTTACTTCAGCTATATCCTCAACTTTAAGTCAAGTAAAACCATGTCTAGTTTACAAAAATATGGAAATTTGAAGTTGCACAATCCAATTGCATTCTTATGATTTTATAAAAAAGAATTACATGAAGCATAAGATAAAAAACTTCATAACAATAAAATGTTATAATTATGAGAAAAGATATTACTAAAATAAGAGCTTAATCAACTTTTGAGATTGGTATCCTTAGCAAGCACCATTCATCAACCCATTGTTTCTTAAAATTTATCTTATGTTTAACTTCATCTCACTGGTAGTTACTTTGCATACACATTTTAGAAATTGGATTGTACTTATTTCTTAACCATTTAATCTTAGATTTAATGTGGGGATCAACTTCCTTATCAAAATTGGGAATCTTGCTCAACAACATCTTGTGCACTTTAACCATGTAGTTGTTCTTAAATCCCCCACCTACTTTTCATAAAGGATCACAAGCTAGTTCCTGCAGAACTTTGACTAAAGCTTCAACCTCATCATCCTTCCAATATTGCTTATTATTTCCCCTCCCACAGGCAGCCATAGCCATTCCTAATAAAAGTACACAATGTAAGAGTTATCAAGGAAATAACATATTAAAAAAATAGCTTTCTTGGAAAAATCTAAATACAACAATGTAATATAATAACTCACTTACACATATTCAACCAAACAGAGATGTTTAGACAGGTATATTTTAAAAGTAATCCATTAACTCTCAGTTATATATTGCTAATACTAAACAAACAGAGATGTTCACCATTTAGGTAAATTAATCAAAATCAAAACATTTCAACAATTTAATAAGTATATGAAACAAACAAATCTTAATTACTAATCAACATGATTGTCATTAGATCTAATTGTCCATATATTATACATATTGGTTGCCATATTATTTTTGAACACCAACCACTCATTAGTTGGACTAATTTGTATAATGTATTCCATTTCATCATCTTCACAACTCTCATCTTCCTCACTCTCTTCTTCATCTTTAGTGATTGACTCTTATGGATCAAAACTCATGAACTTACAAATCAAGTTGTATAGAAGGGAATAAGTCATTATGATGTGAACTTGGGTTTGAATTGAGAAAAATGAAGGGATGTAAGGATCTTCCATCTTCCTTTCAATAATCCATAACATCCTTCAATAACATTCCTTGTTTAAAATGTTTCATATTGAAGTATTCCTCTACCATCTCTAGTCGATGACCATCAAATTCTTTGAAGTGATAGCATTGCCTCAATACGAAGTAAGAAATCCATTTGCATTGCAATATCCATAGTCAACCAAGTAATAACAACTTCATAATTGAACAATAAGTTATGATTGAGCGACATAACTCAAAGAGAAACCAAATTGGATATTGTAATAGAAATTTATCTCAAGGGACTCATAGACCATAAGGCCTTGAGATCACGTCTCGAAGTACATGACCATCATGTGCAGAGCCTTCCCAACTCGGCAATACATATATGAATTGCATGTTTGGGCAACAATCACCTAAAACATTTATTGAATTACATCCTTTTCTTGTGTAATATCAAGGCTTATCTTCACTAGGAGGTGTAACTTTAATTAGTCTCATCTAAAGCTCCTAGGTAACCCTAAAAATTAAAAAAAAAAGATGATTTAGCATATAAAAGCTTTCATATTAATGTTATAGCTTAATGATGATGTTCAATACTTGAAAACATTTCCATCTCTCATCTTGACAATCCTGAGTAATAGGCTTTGACTTTTTGAGCAAAATATGATGCAACCTTATAATTGCATGAAGAACTTGATGGAATTACAGACTCACGATTTCTTTACTACAGAGAAAATTTAGGTTAATTGTCCTACTCTTTTTATAGTGAGCCAAGGTATATATAAAGATTTCTATAACCTCTTTTATAGATGTGTTCCTAGTGGATTTTATACCCCCGATGTCTCTTACTATATCACACAATATCCTAAAGGTTGTTTTATCCATACGAAGTTCACTAATGCAGGCATTATCAAAATCTACGGTCAATCAAAACATATATCTCATTCTATCAATCCTTTTTTCTTCCTTTGTTTTAATTTCTCAGACCTTATCTTAAAGATACAAGAAAATGATAACATAATGGATAGCAAATGAGAAAACCATCATATTTTTTGTTGTTTGTTGAAGTATCAAAAGTCGCTTTAGTTTGTGTTGTCGTTTGCTAATAGGGGGCGAATCATGTTGATCTACATTAAAAAAAATCCAGAAAGTAATTATCCAACATATAGATAGTGCATATTGAAAATCTAGGTAATAACAATGGAAAAGAGATAAAACAATAAGCAAAGGTAATAGAGAAAGATGATCAAGAAGTTAAAGAAACTCTTTTTGCTGTTGTTACCTTAACTATTATCAACTATTCATAGCTATGTCATATGGATTATAATAATAAATGTCCCTTCAAGGTCATTATTTTCATCTTCCAAGAAAAGTGAGATATGCCAATGGTGTACTCTTGACAGGGAAAAGAAGAAGATTAGTTCCTATATATAATTTAAAGTAAATAGCTGATGTACTTCTAGTTCCCAACCTTGATAAAAATATATTGAATTTTAGTCAATTGCTTAATAAAGGATATGAATGAACTTTGCTAATGGTGAATGAGTGATAATTAATATTAAAGGAGCTCAAATTGATGAGAATTTTCATAAAGAGCAAACTTTTTTTTGTTGATTAGAATGATAAGAAAAGTCTTTTGAAGAAAATACTTTTATATATGTTGCTAAGTTACTGTATTAATTAATAAATTACGAATATGACATAACATAATTTGATATATTTGTTTTGATGTATTTAAAATATGAATGACAATGATGTTGTGTAATATCTTTCCAAAGTGATTAAAACTTTAAGAAATTTGTCAATCATATCAGCTTAGTAAATAAACAATATTTTCTTTCAAAAACTTCTTGGAAAGCAAAGTAAAGGTTGGAACTACTTCACTCTGACGTGTGTTAATCTATGAGTGTGGATTAACTAAATGAGAGTAGATTCTTCGTATTATTTATGTACGACTATAACAGATATATTTGGATTGCATTATTGAAATAAAGGTTAAAGTGCTTATTAAATTCAAAAAAGTGAAAGTAAGACTACAAAAACAAATAAGCCTATCATTTAAGTAATTAAGGTCTGATAATATTTCATAATATGTCCCCAAGGAGTTTAAAGTTTATTAATCTAGAGAAGAAATTACTCAAAAATTGATAACCTTGTATACAAAGACATTTATATTGTGCATAAAATCGGAGCTCTAGAATCTAAGAAATGCAAGTGTAAATAAAGAACTTACAGGAACTCTTTTTGGGTATTTCTTGATGATCTTGTTAGATTCTTGGAGTTGTTCACCTACATTATAAACGTAGATAATATGTAAACAATATATATGATTTCTAACATTGGGTGTCTTATTGCCAAAGAAAATAGTAGAAAGCAATAAAAGCAACAAACTTAGAGATGTAAGACCAAACAAACTTGAAAGACTATGATTGTAATAGAATATACATTATATATGTAAAGAAGGGTGTTTGTTAAGAAAATATTGACATGAAAAAGAAGAAAACCAATATCATGCTTTTAGGATATGGCATTGGTCAAGGTGGTGATAACTGCTCAATGTGTAAAGGAATTGACAGTGTGTAAAAAAGAAAATCATTAAGTTGTGGCCATGAATTGACAATGTCAGTGTGTAAACGTTGAAACCCATATTCAAAACAATGGAACTCATCTGCTATTTGTTAGGAATTGCATGCCCAACAAATATGGACTCCACTGCAACACCTCCAAGTGATTTACACAAGCAAAAAGACAGAAAATTTTAAAGCTTTAAGAAGTGAAATTGAATGACCAAACTAGAGGACAAAAGAAATCGAAGAATTAAAATAGAAAAAGGTGAAGAAAACAAACCTACAAATTCGGAATCACCATTGCACAAGTATATCTACACGTACGAAGAAAGCGAACCCTTGAAACCCACATTCCACATTGTTATAAAAAATGGAAAATGTATCTAGCACTAGGAGCTCGCCTTGGCACTTTAAGTTTGAACTCCACAGGCAAGCCCCCTCCTATCGCTCTTATAAGCCAATAAAGATTTCCTAAGAAGTGCAAAAATCAAAGCCAACAAAGAAAGTTGATGTCTTTAGTTCCTTTCTCTTCCTTTCTCTAACTCCTCTTCTGGGTCACACTCACACATTACTAGAAACTTATTTCCTCCATCATCACCACCACCACATACAGATGAATATGTGCAGGATAAAGAAGATGGTGAAGAAGAAGAAGAAGAATGAATGAATGGTGGTTAATAAAGCAAGGAAATGAGAACGAGAGTGGAGGACCTCAGTCATAGCTGGCAATGAAAAGAATTGTTTTCTACTTTAAAATATAAAAAGATTGAAATTTTTAAAGAAATATTCTCTCTTTTTTAATAGATCTTTCCTACATTGACGGTGTCAGTGTGTAAACACTAGAACCCATCTACTAATTATTAGGAGTTGCATGCCCAACAAATATAAACTCCACAGCAACACCTCTAAGTGATTTACACAAGCAAAGATATAGAAATTTTGAAGGTTTGAGAATTGAAATTGGGACCAGACCATAGGATAAAAGGAATCGAAGAACTAAAATAGAAAAAGGTGAAGAAAGCAAACCCCTAAAATCATAATCACCATTACATAAAAGGTCAATCGTTATTTACAGAGGATTCTAAGGCTATGTTTCGTTAGGGGTTTATTAATAGAATGGAATGTAATGTAATATTATTCCATCATTTAGGATGAGGGTTTATAATATAATGAAATGGAATGAGATGGAAGATGAAGGTTTCACTACAAGAAAACAACACAATCCATGCTGAATGTGAAGACTTTTCGTGATGTTTAAAAAACGTTATGAAAAGTTTAAATTTTCCATGACGTTTTATGAAAACGTCGCAAATTTGTAACACTTTTTGAGACGTTTTTTAATTAAAACGTCACGAAATAGAAATTGTGACATTTTGTTGAATAAACCATCGCTATTGGTGTGGTGGAACTACCTGATTATACCCGACCCTAGATAATAACCCAACCCATCATCTTCTAAACTAGCCTTCTTTGTTTTTCCCTAATTCTTCCCTTCGTTTACGCAAAATCCCTAAAACCACAACTAGAGAAGGTGAAGCAAGCAATGATGGACAGGCAGACAAAGGAGCAAGCGATGGGAAGTACATGGTAGAAGGAACACCCCTCGTGTTCTCTCTGCCTTCTTCCTACCCAAATGTGAGGCCTCTAGCAGCGCCGCTCCTTCTTCCTCCACCAAGAAGTCTAAGCGTTTTGAGATTAAGAAGTGGAGCGTTGTTGCTCTCTGGGCATGGGGTAACCTCTCCTCCTCATCCCTAACCCTAAACTTAACCCTAGTTTTATTACTTTCTTGATTTTCTTTCTTTTATTCTCATCAACTATGTTTGAACCCATATGTGAATGTTGCGGACTAGAAATTATATCTGAATGCCTTTAAGAGCTTACAGACTTGTTTGAGGAGAAAAATAGGTCCATTGTAGCAATGCTAGCCAATCATGAACAACAACTAAAGCATCTTAGGATGGAACTTGAAAAGCAACAAGATAAATTTGAAGATACTCAACTAAAATTACAAGGTATGTTTCTTTGCTTAAGTAATATAATTATGCCTATATTTTTTTGTTTTCAATCTTGTTTTGTTTATGATAATTTTATTTTTCTCTCCCCTTTTTATTGGCTTTTTAATTTTAGAGAAGCACAAGGTTAATGAATCTTTACTAGAGGAGCTTTGGAAGCTGAAGATGGAAGAGAACAAAGTGAGTTTGGAGTTTAGATGGGATGTATTCGAACTTAAATCATATATTATAGCTATGGAATTGCTACATTTTAGTTTCCACCCTTCTTCTACATGAAGTCTGGATATATAAACCTTTATATCAAGTACCAAGCGTAGGTGCTTATTTGTTTTCAAATTTATTTTTACCCGTCAGAATAGTAATCTATGGATTGATGTTATAAGCTTAATGTAAGAATTTTGCAAATATTTTCTTAATTGTTCCTAATTTTGTAACCTGAAACATTTGCATCATTTTTTTATTGACAAGTTTCTATAGATATCAAAAACCCACGTGGTGATTTGAGTGTTAAAATATCAGAGATAAGAAACCTAGAGTTAGAGCTCCAAAGAGAGAAAGATAAGGATTATGATGACACTATAGAGTTTAAAGAAAGTAATAGCTACTTTGGAGAAAGAAAATGTTGATCTTAAGGTTATTGATATCATCCTCTTTAAACTTTCTTTCTTCATTGGCCCTTCCATACTGATATATTATACTATTCCTTGAACAATGGGGTTTTGATATATATCCTTATTATTTAGATGGAAAAGATTGAACTTGAGATTGCTTTGGAAGTTAGTAGAAAGTCTCTAACTGATAAGACCTCTCAGGATGGGGTAATATTTCCATCTAATAATATGAGCAGAAAAACCTCTTACGTGTTCATCACCTCTTACGTGTTCATCACATTGATTTTTGACCTTTATATGTTTCTTTTCATAAGTTAAATTCATCTGAAAATTTTCATATGAAGGATGAATTGGAGATATCATTGAAGAAATTGGAGAAAGATTTGAAAGAAACTTGTTGTGAAAGGGACAAGGCACAACAAGAATTGACTTGTCTTAAACAGCACTTGTTAGAAAAGGTAGTCATCCCTCAAACTCCAATTTCATCTATTTTCTAACATCTCAGATCACTCGCTTATAGAAATTGTCCGCTTTGGCCTTAACCATCCTAATACTACTCTCACCTAAGCACATTTAACCTCAGAGTTCTGATAGGATCCGATGTGTTAGACCATGAAAAAAGTGCCTGTAAGGGAGAGGTATCCGTACCCTTATAAGACGTATTTCGTTCCCCTCTTTAACCAATTTGGGATCTCACACTCTCCACCCCCTTAGGGCTCAGCCCTCTTTGGGGTCCAGCCTAGCTGGCACAACTATTTGGATACCAGCTCTGATACCACCTCTAACATACCAGATCACCCGCTTACAGATATTGTCCGCTTTGGGTCTTAGCTCAGCCAAGCCCTCACGGTTTTGCTTTTCCCAAGGCCTTCCCAGGAGGTCACTCATCCTAGTACTACTCTCATCCAAGCATATTTAACCTCGAAGTTCTGATGGGATCCGGTGCGTTGGGCCATAGAAAACGCACCTGTAAGGGAGAGGTACGGATGTACTTCGTTCCCCTCTCCAACCGATATGGGGTCTCATACTCTCCACCCCCCTTAGGACCCAGCCCTCTTTGGGGTCCAACTTAGCCGGCACAACGGTTTGGTAATGGTTCTGATACCACTTTGTAAGAGCCCAGATCACCCACTCACAGATATTGTCCACTTTGGGCCTTAGCCCTGCCAAGCCCTCATGGTTTTGCTTTTTTCAAGGCCTTCCCAAGAAGTCACCCATCCTAGTACTACTCTCACTCAAGCACATTTAATCTAGTACTTCCCAAGTCTTCGGAGGGGAATAAAGTACGCCTTACAAGGGTACGGATACCTCTCCTATATAGACACATTTTCTATGGCTCAACGCACCGAATCCCATCAAAACTTCGAGGTTAAATGTTCTTGAGTAAGAGTAGTACTAGGATAGGTGACCTCATGGGAAGGCCTTGGGAAAAGCAAAATTGTGAGGGATTGGTTGGGCTAAGGTCCAAAGTGGACAATATCTGTAAACGAGTGATTTGGGATGTTAGAGGTGGTATCAGAGCCAGTACTCGAACCGTTGTGCCAACTAGGCTGGACTCCAGAAAGGGCTGGATCCTAAGGGACGTGGAGAGTGTGAGATCCCACATCGATTGAAAAGGAAAATGAAATACGCCTTATAAGGGTACGGATACCTCTCCCTTACAGACGCATTTTCTATGGCCTAACGCATCGGATCCCATTAGAACTCCGAAGTTAAATGTGCTAAGATGAGAGTAGTACTAGGATGGGTGACCTCCTGGGAAGTTCTCGGGAAAAGCAAAATCATGAGGACTTGGTTGGGTTAAGGCCCAAAGCAAACAATATCTATAAGTGGGTGATCTGGGATGTTACAGGTGGTATTAGAGTCAATATTTGGGCCATTAGATCAACAGGAGGCTAGGCCTCCCCCACAAGACATGTTTTTCTTGACCTAACGCACCGGATCTAATCAGAACTCCGAGTTTAAATATGTTTGGATAAGAGTAGTACTAGGATGGGTAACCTTCTAGGAAGGCCTTGGAAAAAGCAAAACCATTAGAGCTTGGCTGGGCCAAGGCCCAAAGCGGACAATATTTGTGAGCGGGTGATCTGGGCTGTTACAAGTGGTATCAGAGCCAATACGCAAACCGTTGTGCCAACTAAGCTGGACCTTAAAGAGGGCTGGGCCCTAAGGGGGTGGAAAGTGTGAGATCTCACATCGATTAGAGAGGGAAACGAAGTATGCCTTATAATGGTATGGATACCTCTTCTTTATAGACGCGTTTTTCATGGCCTATCGCACCGGATCCTATCAGAACTTCGAGGTTAAATGTACTTAAGTGAGAGTAGTACTAGGATGGGTGACCTCCTGGGAAGGCCTCGGGAAAAGCAAAACCGTGAGGGCTTGGCAGGGTCAAGGCTCAAAGCGAACAATATTTATAAGTGAGTGATCTGGGATATTACATATTCAATATCAATCCGTGACAAATAACTCATTTTTGTGGAATCCAGCGGTTTATGAATGCATCTTAACAAAGCAATAGAACTAGGGCGGAGTTAATATGTAGGATTTTTATGTTGTAATTTTCCTTGTCTAAGAATTTGAAGAATTAGAAAAGATGGATGAGGACAGTGAAATTATTGAAGAACTTTGTCAGAATAATGAATATCTAAAGGCTCAACTATTGAACTTGGAGAAAGCTTTGAAGCAAGCAATTGTAAGTCAAGAGTCAAGATGAGCAACAACAGTGAGATCCTAAAATCAAAGGAAATTATTGAAGATTTGAATAGAAAGCTTGCAAATTGTTTGAGCATAATAGAATCAAAAGATATTGAACTTATAAACCTTCAAACTGCACTTGGTCAGTATTTTGCCGAAATTGAAGCTAAGGTAAATTTGGTTACTTTTGCAGTTAGTCGTTGAATATCTCGTTATTTTGGTTTACTTCTTATGCTAATATTACTATTATATGGTTAGGAACATTTGGAACGACAATTGTCTTTGGCAAGAGAAGAATCAGCTAAACTTTTAGAGCTTTTGAAAGTACATGCTTTTCCTACTGTTTTCAATTTAATGATTCAACATGCATTTATAATTTATGACAGTAATTTGGTGGATTTGCTATTATCAACTTAAGAAAAATCATCTTTTACTTGGCAAGGTCAATATGTTCTGCTTGTTCGTTTCAACTAGTCACTTTTTCCTGTGTTTCTTACATTGAATTGTATAGTCGATGTTAGGTTTTTATATGACTTTCTGTTTTTTGTTACTTAGGAATTTCTGTTTGATATATTGCTTGCTTTTTCTAGACTGACCTGGAAAAACTGGGACTTTGATTTGGATGTCAATATCTCCTTTAAAGTAACAAGCCTTTGCTTCTTTTAGGATGTAGACAAAACAATAGAGGCATTAAAGAGGGAAAAGGAAGATATTTTAACCAAGCTTACACAAACTGAAAGGACGCTTGCAAATTCAAGAAACAAAATAAATAAGCTAAAGGACAAGCAGAGGATAGGCATTGCTTAACAAGGTGGAAGATTACATTGTTGGCATGGGAGTTGGGCATTTGTCACAAAGGAAGACTTCGGTCAGAAAGAGACTTTGAGACGAACTAAAGGAGTTAAAGAAGGTTAATCAAGGGTTGCAGTCTCAAGTCGATGATAAAAAAGTTGAACAAATGCAGGATCGACTAACTACTGAAGTCGAAAAACAAAGAATTAAATTTGAACAGCAACAAAAGCTTTTGGAACTTTTATGTTCTACACGTAATATTCGTTTAGGTTAGATATATGTACTCATATTGATATATTATATACTTATGACTAGTTACTAGACACTTATGATGTGCTTTTGATATTAATTAGTGTATTATGACATGTTTGTGAATTGCAATTAAATAATACATTTTGTAGGTATCAAATCCTTATGATACATGAATAATTATTAAAATTAATGATATACTAAAAAAATTGAAGAATTATAAATAAATAAAATTCATAAATAATATTGAATAGTTATTAAAATATAAGATTTAAAAAATTGTATTTTAACAAATAATTATTAAAATTAAAAATTATTAAATTAAAATGATTTTCAAAAAATGGAAAAAATAATACAACTACTGCGACGTTTTTGTATAAACATCACAAAAAACAACATTCCACAACGTCTTGAAAACATGATGGAATGTGACTTTCCGTGACGTTTCCAAAAATGTCGCAGAATGTGACTTTTCGTGACGTTTCAAAAAACGTCGCGAAATGTAAGTTTCCGTGAAATTTTCACAAAACATCGCAGAAAGACCAATCTTTCAGTGACATTAATTAAAACATCACGGAATGTTCGTTTTTTTCGTGACATTTTATAGGAAATGTCATAGAAACCTTTTGCCTATACTACATTTGACGTTATTTGTAATGTTTTTTAAAATGTCGCAAATTGTATTCTAGGACGTTTTTTGAGATTTTGTGACATTTTTTAAACGTTACAAATTGTGTTATTTTCTTGTAGTGTTTCATATTACATCTCATTCCATTCTAAATAATAAAAATAAGAAACCCCTGATTTGAGGAGTTTAAGATGGAATGTAAAATGATAAGCAACTTTTTACTATATTACATTATAGATCCTTCTTTCAAACAACATTTCACTCTATTATATTATGAACCATTTCATCTCTCCCAAACAACAATTTTCTAATAGTACATCTATTTATATTTTATTCCATTAAAAACCATTTCATTTTATTCCATTAAAATTCTTTCGTCCAACCAAAAATAGCCTAAAATAAGAAAAGAAAACTGTTAGATTACCTAACTTGTGGCTCTCTCAACTGGCATATTGTGTTCCTTCATTTTATAAGTTGTTCTTCTAGCGTGATCAAATCCAAGAGAAAATCACACTATGAAAAATGATTTCACAATCGCAGGATCAGAAGTATGAGAGAGCTACCTTGAAAACTTTGGAGGAATGGAATGATAGTACTAGCAAGATAAGGGTATCTTGTAAAATAGAAAGGGTCAATACTGTGAGAGACGAATTACAGATAGCTTACGTATAATTTTCACAAATTCGGAAGTCGATACGATACTGCGAAAAAGGCGCGCCAAATATATACAATAATGACTCCTATTCCTCTCATAATCAAGAAGAATGGAGTAATGCTTGAAAACTAGGAATGAAAATATATAAGTCGTCCAATCATAATTCCTTACCAACCATTATTTTTCATTACATACCCATTCATCTTTCCTCATACTCACTAAACAAGCACACCATCAATCTTGTATAATCACTTCTATGTTATTTCTATAAAAACAAAGAAAATAGTTCTTATTTCTCTCACTAGGCTTTCTAATAATTAGAAATAAAGTTACGTATTACTAGATCTCTCCAGATCCTGAATCTTAGTGGTATTTCTACTAAAATGTTGTTGTTGTTATTCTAAGTGAGATTATAAATGATGTTAACATAACCTCTTGCAAGTCACCTATAGATGGGATTATGATATTATATCTTTATGACCTAGGCAATAACCATTTCACACTTAATGAATCTTATGAAAAGACTAAGTTCATAGAAAGATTATAAATATAAGCAATGACATGTAAATGTCTATTTGACTTAATTATTAAAAAAATAGTTAATTGTAACTCGCATATAACAGTTCCTGTAACTCACATTCTTCCCAACAATGTGGAACTTCCTATCGTGTTCAGCAAACGTTAGCAACTAACATTACAAACTATGGAACTACTATCACACTGTTCAGCACTATCCTTCATATTTCATAAACATTCTTTCGAGGATTCTCTTTCCCACTAGCCATAATATATGGGAAAGGAATAAGCCATTTTGTAAGTCGTAGAGGACCTACCAACATGAACTCCACTATTTCATGCAACAGACACTGCAAATAAGGAGTTGATGCAAACTGTACAATTCAAGTTCAAGCACACTGCATTTTTTTTATCACAACTTGCAGGAAAAAAAATACAAGACCCACAATTTTAATTGAATCCAGGATGACTTTGATTCCTTGTAAAATATCGCAGGCAGGGGAAAAGGCTTATGAAGTAAACGTGCATAAAAACTTATTATTGGGCTTGGCCGCAAGATAACTACTGCATAGGTAAGGAGTATATGTAATTGGTGCCCACATTGCTTTTTAAAACCTAAAAGTGATCATCTGCTGAGTCCTTTTCATGTACCATTTTCCAAGTACACACCAAGGCATAACAAAAACTTCAAGGACTGTACCTACCATTTCTCATTGTATAATATCCTTGTAAGGCCTTACTTTTGTTTTGAAATTTTAACATTCCTGCGGCAGCACCACTAGATGTTGAAGGATTAATATGAACAGCATATAAAAGGATTGAACTCATGTTTTTTCACTTTTTTGGGTAAATCTTAAACAAAAACAGCTGATAAGTGACAGATCATTGGGACAGAAACCTTTGTCAGCTAATAGCACGTGACTGGCCCCTCAAGAATCGGCCATCTGCCATACAACTAGCAATTCGAGCTCTGAGACGACTTACAGTTCCATTTCCGCTTTACTTAATCTAAGCAGAAAGGCAAAAACAGTTGCCAACAGGAAATAAAAGACAAGGGCAAATTAAAGGGCAGAATTTGGTATGTCTTGTTAGGCTGTGTTTATACCCTACCAAGTGCTCGGTTACCATGTGTCCATGCCATGAATAGTCATCCTGGAGCTTGGAGACAGTTCCATGAATATTGGCGTTAGGTAAATAGAGCTTTCAGCTTTCTACAAGAGACTAGATTCTGTCAATTGATTGACACCAAGATCTTATTACTCCAAATCAAATGAATAGATCAGTAATTTTACACAGTTGGCATATTTTCTGCACCAACAAGTGCGGTCAAAAAGAGTTAGACTTGCGCCAGGGAGTTGACAAGTTGAACATATTATTTAACAGTATCAATTTTTCCAATGGAGAAGTACAAAGATTATATCAAGAAAGTAGATCTGTGATGGGGAATAAATTTTTTAACCTTCGGGATCATCAGTCTTCTGTTTCTTTGCAATGTTTGTATACCCAGGACACGGATCTATCATCTATGTAATTCCAAGGTTTTTAAGATTTTCTGTCATAAGATTAGCTCCAAACAGTAGTTCGATGCAGTCTAATAATGCACAAGTATCTACAATAAAAAAGCTTGACATATAGATAAGGAAAAAAGGGCTTGCACCAGCGAACAGCCGGTTTGTCAGCTACTCAAAATAGAGCATAATCATGCTCCGATTATGTTATCTTGATCACGATTTTTCGATATGTGTAGTTTTAATATTTTAACCTCGATATTTCGCATGTGTACGGATCGTTCACGTAATATCTAAGGTGTTAATCCTACGAGAAAGTTTAATCTAATCCTAATCTCTAAGGCCGAAACAAATTACAGAAATTCGAACTATAACTAAGTTAAATTAATAACGCAATTCAATAAATCAATCCAATCAATCAATTCAACTCAAAAATTAATCACAAAATATTAACAAATTAGTAAATCGCGATGCAGACACCAATAATCAACTTAAGAAACTACCAATTGAGAGAAAGGGGAAATTTTTACCTATTTTCAACACTACTTAATTAATTATGAAATGTCGGATTATTATTCTTGGACTATCTTATGATTGATTACTCTCTCTCGAGTTATAATCAAAAGCTTTAAATTATAAACCCTAATCAAATTATGAAAAATTACAATTTCTCAATTCACAATTTATCTAACCTAATTAGATCTAAAGTTTTCTGCTAGACTATTGGAACTTATGTGAGATATCTCGTCACACAATTATCGATTTGATAGATTTCTTGTTCTTATTAAATTACTCAACTCTCATTAGTCCAATTTAATTATTTTTCATTGGTTCACCATCACAATCTATTACCGATTTATAAAAATGTAGAAATCAATCACAATGAATCCAAATTCACATAAGTAATCAAATTTTTATTGAATCAAAGATAAAAATAACCTGAAGGGGAATTTAGACAATCCTCAATATTCATAAATCATACCTCAACAGCTATTCTAATTCTATACATAGATGAAAATGAAAATACACTAGAAAATAGATTCGAATGGATGATGGAAGTAGCAACGACAAGAAATCTTCTATTCTAGGAAGTACTCCGTGTAGGCTTCTTCTCCACGTCTCTCTTCCAAGTCTCTTTCTCAATCTCTTGATGAACTATCGCTAGGTTTGGTGATGGTGGCTAATGCAAGAAGCTCTTTCATTATATTCTGGTTGTTCTATTTATGTTCTTTTGTGTTTATGATTGAACTAGGGTTTTTCCTAGGTCCAAAAGGTCCAAAAACTTTCTTGAAATGCGAAGTTTGGAAGTGGTTGCGCATCTGCCCAAGGCAAGCCACAATCATGACCTAATTCTAAGCCTTCTATCATGATCGTGACATGTAAGCCACGATCGTGGGACAACTCAGGTGCTTCTATCACGATCGTGGCCTATTGTGGGTCGTTATTTCAATCTGAATATCTCTTAAACTTCTTTGTTCTTTGATGTTGACATTGAAACACTAGTAAACACATCAAAGTACCTAAAAACCATAATATTTAAGCTCAAAGATATATACTACTAACCCATAAAATACTTTAAACACAAATAATTAACAAACTAACACAATTATAACTTAAAAACATACTAAATGATTGAATTAATAGTTAAACGCATATCAAACTATGTCTTAAAATATGATGCAATTTACAATTATCATATTTAAAAAGGAATTTTGCTAGCTATTATTTAGGCTCCTGTTTTTGTTGACTTTTCCTATTGAAGGTTTTGTTGTGGAGTTGCTTCCGCCACTCATATATATCAATGAAGTTGATGGACAAGAAGGGTAAAAAAAGAAAAGAAATGGAAGGTCTTTTTCCTTTCTCTAATTACCATCCACTCGTCTTTGGATTTTCGTTCGGACACCAAGCCGTGGAACTAGAAATGTAATCATGGAGGTACACAATATGCTTACAAGACCATATAAGTTCCAATCGTATAACAACAACCATGCAACCTAAACCTTCATGTCGGCTCCATTTCTAGACCCTTATCTAATCCTTAATTGAGAAAAGTAAGATTAATGTTTTGACCGAAAAGTCATTTTTTATTTTGCTCTTGTTCTTGTTTATTTGTTTCGATGTTTGACTTGTCTGTGCACAGTCACACCTCTTTTCTTCTCAACAAAATAAACTAAAATATTTAGTGAACTTGCAAAATGAAGCGATTTAATCAAAGGGTTGTCGTCATTATAGCATGCATGACATAAAATATGAATTTAGGCATAATCTACAAATTATATTGCCACTTCATATAGACAGGTCGATAACTAAGTGAATTATCACAAATATCGTATTAATTAATTACTTAGATTTAACTATCCTATTCTAAAAAACGTGCAAGAGAGAAAAAAAACTAATGTGTTTGTGTCCATATACTGTTAATAACAAGTGATATATGTACTAAAAAAAGCCAGTGTAATGAATCATACATCTGATGGATACTTTTTGCTAGATTCGTCATTATTGCACTAAAATCTGTTAAATTGCAGTACAAGAACTTAACCATCGATTTAGTTATCCAAAACCAGGGTTCAATGATATTAGACTTGAAATGTCTTATTGATGGCGGAGTGGTTGTAAGGGAATGTAAAATTATGTTTTTATTGGTTAATATACATCTAGTACATTAGTTGTAAATTAGGTGTATATCTCGTTACATATTTGTAATCTGTTACTAGTTACTTATCTCAATTAGCTTGTAACCTTAGTATAAATATCTTGTATTTTTGCCTTTTTAAGGTGTGGAGAATAACAACGAATTTCTCTTATTTTTTATTTCTCTCAAATCTAAACTTTACACGATATTAGAGCCACAATAATGGTCTCTACTCTACCCAAAACAACTGCTATCACTATTTCTACTGCTACCCCACCAGTCAATCCACCTTCTCCCTCTACTGTTACCTCCACTCATTCTTATTCCTTCTCTGTCAAACTGAACACCAAAAACTACTTGGCATGAAAGACTCAATTTCGCTCATTCTCAATTATCAGAATCTTACGTATCTTCTCACCAATCCCTGTCCTTCTCCTACCATTCTCAATTCTACCAATAATGAAATATCAAATCCTGCATATGAGGAGTGGTTCAAGAAAGATCAAATGCTCCTTTCCTGGCTCTTCTCATCATTGATGGAAGAAATCTTTCCCTATGTTATCGGACTTATGACTGCACAAGAGGTATGGACAGCTCTTGTGCACACCTTCGGCTCCATGTCACAAAATCGACAACTTCAATTACATATTGAATTACAAGAATTTAAGTGCAATGATATGTCCGTCTCTGAATATCTTCAAAAAGCAAAAGTCAAGGTGGATGAACTTAAAGCCACAAGTAAGCCACTTACACCTGCTAAGTTTAAGCAATAATATATCGTAACATTGGTGTTGAATATCACACAATTATCACTACTCTGAATCTTCATCTTGATCCTATCTCGTTTCATAAGTTGCACGGGCAATTAGTTACCCGTGAGAATCAGTTGCAAAGGCTTCATACTCCACAGGCTAATATGGTTCTCAAGAATTCCACTCCATCAGCCACTCCTACTCCTTCCTATTCTTCACCTAGACCATCACGTAATGGAGGTAACAATGGGTGTCAGAACAACAATTAGTAGCGATCTCAGGGCCCCTACCAAATTTGCAGAAAAAGGAATCACATGACTGTCACTTGTCACAGTAGATATGCGCCTCGAAATGCGCCATCTTTCAGTGGCTATCAGCTACGCAATTCTGGACCCCGCTACAATTTTCTGAAAGCCAACTATGTTCACTCTCCTTATGGTTATCAAGCTCCACCAATGCCACCTCAATTTCAACAAGCTTGGTATCTTGACACGGCTGCCAACTACCACATCACCCCTGATGTTCAAGAGCAAGCAACTGCTCAAGATTACAACGGGAATGACAGTCTTCATGTTGGTAATGGTCAAGGCTTATAGATCACTCATACTGGTAATGTTCAGCTTCTTTCTAAAACTGATATCTTACATTTACAGCAAATAGTTTGCGTTCCAAAAATTGTCAAAAACCTATTGTCAGTGCAAAAATTCACTACTAATAACACTTGCTTCTTTGAATTTTGGCCCACTCATTTTGTTATTAAGGATCAGGTGACCAAAAGGGTGTTGATTCAAGGACCCAATAAAGACAGAGTGTACAAGTTGCAATCAGTTTAGCAGGTCTTGGCAGTTGAGGTCGCGTCGCATAATGAGTGGCACACTAGACTCGATCATCCTAACTTTAAGAAACTTCAAACTTTGGTTCAAAATAAAAGCATTTTTAGTAACTCCTCCAAGTTGAGTTCTTGTTCTAGTTGTCTCTTAGGAAAAATGTCTCCAACTCCTTTAGTTACTGTTGAACACAAAAGTCATTTTCCATTTGATATTGTTCAATCAGATGTTTGGGGGCCATCTCCTACTCTTTCTTTTCATGGCCACAAATACATTGTTTTGTTTATTGATGATTTTTCATGATACACTTGGGGGTATTTTTTTTAAAATAAAAGTGAGGTTTATGACATCTTTTTGCAATTTGAAAATTTTATTGACAGATAATTTTAGGCGGAAATTCGATCCTTCCATTCTGATTGGGGAGGTGAATATTAGAAATTAAGTGCATATTTTAAACAAATTGGTATTCATCACAAAATTGCTTGCCCATATATCTATGAGCAAAATGGCACAACTGAGTGGAAAATTCGTCATTTAGTTGATACTACATTAACTTTACTTGCTCATGCATCTTTACCTTTAAAGTTATGGAATTTTGCACTAGAACAAAGTGTTTTTTTTTATTAATATCTTATCGAGTCATGTTCCCTCCAAACAGTCTCCTTTTCAAATTTTGCATAAGACAACTTCAAACTATTTACAACTCAAACCATTTGGTTGCACGATTTTTCCATGACTCCGACCGTATCAAGCTCATAAATTTTCTTTTAGAACTATTATGCATGTTAATCTTGGACTCAATCCAAATCACGCTGCTTATAGATGTCTTAACAAGAAAACAAGTCGACTTTATTATGCCTATCATGTTAAATTCAATGAACACATTTTTCCGTACACTGATTCTGTCACTCCTCCTTCAAGTACTATGCCTACACAAGCTCCTTGGCTCAACATTACCACTGTTGTGCACTCTAATTTCGATCCTCCATCAGCTACCTCATCAGGTATGAGGCCTATTCCTTCTTCCACTCCTTGTTTCTCTCCTTCGATTCTTATTTCAAACACACCACATATATCTACGTTATCTCCTACCCTCTCAACCTCACAAGGTACATGCCAATCCTTATCAACCTCACAAGATACACGCCAATCCTTATCAATCTCACAAGATACATGTAAATCCCTCCAATCTTTATCCCATCCACGTAAATCCTTCTCATCTTTATCCCATTAACAACTAGATACACGCAAATCCTTATCATCTTTATCCCATCATCAACCAGATTCACCTAAATCCTTATCATCTCTATCCCATCACCAACAAAATCAACCCAAATCATCCTTCTCCAACTCTCTTACGCTATTATCCCCTCAACAACAAGATCAGCCTAAATCACCCTTATTTAAATCTCTCACGACCACCCTTCCACAGCCACGTCAACCTCAAACACCTTTGTCCAGATATCTTCCACTCACCTTACCAGAAACACGTCAGCCTCCATCTTCATCTCCATATTCACTGCCCATCTTATCTTCTCCTCATGTTCTCACCCGCAACACTTCTTTATCCACATCCTCTCCTGATTTAAATCTTTTGGTTGATCTTACCCAATATAATCCACAACCATTAGCCAAATCGAAACCCACTCCAATCCGAAGCCATGTCATGGAACTTAGACCCATTACCAAAACCAAATGGCAAACTGAATTATCTTACCCAAGAACCAAGAACCATATCCCAAGCAACATCAATTTTAGAATGGCACTGAGCTATACAGGATAAAATCAATGCACTGATTGAGAACCAAACGTGGAGACTCGTTCCCCAACCTTAACACAAAAACATTATTGGAAAAAAATGGGTGTTTCGCATTAAATGGCATCTCGATAGCAGTATTCAACGGTATAAAGCTCGATTAGTGGCCAAAGGTTATGCTTAACAAGCAGGTGTGGACGATCGCGACACCTTTTCTCTTGTAATTAAGTTCACTACTGTCCACACTATTTTATCATTGGCTACTATTCATTGATGGCCTATTAGACAATTTGATATCTCCAATGCTTTTCTTCATGGTCACTTGGAGGATGAAATATACATGGAGCAATCGACAGGCTTCCAACATGCACAATTTCCTCACCATGTCTGTCGACTTCAGCAATCATATATGGCCTCAAGCAGGCACCTAGGACCTGGTTCAAACAACTCACTGATTACCTACTTCAGCTTGGTTTTACACCCTCCAAGGCTGACACGTCTCTCTTCTATCTCACAATTGGGACGTTGAAATTTTATGTTCTCGTGTATGTGGACGATATTTTATTAACTTGTTATGATGTTACTAAGCTTGATTGGTTTATTCAGTTTATTAAACAGGTGTTTCCTGTCAAGGATATGGGTCCTCTACATTTTTTCTTAAGCATTCAAGTCCTACACCAGCCTACCAGTTTAGTTCTCAATCAACAAAAATACTTGGAGGATCTTCTTCATGAGACCAATATGCTCACTTCCAAACCATATGCTACACCAATGCCCACGTCTCCCACCATGAGTAAAACCATGGGTTCTCCTCATCCGCAACCTGAGCAATATTGTCAAGTTCTTGGCGCTCTTCAGTATCTAACTCTCACCAGGCCTGACATTGCCTTTTCCGTCAACAATTTAGCTCAATTCATGCACAGTCCAATTGATATTCACTGGCAAGCAGTCAAGCGTCTTCTTCGTGGCACTGCTTCTTTTGGTCTTACTTTCACCAATCAATCTAATATTCAACTTCAGGCCTTTTCTGATAGTGATTGGGTTAGCTATCCGGATGATCGTCAATCCACTGGTGAGTATTTGGTCTATATGAGTGACAATCTTATTTCATGATCCTCAAAGAAGCATCCAACAATTTCCTCACCATGTCTGTCGACTTCAACGATCATTATATGGCCCTAAGCAGACACCTAGGGCCTGGTTCAAACGACTCACTGATTACCTACTTCAGCTTGGTTTTACACCCTCCAAGGTTGACACGTCTCTCTTCTATCTCATAATTGGGATGTTGAAATTTTATGTTCTCGTGTATGTGGACGATATTTTATTAACTTAATCTGATGCCACTAAACTTGATTGGTTTCTTCAGTCTATTAAACAGGTGTTTCCTGTCAAGGATATGGGCCCTCTGCATTTTTTCTTAGGCATTCACGTCCTACGTCAGCCTACCGGCTTAGTTCTCAGTCAACAAAAATACTTGGAAGATCTTCTTCGTGAGACCAATATGCTCACTTCCAAACCATGTGCTACATCAATGCCCAAGGCTCCCACCCTGAGTAAAGCCATGGGTTCTCCTCATCCACAACCTGAGCAATATTGTCAAGTTCTTGGCGCTCTTCAGTATCTGACTCTCACCAGGCCTGACATTGCCTTTTCCGTCAACAATTTAGCTCAATTCGTGCATAGTCTAATTGATATTCACTGGCAAGCAGTCAAGCGTCTTCTTCGCAGCACTGCTTCTCTTGGTCTTACTTTCACCAAACAATCTAATATTCAGCTTCAGGCCTTTTCTGATAATGAATGGGCCAGCTATCCGGATGATCGCCGATCCACCAGTGGGTATCTGGTTTATATGGGTAACAATCTTATTTCATGGTCCTCAAAGAATCAACCAACAGTTGCTCGCTTCTCCACTGAATCCGAAAACAAAGCCATTGGTAATGTGTTGGACCCCGTCTTCGAGGCCCAACATTTGGAAGCACACAAGCATACATAAGCATAGAGGACCCAAAACCGAACACAAACTGACCACAAATAGACAAACTTTTTAATAGAAAATTTGGGATTTGCTTTTTAAGAAAAATGTTCCTCATGATCTCACGATTCCAACGCCACTGAAAACGCTCAATTTGGATTAGAAATGAAAGAGTTATGGTTAAAATACTATCTTAAAGAAAATAGTGAAAACTGACCATCTACAGAATTCATGTCAGAATTTGAAAACTTTAGAGGCTAAATTACCGATCCATTACTTCATAAAACTTGTAGGTTTATGTCTCTAGTTTAATTTAAAACAAGAATCGCTTCGATCGGAGCTCTATAACTCAAGATATCTCAAAATTAGTAAAGTATATTCAGACTTGATCAACCGACCTCCACACTTTGTTTCAAACCACCTTTTTCAATTTAAAAGAAGTACTGGTAAATCAGGCAAAAAAAGATAGAAAATTTTCTTAGGATTCCATCGCTTCAAAAATCAACTTAATCGGAAGTCTATGCAAAAAGTTATGGTCAAAAGAAGGGAGAGGGGTCGGTCGGCCAAAGATCGACCCTAAACGCTGGACGCCTTCGGATGGCGCTTCACCAACAATCGGCGTCTGGCGCTCGCCCGGCGATGAGCGCCGCCATGCAGAAGGGCCATGACCTGTCCTGCAGCCCGACCTACCTAATTTCTAACCCTCATAACTTTTGACTCCGAGCTCCAAATTAGACACGGTTTGATTCGTTGGAAATCTAAGAGAAAAATCTACATTTTTCAAGAAGGACTCAAAGACAAGCTCGGCCACTAAGGAGACCAAAAGTTTACTCTAAGACTGATCAACTAGCTCTCCACAAACAGTACTAGAACTTACAAACACCATAACTTTTGACCCAAGACTCCGAATTTAACAAACTTAGTGTCTATGGAAAGGTAAAAGAATTATCTACAACTTTAGTGAAGATTACTGACCTAAACTCCAACTCTATAAGGGTCAAAAGTGGACTCCAAGCTCTGCCTGACAATCTGTCATTTAGACAGCACCTGCATATAATTCTAACGACTCACACCTTGCAATCAATACCTCAAAACTAACTCATTACACCTCATGAACAAGCTCTACAGCTCGTCTAGCACCTTCAACAAGTCTAACTGATCCTATTCAACCTAAAACAACCCAGAATTTGCAGCACAACACAATATATTCAAAACTGACCACATGAGCACATCAGCCCAGAATTTGCAGAACTTGAACAGCTATTCAATAATTAAAAATACCCATACACATACTATTTCAAGGCCACATGCAGCTCGCAAATCAATACTAACACATGATAAAGAGAGTACTAGACCTCTCATTCTCTTCTCAAATCGTAAAAGAGTTCAAGCATGGCTTTAATTACATAACAACATATCCATCAAAATCAAGTACAAAATACAACATATGAGATGCTCAATGCTTAATATGCTTATAAAGCCATCCAAAAGCTAGTTACTAACTTAATACAAAAGTTTCTAGTATTCTTGGAGTTATGCCCGATGCCTTGCAAGGTTCCACGATCAACTAGAATTTGCACCTGAGGAGGGAGAATGGGGTGAGCTAACACGGCTCAGTGGCTAACATGTTTATATCCATCGAGTAATGAGCCACACACAAAACACACAATTTACGAATCCATAACGATGGCAATTTATCATATAAAACACCAATAACCCAAAATCATCACATAAGGCATGATATGAGACTCTATATCAGTTAACACATATTATGCATCATAAACACAATTAAAGGATGGAATGCACACACTTGGCTCGAGAGTTCCATAAACACGACGGAAAACTGAAGTTTTACCGTAAACACGACGAGTCCATTTTTCAGATATCGTAAGCCTCAAGCAGGCAGCCGGAAGAAGACTAAGGGGGGTCAATGTGCACGTGACTATCGAAGTAGGTTCTCTCTTGCCCAATCACAACCAATTTATGTTCACACATTAAGGCAGAAGCATAGCATTTTATGCTTCTTTGATTATATCAAATCATCATAGTTTCGTTCTTTTCTTTCAAATCAAGGGAAATACACTTTTAATATACTCACAATTAATAAAGATAGCATACATAGGGAATTTGCCCATTACACAACAGTTATAAAAATGTTACCCACCTATCGTCGGTATCCGAATTCAAGATTTCCCTTCCTCCTTGTCTTGAGTGGGATTTTCTTGAGTTCCTTCAATTAAATCATACTTCATTCAATAAATACATTGTAAAAGAAAGTCATAATATTCATAAATCAAGCAAAGATGAAAATAAACTTTAAACCTAACCTACCCATAGGACATTTAAGCTAGAATAACCATAACCTTACTTAGAAAGTCCCAAAAATCCATAGATCTCACCTTTCTCTCTATCTTTCTTCAATCTCTACACAAACCCTAACTTCCATTTCATCCCATTTTCAAATCTAACATAAATAAAGATGGAACTAACCTCTAATAAGTCGATTTCTCTTCTTTTTCCTCTTCTTCAAGCTTCCTACAACTCTCTTCCACTTAACCGAAAGTTCTCTTTTTCCTTGCTCACGTTTTCTCTTCTTCTCTTCTTTTCCTTTTGTGACTTACGACAATCTCTCTTCTTCTCCTTCTTCCTTTAATTCATTTAACTCTTTTATTCTCATCTTAAAAGCCTACCTCAAAACTACATAGTTTTGAGCTCTCCTTCTAACAATTCCTTTTTGGGCTCTCCTCCTCACAAGCCCACTACACATAATCCACTTATTTCTAATCCTCCTTCTTCTTATTCCACTTATTCTATAAAACCCATTCTTTCCATCATTAAATTCTAACCCTTCATTTGATTTCCAAAAATTCTAATTCTCAATCATACATGCTAATCCCAAGACTCAATAAAATATATATCTATATAAACACATAATTAAAACAATTAAAGTAAGAATAGAAAATAAATTAATAAATAATCAATTAAATAAACGAAAAAAATTTTCGGGGCCCAATAATTCTCCCCTCCTAAAAGAATTTCGTCCTCGAAATTCTTACCTGAGTCCATGAAGAGGTAGGGATACTTCTCCTTCATGGCTTCCAAAGGCTCCCATGTCGCTTCCTCGGTCGAATGGTTCCTCCATAAGACCTTAACCAGTTTCACAATCTTGTTCCTTAACACTTTTTCCTTTGAATCTAAGATTTCCACTGGTTGCTCCTCATAAGTCAAATCCTCTCTCAACTGAACCTCTGAAGGTCGAACTATATGCGAAGGATCCGATCTGTACTTCCTCAACATCGATACATGGAACACATTGTGAATCTTAGATAACTCCAATGGCAGATCTAACTTATAAGCCAAAGGCCCAATCCTCTCAACGATCTCATATGGGCTTATGTACCTCGAGCTAAGCTTGCCCTTCTTGCCAAACCTCAAAACACCTTACCATGGAGAAGCTCTAAGAAATACCTTTTCACCCACTTCAAATTCTATCTCTTTCCTATGAGCATCTGTGTAGCTCTTCATCCTATCTTGAGCTGCTTTCAGCCTTTGCTTCACCACTTTGATTTTATGGACCGTAACCTGTACCAACTCAGGTCCTACAAGCTTTCTTTCACCTTCCTCATCCCAACAAATAGGAGTTTTGCATCTCCTACCATACAAAGCCTCGTAAGGTGCCATCTGAATTCCCGAGTAATAGGAATTGTTGTAAGCAAACTCAATCAAAGGTAGGTGATCATCCCACGAACCTTTGAAATCCAAAGCACAAGCTCTCAACATTTCCTCCAAAGTCCGTATCGTCCTCTCCGATTGTCCATCATCATGGATGGAAAGTCAGACTAAAATGCAATCTAGTCCCCAGAGCCTCCTACAAACTTTCCCAAAATCTGGAGGTAAACCTAGGATCCCTATCAGAAACTATGGAACTCGGAATCCCATGAAGTCTGATCACCTCATCCACATACTTCTTAGCCAAAACATTCAAAGAATCTGTTTGTTTAATTGGCAAGAAGTGTGCTGACTTGGTCAACCTATCAACAATCACCCATATAGCGTCATACTTCCGGCTAGTCCTCGGTAATCCCATCAGAAAATCCATGGTAATCTTCTCCCATTTCCATTCCGGAATCGGCAAAGGATTAAACTTGCCTGAAGGTGCTTGGTGTTCAGCTTTAACTTGCTGACACACTAAATATCTTTTAGCATACTCTGCCACATCTTTCCTCATTCCCTTCCACTAAAAATACTCTTTCAAATCCCGATACATCTTAGAACTCCCTGGATGCATTGCATAAGGAACATTATGCGCCTCATCAAGAATCTCATCCTTCAGCTCTAACATGTCTGGAACACACAATCTGTTGCCCATAACCATCAATCCATCTTCCTTTACTTCTACTTTAGAAGGTTTACCATTCTTTATCTCTTCTCTAAGCTTGCTCAAGTACTCATCCTTTTCCTGAAATTCTTTAATCTTCTCTTTCAATACTGGTCTCACTCTGAAATTTGCCAAGACACAATCAAGTTCAACTTGTCTCAACATCACATCAAGTCTGGCTAAATCCTTCAGCAAAGGAAGATACACTGTTTCCACATGTGCCATAGTGGACTTCCTACTCAAAGCATCGGCTACCACATTAGCTTTCCCCGGATGGTAGTCTATTACCAAATCATAATCTTTTAACAATTCTAACCATCGCCTCTGTCTCAAATTCAGCTCTTTCTGAGTCAACAAGTACTTAAGACTCTTGTGGTCTGTAAATACCTTAGTAGTAACTCCATACAAGTAATGTCTCCAAATCTTCAAGGCGAAAATAATAGCAGCCAATTCCAAGTCATGTATAGGATAGTTCATTTCATAAGGCTTTAATTGCCTAGAAGCATAGGCAATCACTTTCTCTCCTTGCATCAATACACACCCTAAATCCTTCCTAGAAGTGTCACTGTACACAATGTATCCATCATCACCATAGGGTAGCGTCAAAATCGGTGCAGTAGTAAGCCTATTTTTTAATTCCTCAAAACTACTCTGGCACTCCTCAGTCCACTCAAATTTCTGATTCTTCCTCGTCAATTTGAAAAGTGGAGCAGCTATCATAGAAAAGCCCTCCACAAACCTCCTGTAATATCCAGCTAGTCCCAAGAAACTTCTCACCTCAGCCACATTCTTAGGTGCTTCTCATTTAACCACAGCTTCTATCTTTTGTGGATCCACATGTACTCCACGCTCTGAAATCACATGCCCAAGGAATACTACTTCTCTTAGCCAAAATTCACACTTATCGAATTTGGCATACAATTCGTTCTTTCTCAAAGTTTCCAAGGCAACCCTCAAATGATCCTCATGCTCCACATCACTCTTAGAATAGACCAATATGTCATCAATAAAGACAATGACAAATCGGTCTAGGAAAGACTTGAAGACTCTATTCATCAAATCCATAAAGACTGCAGGAGCATTCGTTAACCCGAAAGGCATAACCAAAAACTCAAAGTGGCCATACCGCGTCCTAAAAGCAGTCTTGGACACATCGATCTCCTTAATCCTCAACTGATGGTAACCCGATCTCAGATCTATCTTGGAAAATACTCTCGCCCCTTGCAACTGATCAAACAAATCATCTATGCGCGGGAGCGGATATCGGTTCTTAATGGTGGCATGATTTAACTTCCTGTAATCCACACACATCCGCAACGACCCATCCTTCTTCTTCACAAAGAGAACCGGAGCTCCCCAAGGTGAAGAGCTCGGCCTAATGTAACCCTTCTCCAAAAGATCCCCCAATTGTTTCTTAAGCTCCTTCAATTCCGCCGGAGCCATTCGGTAAGGCGGGATTGAAATCCGCGCAGTACCTGGAAGAAGCTCAACGGGAAATTCAATTTCCCTAGGTGGAGGTAGTCCTGGCAATTCCTCGGAAAAGACGTCCGAGAATTCCCTGACTACAGGAATGTCTTCCAACCTCCCTCTATCTGCCTTCGTGTCTAACATATAGGCCAGGAATGCTTCACACCCCTTACTCATCATCCTCTCTGCTGTCATCGCCGAAATAATCTGAGACGGACTGACTTTTCTATCTCCCAGGAATACCACTTTACTGTCATCCTCTAGCTCGAATTTCACTGTCTTCTGCTTGCAGCCTAAGTTGGCATGATACTTCTTTAAGGTATCCATACCTAGGATCACATCCAATCCTTCCATCTTCAAAGGCATCAAATCCACCACAAACTTTCCTCCACTAATCTCTATCTCACACTCTCTATACACTTGACTGATAATAATATATTGGCCGATCGGAGTACTCACCATCAGTGGAGCATCCAATGGGCTCAGAATCCTATGCACAGTCCTACCCGAAGACACAAAGGAATGGGTAGAACCCGGATCAATCAAAACAAGCACACAATCATCAAACAATTTTATCATACCCGTCACCACTTCTGGAGCTGTCTCTGCCTCCTCTCGAGTCATTGCGAAAACTCTAGCTGGAGCTTGCCCCCTAGATTTGTCTGGAGGATGAGCTCTCTTAGGTGCACCAGAGCTACCCACTTCAGTCACAACCTTCTGTCCCACTGTCTCTGTCCTCCTGGAAGCTTGCATCTGTGATCCCTCTCTTCTATCCGGCTTAGGACACTGTCAGCTATGTGTCCTTTCTCGCCCACAATCAAGCATGCTCCTGTCAATCTACGACATTCTCCTCTATGGAGATACCCACAGTGCTCACATTTGGGAAGAGGTGGCCTCTCCCCATCACCTCTTCTACTGCCGCCAACCGTTGAAGCTTGGTGAGAAACAGTAGGAGTTCTCATAGGTCTAAGTCGGCTTCCACCGCTGCTCCTCTCCTCAGACTGCACGGGAAAGGCTCTGGCACTTCTCTCAGGCATAGAAGTACCATGTCCCCTCTTGAACTGCTCTCTTCCCTTTCTTTTCCTGTTGACTGCATTCTTGATGTTCTCGATGTTCTCTACTCTCAACGCTGCTTCAACCAACTGTTGAAAGTCGCCAAAGTTATGCACTACCACCTTCTCTCTGATAGCTAGGTGCAGACCCGATTCAAACTCGGCACTTGACAAATTTCACCGAACATCACCAAGCATATCTCGATAACTGGGTAAACCGCGCCATATTCATGAATCGTCATCTCCTCTGGGTGAGACTCAGAAACTCCCTCTACTTCTGCTGAATGTACACTTCAGACAGATACTTCTTCCTGTAAACAGTCAGGAAGTCTTCCCATGCCAACCCTACTGGTCTCACTTGACTCCCCGGCACCGTCTCCCACCAATGCAAGGCATCACCCTGAAGTAAGCTGGCAGCATAGACCACCCTCTCGTCATCCTCGCACTCCATCTGATCCAAGACCCTCTCGGTCTTCCTCAACCAGTTCTCGGCTTCTTCAGATCCGTGGTCCCGTAGAAGTCTCTGACCCATACTTCCTTAGCTTTGTCAACTGCTTCCCTTATTAGTGGGTCAACTAGAAGCTCAGGGCATTTGACCCATAGCTTTGAACAAAGGCTTAGGTAAATGCTGGAAGAGTCTCGGTCTAGAGCGAGCACTTGCTCAGACTGACTAGGCGACGGCTGAGTCTGAGATCGGAGGGGCTCACTACTCTGCCCTCGAGAAGCCTCAGCCACTCCCGGGGCTACCGACTCATCGGTACTCTCCTCTCTCGGTGGAGAGTCAGGTGCGATAGAACCTTGCAGAACTACTCATATCCTTCTACGAGGTGGCATCTTACTCCTTCAATGAAAACATTTATAATTAGCTACAATTCGTTTTAATCTTAGTTTCTATATGTATGCATGATATGCATGTCACTTAATACAAACCATCAATTCATAATGCAAACATTTAATCACATAGCAAACGATTTCCTACTATGCATTCTAAGCCTAGGAGTGAAACCTAAGCTCTGATACCAAACAATGTTGGACCCCGTCTCCGAGGCCCAACATTCGGGAGCACACAAGCATACATAAGCATAGAGGACCCAAAACCGAACATAAACTGACCACAAATAGACAAACTTTTTAATAGAAAATTTGGGATTTGCTTTTTAAGAAAAATGTTCCTCATGATCTCACGATTCCAACGCCACTGAAAACGCTCAATTTGGATTAGAAATGAAGGAGTTATGGTTAAAACACTATCTTAAAGAAAATAGTGAAAACTGACCCTCTATCGAATTCATGTCAGAATTTGAAAACTTTAGAGGCTAAATTACCGATCAGTTCCTTCATAAAACTTGTAGGTTTATGTCTCTAGTTTAATTTAAAATAAGAATCGCTTCGATCGGAGCTCTATAGCTCAATATATCTCAAAATTAGTAAAGTATATTCAGACTTGATCAGCCGACCTCCACACTTTGTTTCAAACCACCTTTTTCAATTTAAAAGCAATACTGGTAAATCAGGCATAAAAAGATAGAAAATTTTCTTAGGATTCCATCGCTTCGAAAATCAGCTTAATCGTAGGTCTATGCAAAAATTTATGGCCAAAAGAAGAGAGAGGGGTCGGTTGGCCAAAGACCGACCCCAAACGCGCAGACGCTCGGCTCGCCCGCGAGCGCCTGGGCGACCTGTCCTATAGCCCGACCTACCTAACTTCTAACCCTCATAACTTTTGACTCCGAGTTCCAAATTAGACACGATTTGATTCGTTAGAAAGCTAAGAGAAAAATATACATTTTTCAAGAAGGACTCAAAGACAAGCTCGGCCACTAAGGAGATCAAAAGTTTACTCTAAGACTGATCGACTAGCTCTCCACAAACAGTAATAGAACTTACAAACACCATAACTTTTGACCTAGGACTCCGAATTTAACAAAATTAGTGTCTATGGAAAGGTAAAAGAATTATCTACAACTTTCATGAAGATTACTGACCTAAAATCCAACTCTATAAGGGTCAAAAATGGACTCCAAGCTCTGCCTGACAATCTACCATTTAGACAGCACCTGCATATAATTCTAACGACTCACACCTTGCAATCAATACCTCAAAACTAACTCATTACACCTCATGAACAAGCTCTACAGCTCGTCTAGCACCGTCAACAAGTCTAACTGATCCTATTCAACCTAAAACAACTCAGAATTTGCAGCACAACACAATATACTCAAATCTGACCACATGAGCACATCAGCCCAGAATTTGCAGAACTTCAACAGCTATTCAATAATTAAAAATACCCATACACATACTATTTCAAGGCCACATGCAGCTCGCAAATCAACACTAACACATGATAAAGAGAGTACTAGACCTCTCATTCTCTTCTCAAATCGTAAAAGAATTTAAGCATGACTTTAATTACATAACAGCATATCCATCAAAATCAAGTACAAAATACAACATATGAGATGCTCAATGCTTAATATGCTTATAAAGCCATCCAAAAGCTAGTTACTAACTTAATACAAAAGTTTCTAGTATTCTTGGAGTTATGCCCGATGCCTTGCAAGGTTCCGCGATCAACCAGAATTTGCACTTGAGGAGGGAGAATGGGGTGAGCTAACACGGCTCAGTGACTAACATGTTTATAGCAATCGAGTAATGAGTCACACACAATTTACGAATCCATAACGATGACAATTTATCATATAAAACACCAATAACCCAAAATCATCACATAAGGCATGATATGAGACTCTATGTCAATTAACACATATTATGCATCATAAACACAATTAAAGGATGGAATGCACACACTTGACTCGAGAGTTCCATAAACACGACAGAAAATCGAAGTTTTACCGTAAACACGACGAGTCCATTTTTCGGATCTCGTAAGCCTCAAGCAGGCAGCCGGGAGAAGGCTAAGGGGAGTCAACGTGCACGTGACTATCGAAGTAGGTTCTCTCTTGCCCAATCACAACCAATTTATGTTCACACATTAAGGCACAAGCATAGCATTTTATGCTTCTTTCATTCTATCAAATCGTCATAGTTTCGTTCTTTTCTTTCAAATCAAGGGAAATACACTTTTAATATACTCACAATTAACAAAGATAGCGCACATAGGGCATTTGCCCATTACACAACAACTATAAAAATGTTACCCACTTATCGTCGGTATCCGAATTCAAGATTTCCCTTCCTCCTTGTCTTGAGTGGGATTTTCTTGAGTTTCTTCAATTAAATCATACTTCATTCAATAAATACATTGTAAAAGAAAGTCATAATATTCATAAATCAAGCAAAGATGAAAATAAACTTTAAACCTAACCTACCCATAGGACATTTAAGCTAGAATAACCATAACCTTACTTAGAAAGTCCCAAAAATCCATAGATCTCAACTTTCTCTCTATCTTTCTTCAATCTCTGCACAAACCCTAACTTCCATTTCATCCCATTTTTGAATCTAACATAAATAAAGATGGAACTAACCTCTAATAAGTCGATTTCTCTTCTTTTTCCTCTTCTTCAAGCTTCCTACGACTCTCTTCCACTTAGCCGAAAGTTCTCTTTTTCCTTGCTCACGTTTTCTCTTCTTCTCTTCTTTTCCTTTTGTGACTTACGACAATCTCTCTTCTTCTCCTTCTTCCTTTAATTCATTTAACTCTTTTATTCTCATCTTAAAAGCCTACCTCAAAACTACATAGTTTTGAGCTCTCCTTCTAACAATTCCTTTTTTGGCTCTCCTCCTCACAAGCCCACTACACATAATCCACTTATTTCTAATCCTCCTTCTTATTCCACTTATTATATAAAGTCCATTCTTTCCATCATTAAATTCTAACCCTTCACTTGATTTCCAAAAATTCTAATTCCCAATCATACATGTTAATCCCAAGACTCAATAAAATATATATCTATATAAACACATAATTAAAACAATTAAAGTAAGAATAGCAAATAAATTAATAAATAATCAATTAAATAAACGAAAAAAATTTTCGGGGCCCAACATAATGTCACAATAGAAATTATGTGGTTGGGATCACTATTTCATGAAATTGGTTTTCCTCGCTCTCTTCATGCGCAACTTTGGTGCGATAACATTGGTGTTGTATATTTGATAGCAAATCCTATTTTCATGGGCAAACAAAACACGTGGAGTTGGATTACCATTTTGTACGTGAACAAGTTAAGCTAGGTCGTCTCACGGTTAAATTCATCTCTAGTGTCGATCAGCTAGCTGACGGTCTTACCAAACCACTGGGCACCCGCCCGTTTCATCATTTTCATGACAAGCTTCACCTTCATCCTACTCCGACTTCAGCTTGCGGGGGCGTGTAAGGGAATGTAAAATTTTGTTTTTATTATTTAATGCGGGATTTCAGATTGGGTGATGATGATGATGATGATCAAATACATTAGCTATAAGTTAGGCGTATATCTCGTTATATATTTATAATCTGTTCCTAGTTACTTATCTCAATTAGCTTCTAACCTTAGTATAAATATCTTGTATGTTTGCGTTTTCAAAGTGTGGAGAAAAACAACGAACTTCTCTTATCTTCTGTTTCTCTCAAATCTAAGCTTTACAGTCGCAGTCTACCGCATCGACCAAAGCTGAAAAAGGAGCTAATGGGTCCTAATAATAAGCATATTATGTGAAGAATAGGACAGGATAGGAACCTATAACAGAATCCTAAGGTCATAAAACAGGAATCTGCTTAGGCTTATCTCACCGTCAATGACAGTCACTTCAAATTTCTCCTCCGCTTTGTCTCTGCTAGCTAAAGAGAAAAACAAAGGAAACAAAGCTTGGAAAAAGAGGGATCCTTGTGCTTACTTTTTACAGAGTCTTTGCCTTTAGGAGGCAAATAACACAAGCTTAGCTGAAACCATAATTAAAAGCAAATACACGGGAAAAAAATTGGTGTTTGAAAACGATGTTCCCACCCACTCTTGCGTTGCGTATATGTATGCATGTATATAAAAAGTTCTTACAGTATTTATTTAAGCCATGAGACGAAGTTCCCTCGTGTGACCTTTGTCCAACTTGGGGCACATAAAAGCCTAAACCTCCCTAAAGCATATCATGTTTGTCATAGGTGATAGGACAGAAATTTTATATGATCACAGCTTTAATGTCTGTCAAGTCAGCGTCTAATCAGTTTCTTTTAACTAAATCATATAATTTAACTCAGCCACATGGCGTCAAGAAATTGTGCAGGTTACGGTTGGCTGTGTTATGCTTGTTGTTGGATACAGAAGAAAATGGTTGTTCGCTTTCATTTTACTATCAATTTCTACCTAAGCATCTCCACGAGAATCTTGCTAAGGTTTCATTTATAATAAGATTAACGGAGGAAATTAAAAGCAGGGACACATTTATGAGTCGGATGCAAAAATTCCAAACCCTGTTGGCATCCGTTAATGACAAGATAAAATCTTGTATCATTCCCTTTCAACAAAATAATTAATGCTTCCTTGTCCGCAAAGATGGCTTAAAATTTGGAACAAAGTTAGGAAGCTGTGTGTCCTTTAACTTTTCATAAACAGTAGTAAATGTTTGATGTGGAAGATATAAAGGCCGAGGTTCACTCACTCAACAGTTCGTGGTCATAGTCCACACTTCCACTGTACAAATATTCAATTCAATCTTTCTTTTTATTAATGACCTTAATAGGCAATGTTTGCGAGGGACGTTTAACTCGGACCTCCCTTCTTATTTGGCCTTAGAAAGCAAGTAATTAGCAACGTTTTCTAGTGTCATAAATCAAAGAGTTAAATCTTAGGCTGTTTTGGAATTGTATAACCTGATGACTTTTCAAAAACTTACAAAAAATAAACAACTGATTTTCTTTATAATTAGATTTGAATAACTCTTTTTACTTTTCATTATTGCCAATTTCAAGTAATAGAAAGGGACAATTTATTATAAACAGTAAAAAGGGGAGAAGGCAATATACAGTTGCAATACTGCTACAATATATAAAGTAGAATGCCAGTTAATAGCACATGGGAGAGATATGCAAAGCAGCAGGAATGAGACAAACGTTATAATCATCGATGTGGAGAGGTAAATTTAATATTGTCGTAGTTAATTGGAGGGGTGCATATTATTTCTTTTTTTCTTTTTCTATTTCAGATAGATTATGATTATATAGAACTTTTGGCTGGTTCAAAATGTTGAATCACAGACCGATAAAAACAAGTCGATCGGCTCACTTTATATCATTTCATAAACTATCCTATACACTTTTTTTAATAAGTTTCTTATGTTTGATATGCACTACTCTAAATTTAGTAATAAAATAACCGAAAAAAACTATTAGGAGTTCTTCTCAATCTTATGGAATAATTGCTACCAGTGCACTCCTACGTTTTTTTAATTTAATAAGAACATCAATAGAGATCAAATATTATTGAAAAAAGCAACAAAATTTAGTGATTATGATGTTTTAAGACTACAACATAATCTGAAAGGGAATTACCAGCTATATATATATATATGTGTGTTGTACTTACGTAGTAGAAATGGCCAATTACAGGTTCAATTAACATAATGGTCATAGACTCAGGGAGGATGTTTCAGTCTGGAGTGAAGTTGAATGACAGAAGGATCCCGACAAGTTTGATCAGTTTAAATGCTACCAGACACCTATACAGTCAATTATGTATTTAATTATATCGACGACCTTACAAACTTGCAAACAAGAATTCATCAAAACCGAAAAAAAAAAAAAGGAAATGGACACTTCTTGAGTTGGTAAAGCTTACACCTTTGAATTGTGCAATTATGTTTCTGCGAATTAAGATGTGACTTTACGATGGTTGTCTGTTGTTTTTATCAATGTCAGTAGGGAAAGAATGCGGTGAGCCAGTTGTTCAAAACCAAAGAAATATTGCGACAGTGATAGACTTTTAGCACCTATGGTCTTTGTCTGACTTCTTTAACCCAAATTATATAAAACAAATAGTAATATCAAATTATTTTATTACGTGAAAATATAAATGCGAGTCCAATTAAATTAACTACAACATATTCTCATTAATAAAATACTATTTAAACTAAAATTTGTGTTTGAGGAATAGGTTTATTCCTGTTATCGTTTATATTAAATTATTTGTTTTTTTGGATCAAATCCAAATTTTAAATCATAAAATTATATGTCTCATTTTTGTAAAGTTGAGATTTTATACAAAATTAAGAAGTTACTTCATAAATTGGCATCACAACTACTCTATGCATATCATCTAACAAAAATTATGCAATCTCCATGAGGACAAGGAGGCTCTCTTATGCTGCGTATGGTTATTGTCTCTCATATACAGAGACGGAACGAAACAAAAATTTGGAAACAACATAGAACAAAAATTGGATATAGTAAAGTGTTTGATTGTGATAGACAAAACAGTTAAAACCGTATTCGTTTCGAGTATAAAAATATGTTGGTTGTAGTTGACAGAATATAAAAAGCAATGTCAATGATTAAAGTACTCCTATAGTATAATATGATTAGAAATATGTAATTCATTGATTATTTTAAAATGAATAATTTTATTAGTAAAAAGTTAACAAATAATAATAATAGTAACAATAACAATAAGAAACTAATTTTGTATAATAATAATAATACTAATAATAATAGAAGAAGAGGAAGAAAATTAATAATAATAAGGAATTTAATAATTACAATAATAAAAAAATATGTATAATAATGATAATAAAATAATAATAAGAAAATTAATCTTGTATAATAATAATAATGATAATAATAATAATAATAATAATAATAATAATAATAATAATAATAATAATAGCATTAATAAATAAGAAAATAATAATAAGTACAAAATTAACAATAATAATGATGATGATGATGATGATAATAAGATAATTAATTTCAGTATAATAATAATAATAAGATAATTAATTTTGTATAATAAAATTAATAAAAGAAATAAAAATAATAATAAGTACATAATTTATAATAATAATAATAATAATAAGATAATTAATTTCAGATAATAAAATTTAATATAAGAATAATAATAATAATAAGATAATTAATTTAGATAATAAAATTTAATATAATAATAATAATAATAATAATAATAATAATAATAATAATAATAATAAGTAAAAATTTATAACAACAACAACAACAATAATAATAATAATAAGTACAAAATTTATAATAATAATTAATAATAATAATGACAATAGTTAATAATTAATAATAGTAATAATAATAAATTAATAATTTTAATAATGATAATAATAATAATAATTTAAGATAATTAATTTCCTAAGTATAAATTAATAATAATAATAATAATAATAATAATAAGATAATTAATTTAGTATAATAAAATTAATAAAATAATAATATTAATAATAAGAAGAATAATAATAAGTAAAAATTTATAACAATAATAAATAATAATAATAATACATTAATAATAATAATAATAAGATAATTAATTTTTATAATAATAATAATAATTACAAAATTTATAATAATTATTATTATTAATAATAGCAACAATTAATAATAATAATAATAATAATAATAATAATAATAATAATAATAATAATAATAATAATAATAATAATAATAATAATAATATAACGAAGAATAAAAAATTGCTTATGTGGAAGAAAGGGTATTTTGAAAGTTGTTTATGTATTTTGTTTTGGAGACGGAGATAAAAAATTTTGTCCTGCAGTTTTGGAAAAAACAAAAATTTATGTTTTTATTATCCGGAGATAGAAAAAATCAATTGGAACAATAACCAAACATGCAGAAGGACATAATTTTTTTGTTTTGTCATATATCTCCACTAATGGAGACAGCATCAATACGCTATGTTAATGATGATAATTCAAAGTCGAACTAAAAAGCATAATTTATTAATTAATGAGGACATGGATTAGTTTCTTTTAAATATAATAGAATGAAATGTGATAGTTTATAATGAAATAGGATGTAAATAGATATAATATTAAAACATGTTATTTGGAAGGGATGCAAGGGTTCATAATGTAATATAATGAAATCTTATTTAGAAGAGAGATTTATAATGTAATACAAGAAAAAGTTGTTTATTATTTACATTCCAATCAATCGGAAGGTTTTTCATTTTACTGTTTAAAATGAAATGAGATGTAATATAAAATCTTCATCTTCTATTTAATTCTATTCAATTCTATTATAAACCATCATCTCAAACATTGAAATGATATTACATTTCATTCTATTCCATTTGATTAATAAACCTCAACATAGCCTTATATAAATCATTAAATCAAACCAACAATTAGGAGATAATAAGTAATAGTCAAAGTCAGACAAATAAGACTAATTATACCTTAAATAACTGTAAAAATGCCTACCAATTTGATAAATCCATTCAATGTACTAGTAAGTTAATGAGGGAGTGGGAGTGACATTACTACCAACGTCATAATAGAAAGATATTCATATTGGTAGCATAATCTTAGCAGTGGCACATATGTCAGTGTCTGCATCTGCATCTGCATCTGCATCTGCATCTCTTTTCTTGAGATCGAGTAATAATGAGAAAATGGAAAAAGATTTCAACATTATTGTGTGGGAGTGCTCTGGATGTGTGTTGCCATACCCACCCGCAAGTTATGCCACTCATCTGAATTGCTGTCATCAATTGGCACTGGAGTTTTATGTTTGAAGCCATCAATAAACCATAGGTTATTCAGTTTTATGTTTGAAGCCATCAATAAGCCATAGGTTATTCTCAGTGAGGTTGGGTTGGGGTTGGGGTTGGGGTTGGGGTGAGCGCAGATTGTCTGTCCAAAATAACTCTGTCTTACTCTGTTTAAGAGTAAAACAACGTCGTTTTTTCTTTAAATTTTAACAGACGTGTAGAACCTGTGTTAAAGCCGTTAGTTTTCTTTCAAAGCCACTTTTGAAACAACTTCTAATATTTAACTGCCACTATTATGATACTTACTTCTTATTATTATGAATTTTTTTGCAAAGTATTTATTATATGTATTTCATTTATTATTATATTCTTTAATAATATATTATTATTATTATTATTATTATTATTATTATTATTATTATTATTATTATTATTATATTTATTAATTATATTGAAAATAATAATACTAAATTAATAATAATAATAATAAATTAATTAATACATATATTATTATGAATTTTTTGCAAAGTATTTATTATATATATTTCATTTATTATTATATTCTTTGATAATAAATAATAATAATAATAATTATTATTATTATATATATGTATAAATAAATTATTGTTATTATTATTATTAATTTATTATTATTATATTCGATATGATTAAAATATTTATTAATTATATTAATTTCTATTATTATTATGAAATTTTTAATAATTACTAATTTTCTTCTTCTTATTATTAACTTTATTATTCTGAACAATTTAATTATTCTTATAATATTTAATTATTATTAGTATTATTTTCCAACTGAGTATATATACTTATTATTATAAATCTTAATAATATAATACAAACGGTTTATTATTAATATTAGTATTATTATTAATATTAAATTCCTTATTATTATTATTATTATTATTATTAAAAAATTTTATAATTATTCATATTATTATTAAATTCCTTATTATTAGAAAGTGTATTTATTGTTATTATTATTATTATTATTATTATTATTATTCATATCATTATTAAATTTCTTATAATTAATAAATTATTTATTTATTAATAATATCGGGTTTAATTTATTTATAGATTTATAATAATAATAATAATAGTTATAATTATAATAGTTTTATGATTATTCTAATAGTTTATTAAATAATGTTCTTTAATAATTCATAATATTGTTAAATATTATTTATTATTTAAATAAATAATATATATTTATTATTATTTACAAATGGTCAGGGCGAGGTGAAAAATGGCCATTGGCTCGCCCTGGCGAAATGGTCATTAAATGGCCATTTAATGGCCATATCGCCAGGGGAGGTCAGGGCGAGGATTGCCCTGGTGATTTATTATAATATTTAATAATATTTAATAATATCTGATTGTTTTAAATTATGATAATTATAATTTCGTTACAGTTTGTTATGTTACAAATTATTTTCGATATTATTATAAGTTGTACTTATTATTTATTCTTATTAATACTGAACTTATTAATTAATTAATTATATTAAATAATATCATTAAATTCGTTATTATTGTTAATTTTGTTCTTAATAATAATAAAGATAAAATATATGTTTACTTTTGTTATATAAAGCCATTTAAGAATATTGACAAATAAATAAACAAATAAATACATACATACATACACTAAATATAAAAAATTAATAATAATAATAATAATAATAATAATAATAATAATAATTATTATTATTATTATTATCAACTTCTAATATTAATAATAATGATAAATTTAACAAATACTCTACAATAAATTTAATAATAAACAGAATAAATTTAATAATAATATTTAACAGCAATTATAATAATGGATTAAATTAATTAACAAATTTATTATAATAATAATAACAATAATAATAATAATAACAATAACAATAAATGCACTTTCTAATAATAAGGAATTTAATAATGATATGAATAATTATAAACATTTTAATAATAATAATAATAATAATAATAATAATAATAATAATAATAATAATAATAATAATAATAAGGAATTTAATATTAATAATAATACTAATATTAATAATAAACCGTTTGTATTATATTATTAAGATTTATAATAATAAGTATATATACTCAGTTGGAAAATAATACTAATAATAATTAAATATTATAAGAATAATTAAATTGTTCAGAATAATAAAGTTAATAATAAGAAGAAGAAAATTAGTAATTATTAAAAATTTCATAATAATAATAGAAATTAATATAATTAATAAATATTATAATCATATCGAATATAATAATAATAAAATAACAATAACAATAACAATAACAATAATTTATTTATACATATATATATATAATAATTATTATTATTTATTATCAAAAATATAATAATAAATACTTTGCAAAAATTTCATAATAATATATGTATTGATTAATTATTATTATTATTAATTTAGTATTATTATTTTAATATAATAAATAATAATAATAATAATAATAATAATAATAATAATAATAATAATAATAATAATAATATAATAATAATAATAATAATAATAATAATAATAATTTATTATTATTAAAGAATATAATAATAAATGAAATACATATAATAAATACTTTGCAAAAAAATTCAGAATAATAAGAAGTAAGTATCATAATAGTGGCAGTTAAATATTAGAAGTTGTTTCAAAAGTGGCTTTGAAAAAAAACTAACAGCTTTAACACAGGCTCTACACGTCTGTTAAAATTTAAAGAAAAAATGACGCTATTTTACTCTTAGACAGAATAAGACAGAGTTATTTTGGACAGATGATCTGCGCTCGGGTTAGGGTAACCCACAACTTTTGAGGTCTAGGATTCACTGACAAACGTTTAAGACTAAAGATACAGCGATGCTGTCCTTTTTTAAGTTAAAAATTTTCTCAATCTCAATGTTCTGTACTCCAAAGTCCAAGGGTTTATATTTCTAACCTTTTAAAGATTTTGTTTTAGAAATATGAAAAAAAAGATGCACATCTTTTTATCAAAATAGTAAAAGAAAAATACGCAGCCCGTTTATTTCCCCTTCCTTCTTCCTCTTCCTCTTCCTCTTCATCATATTATTCCTATTGTAACATTTGAATTGTATTCGGACAACTTTACTTAACAATTAAGCCAAAAGTCAAGTGTTTTTGTTTACTTTACAATTTTATACGCAGATAATGGGAGAGTTGGCGACTTAGACAATAAGATGGTCCAAATTTAGCGGGAAGGAGACCTCCTTAGTCCTTACTATTATTCTAATCATCTTATTCTGGTGGCTCAGCATGAAAATAATTGATTGACTGCCTATCACGCGGACCTTCCTTTGCCATTCTATTTGTGGAAATTAAATAATACATCTTTGATTTTTTTTCTCTCTGTATTTTCACTTTGACAATACTATAATTAGGCATAGTTACACGGCACAAAAAAATAATTAAAAATTGAAATATCATTTACATTTTTATAAATAAAATTTCCAACAAAATGGAGCTTGGGAAGGTAATGTTATGAAATTTTAAAGGAATGTAATGCATTCTTTTGAAATTGTAATACTAAGGAGGTGCTTGGTTGATGGGTTTGGGAAGGGGTTAATGGGTATGGAATGAAAAATGAGTGGTTGGTTGTTGATTATGATTATAGGAGTAATGGATTGATATCCCACTTTGGGGGAATCCTCCGTACCCCCCATTTAGTAGAGGAATGAAATTCATTCCTTAGTAGAGTCATTTTTTAAAAATATTTTTAATAATAATTAATTAAATATAATTAATTAATTAAAATATAAGTAATTACAATATAATTAATTAAAATAATAATATTAATTGATTAAGTACATTATAATTAATTAAAATATAATTCATTTATTAATTAAATATAGTAATTAATTAATTAATCAATTAAAATGTAATTAATTAAAATAATATAATTAATTAATTATTGTAATTAGTTAAAATATAATCCATTCATTAATTAAAATAAAGTAATTAATTAATTAATTAAAATATCATTATTTATTAAAATATTGTAATTAATTATTTAATTAAAATATAATTAATTAAATTATTAATATTAATTAATTACATTATTATCAATTAAAATATTGTTATTAATTAAAATATAACTAATTAAAATATAATTATTCATTAATTAAAATGTTTTATTTATTAATTAAAATATAATTAATTAAAATATTGTGATTAATTAATTAATTAAAATATGATAATTAATTAATTACGATATAATTAATTAAAAATATTATAATTAATTAATTACAATATAATTAATTAAAATATTATAATTAATTACAAATTTTTAATTAATTAAAATAATTAATTAGTTACAATACAATTAATTGAAATATAATTTATTCATTAATTAAAAACTCTAATTAATTAATTATAATATTTTAATTAATTAATACATTGAAATTAATTAATTACATTATTTTTACAAACCAACCACGATCAATGGTAATGGTAATCATTCCTTCCTCTTAACCAACCATTATAATTATAATGATAATATCCATTCTCATTCCTTAGTATATTCATTCTCATTCTTATTATCATTCCTCCATACAAACCAACCCCCCCTAAATAAAGTTTGAACATATCCTTACCGTAATGTACGAGACAGCAAAAATAAATAAATAAATGATAGTAAAGTATTATTGTTGAATATTTATTATTTACTAACTTAAATTCTAAAATCGCGTGATCCACATACCAATACTCGTATTGAATCAGAAGATAGTTTTATTTTCTTTTATGGGTGCAAATATTAAAAGCTGTTTTTTAATGAAATTATTTAGAATTTATTCCCGATTTGGCAAAGTCAAAGTCATTATACTAAATGCAAGGAAAATTTTAATAAGAATATATTTAAAACATAAGAACTTGGAATTAGCTTTAAATGTTATATCTTACTGTACGATTGGTAAACTTTTGTTATGTTTTCTATTCCCTTTGATTAAGGGCTTGTTCGTTTTTTTAATTATTAATTTTTATCTTATTTTTAAATTCAGTAAATAATCTGTTTGTTTGACTTTGTAATTTTTTTAATAGTTTTCAAAATTTATAAAAACCATAAAATGTTTTCTCATTCTATATTTTCATAATATGATTTATTTATCCAATATATTAATTTTATAATAAGAATTATGAATCATTTAGTTTAATATTATATATTTAATTAAAATTAATATGAATAATTTAATTTAATTTAATAATTTCATTTAATTTTAGTAATAAAATAAAATAAACTTAATTAAATAATTATCAATAAATTTAAAATATATTCAAAATATATAAAATTTCAAATAAAATTTGATTTAATAATTACAAATACAATAATTTTATTAATAATTTTCAATAAATATTATATAAAATTAAAATAAATTTATTTATCTAAAAAATGTATCTTTAAAATTGATCTAATATGTAATTCTTATATATCTAACATATATATATATATTTTAAATTTGAAAGAAATTGGTGAAACATGGTTCCAATAAAAATTATTATTTAATAGGATCCGTGAAACTGATCACATCTATAGATTTGTGAAAATTTATCATTTTAACGCGGTTATACTAAATCAGAAAAAAAAAATCGAGTAAATTGTGTTCCTGAAAAGAAAATAAAAATAGTAAGTCTGTCTGAGTGAGCACATGGCGCCACAAGGTTTGGCCGTTATCTTCACAAAGATCACAGCGGGCATTCTAAGAATAACAGTTGCATCCGTTTTCCCCCTCCTCTCCTCGAATGGATTTTCCCGGGAACCTGTCACAACCCCGCGCCTCTCAAGTCTCACTCTCACTCTCACCTTTTCTTTTGCTTTCCCGTAAAATCCTTAAAAAATAAATAAAATTTTATTATAAAAAAACAATCTTAAAATATCATATTTATTTTACAATCCTCCTACTCAACACCTATCCCCTCCACTTATTCTATCACATTCGGCGATTTCTGGCAATTATTCCGCAAGATTCAAAGTCGTTTTGACTTCGGCTGAAGTTGTACCCCTGATGAGAGGATAATGAGAAACTGTTTGCCGAAACGATCATGTCCATGTCGTGCTCTGATTGCTTCTCTGACCTTCTCTGCTCCGAGGACTCCTCCGAAATTTTTTCCGGCGAGTCGCCGGAGTACTCGTCTGACCTCGAATCCTCCTCTTGTACCGAACAATCAATCACCGGTTTCTTAGAAGACGAAAGAAAGTTCGTTCCTGGATTCGACTATCTGTCTAGATTTAAGTCTCAGTCCCACGACGCGTTGGCTCGAGAACAATCCATTGCTTTGATTCTCAAGGTATTAAAAATAGAGTATTCAAGTTCACCGATACTACTATACTGCCATCACACCCACACACCACTCTCATCTGAAGTTATCCACCGTTGGATCCATCCGTTAGCCATTGTATCGTTGAGTTCTGTAGAATCTTTTTGTTCGTCGACGTGTAAAAATGGAAATATCGTTTCATCTGGTCCTCATGAGAATATTTTTGCAGGTGCAGGCGTACTATAGGTTCCAGCCACTGACGACGTATCTCTCCGTCAACTACTTAGATCGGTTTCTTTACTCCTGCCGTTTGCCAGTAAGCGTCCAGTTAATTACAACTCATTGAACCTGTTACATTAACTCAACTAAACAACTTGACTGGGTAATTAAATTTTAACTTTTCAAACCTTGAACCGCCGGTAGTACGTACCAAACTAATACGTTTCGTATTTAGTGCTAGAAGAGGAGGTACTAATATGGTAGTACTTTTGGTGACTAATTTAAAGGTAATTGTTACACATGTCGGAAACATGATCCGACCGGACAATTATTGTGTATTCTTTTCTATTTCTTATGTCAAGATTGAGTTTATATTCAGTTTAACATCATTTCTTTAGGGTACTCATTATTTTGATTACTAAAGTTATATACTTTAGTGGTTCTTCATAATTGAATATAATTTTAAATCTTGAATAATATGTTATTCCACTTTGGACGTCCTATGTACCAAAGTAAATAACTGGGTCCTGACTATGGATCTTGGTGTTTATATTTTCAGCAGGAAAAAGGGTGGCCAATGCAGCTCTTGTCCATTGCTTGCTTGTCTTTGGCAGCTAAAATGGAGGAACCTCTTGTTCCTTCTTTATTGGATCTGCAGGTTTTCAAAGCTCTATCAACTGTCTATATACTATGTTTGAAGAGATTTGACTCACAATCTTATCCGATGTTGTTTCTCTAACTTAGGTTGAAGGGACTAAGTACATATTTGAACCCAGAACTATCCTCCGGATGGAGCTTCTCGTTCTGAGTGTTTTGGATTGGAGACTACGATCTGTGACACCGTTTAGTTTCATTGATTTCTTTGCCACCAAACTCGATCCAGCAGGAACCGATATCGGATTTCTGATATCAAGGGCCACAGAGATCATTTTATCTAATATTCAAGGTAGGTACATAACCTGTTCAAAGGTACATATTCAGATACAAATTAACTTTTTACGTGGCAGAACTGATATAGTACAAGCACTTTTTCGTAGTCGGTTGTTTAGTGAAATGTGATTTTTGGTCGATGTCGACAGAAGCCAGCTTTCTTGAGTACTGGCCATCGAGTATAGCTGCGGCGGCTATTCTATGTGCGGCCAACGAAATTCCAAACTTGTCCCTTGCTAATCCCGAACATGTTGAATCATGGTGTGAAGGGCTAAGCAAAGTAAGGATATGTATATATACATATACACACATGCAATACAATTCAATGATTATGGTTGCGATTGGGCATGCGTATGTTTACCAATTAAGTACAAACAAGTATCCCAACTCCCAAAATACTTCCAATTTTTGCAGGAAAACATCCTCGGCTGCTACCTGTTAATGCAAGATCTTGAGATGGGCAACAGCCGGAGGAAACCCTCAAAAGTCATACCACAGTTTCGAGTAACGATTCGGGCCAGAATGAGGTCCAGTGATTCATCATCCTCGTCCTCGTCACCGTCTTTTAGAAGGAGAAAATTAAATAACTGTTTGTGGGTAGATGATGACAAAGGAAGCTCTCAGTGAGGAAAAGAGATGATAACGAGAAAAAAAAAAAAGTCTTCTTGGAAAACAAAACTAAGGAAAGAGAGATCAAATGGTGGTCCTAAGTCATCTAGAATCCTCAAATATTTCCTTGGGGGCTGGAGAGCAAATTGACATGAGTGGTATGTATTATAGAGGTTGTATATATAAATATGTGAGAGTTTGGCGAGTTTGGTATATTTATTAATTTTTTTACTCGGCTTTGTCATTCATGACATCTAATGGCATTGCGGATTCCCAAGGGAAATGGGATTTGTTGCATTAATTATCTTAGGCTTGAGAAAGACAGAGGAAGAAGTGTTTTAGTAGTGAAATGCAAGCATACCTCCAAAAAAAAAAAAAAAAAGTGAAATGCAAGCATGGATTATTGAACGAGAGCGGGAAGCAAATGGTGGGACCTTTTTGGAACAGAGTTGGGGAGAAGGAAGCAAAAAGAAAAAAAAAAGAAAAAGAAAACAACTGGGTTGGTGAAAATAGGGAAGAAAACTTTCCAAGTGGAGCAACTCAACAAACGGGGCATAAGATATTGAAGACTGCTTCTTATTGACACCAGCATTTCCCTCTCTTGAAATCTAGCTCCCAACACTTGTTGATATATGTTTATAGTCTTCAAAATGGGTGATCCGTGTGCTGATGAACTGTAGGGTACGTAGGGTTGCATGGCACACAAGTGTGAAGTGTGTGTGTGTTTTTTGGCGGGATTTTGTCTCTTTCTACTGGCCTTCTTCACCTTCGGCCTGACCAACTAAAAATTCTTCTATAAAAAGTGTCCACACGTGTGACGTGGTAAATTAGACGTGTGTATTTTCTTTTTGGGTTTTTAATTTTTTATGAGATAGAGGAGAAACCTCTTTCAGGGCATAAGTTTGGCCTGACAACACAAGGTCTTTGGGGCCTTTCAACGCGTGTTTGTATCTGATTTTGATCACATAAAATAAGAATTTACCAGATATAATCAACTACTTGTCATCTCCTATCCTATTCACCCTGTGCATTGCATGTGATTGACAATGGATACTTTGTAGCTTTGCGATTTGTTTTTACTACAACATCAAACATCTTTTAACAAGAAAGTGTGCAACTAATGAAGGCTGTCAGAGCTTTACCTCTCACAAAAAATCTACTTTATTCAAGTAAAGATTAATATAAAAATGGATGACTTAAAGGTGTCTTTCTATAATTAATACCTTTTTAAGACAACTTGTTAAAAAAAAAAAGAGAGGGTGCCACATCTCCGTGCAAAGAAGGCCCTGCGAGAATTGAAGTGACTGCTCGGTACCCGAAGAAAGAAAGTGTCCGTTCATGAATGTGTTTTTGGTTTACTGTCAATGAATCCATGCTTGTTCCCTCCGTCCCTCTCCCACTTAAATCTGTTGTCCAGCATTAAATACCTACTAACATCCAATCTAGTTGCTTTTAGAAGAGGTTTTCTTTTAAATTTATACAAGTCTGTGTGAACAGCAGAATAACAATGAGATATTGATAGCTTGATTTGTACTATACAAATAGACAAAAGGTCCGGCTTGTGCAAGGTAGGTTTGCCATTTAGGTCTTGATTTTCTATATATTCTCTTTTGAATGTAACAAATCCCTGAGTTTGACCCTTCTATTTTGGTTGTAAAAGGTATCCGAGCAATTAGGCTAATACACAACATATATACTCCTCACGCAAATGCAAATGGCCTTTTCACCCTCCAACTAAAGCCCTGTTTAGTTTGAGGGCTAATTATGAAATAGAATAGAACATAACATACTTCCATCGTTTGTTTGAAAGTTTCATAATAGAATTGAATAGAATGAGATAGAAGCGGAGGATTTCATGTTACGTTCCATTCCATCCTAAACAGTGAAAATAAGAAACCTCCAATTTGGGAGGTTTAGGATGGAACGTAACATAATAAATACATACTACTTAATATATCATCAATAATTCTTCTTAATATCAACTCTGACCAAATCATAATATTAATATGTCAAATAGAATATAGTAATATTTAATATAATAAATTTTATTAAATAATTAATAATAATATTTTCATATTATTAATAATAAATTATTTATATTTAATAATAAAATATAAAATTTTATATTTAAAATTTATTTATTTATTTTATTTATATAGAAATATATAAAACAATTAAATAATAATTTTATATATTTTCTATTTTCATTAATAAAAATATATTAAAAATTATTCTTGTTTGTATATATTAATATTTAATATAATAAATTTTATTAAATAATTAATAATAATATTTTATATTATTAATAATAACTTATATATGTTTATTAATAAAATATAAAATTTTATATTTAAAATTTATTTATTTATTTTATTTATATAGAAATATATAAAACAATTAAATAATAATTTTATATATTTTCTATTTTCATTAATAAAAATATATTAAAATTATTCTTATTTGTATATATTTCTATATAAATAAATAAATAAATAAATAAATAAATTATTTTTATATAAAATTTAATATAATAAAATTTATTAAATAATTAATAATAATGGTTTTATACAATTAATAATAAATTGTATATAATTAAAAATAAATAAAATTTTATTAATGAAAATAAAATATATTTAAAATTATTCTTTAATTGTTTGTATATATTTCTATATAAATGAAAATAAAATAAATTATTTTATATATAAATCACCTAGAATAGAATAGAATAAAATAAAATATATTAAATAATTAATAATAATATTTTATATAATTAATAATAAATTGTATACAATTAATAATAAATTTAATAAAAAATTTATTAATGAAAATAGAAAATATGTAAAAATATATTCTTTAATTTTATATATATTTTTATATAAATAAATTATTTTAATATAAATCACATAAAATAAAATATATTAAATAATTAATACTAATATTTTATATAATTAATAATAAAATAATAAACCTCTTACAACAACTATTTTAATATAAAGGGTATAAAAGTCATTTATTATACATTACATTCTATTCCATCCATCTTCCAAACAATATTTCACTACATTACATTATGAACTATTCCATCATTCTCAAACAGCTTTTTCCTATAAACCATTTCATTTCATTATAAATCATTCCATTCCCTTCTATTCTATTACATCCCATTTCATTAATTAACATTCAATCAATCAAACAGGCCTAAGCTAGGAGCAGTGACCAGTAACATCGACGAAACATATAAGGCATCCCTCATCACATCTAGCATGCACATGTGTGTCTATAGATATATATGTATCTTACTCTCGCCCTCTCTTTCACGTCAAAAGAAATATGGTCTACTGCTTTTATTATAATAATGGACAACAGTGAAGACAATTTCTGTTCAGTACATGTTCGACAGCTTCTCTTGGATCTACCTATTTGCCTGTACATCTTCCTGTATGCATGCCTGTAATTCAGGACAGGAAGGGCCACACTCCATGAATAATGAACTTAACCCTAGGTTTTCTTTCTTTTTTTATTTTTTACAAATGAAATTTGAATATAATGACACCAAGTGTGAATCAGCAAGGTCGTCGTATATTTCTGCTTTTATGCAAGAGACCTTTTAGTTTGTTCCCACAAAAGTGGATCCCATAAGCTAGCCATGGTGTCCAAATTCACTTGGTGATTTAATATGATGTTTAGCAATTGAATATGATGTGTTGTTTCCTCATTAGTCCTGACTGGCGGCAGCCATTGAAATCAACCATTCTCAAATAAAAGAGTTTGGCATGCTTTGATCTAATCAGAGGTCTTGTTTAATTAATCATCAACTAGTCGTGATAATTTAATCTCAACTATCCATATCCACCTGGTTGATGATGATAACCATGTAACAAAGGCAGGCATTAATAGAAATATCAACGGACAATGAATATGACAAGCCGTGGAACGCAGTGTTAGAAGAGCCATTTAGTAATTGTTATTGCTACCTTAAATGTAACGCTATTGCCTTTCCTCCAACAGCCTGAAAATGAGCTCAATTTATGTTCAACAAAATAAAACAAACATTTCCGACGGGGTTTTTAGATGGTATACATCTACACTCAAATGTTAATAGAATTTTGGATTGGTCCTTTTCCAAATTGAATGGTAGGTGTATGATATTTAAGATTTCAACCTTAAACCTTTTAGTCATATGCATTTATCATTGTACCAAAGCATCTAGCTCAAAACTTTACATAAATTATCTCCTTTTTTCTCAACGTATTTTTTTGAGAATCTACTCAAAGGTTAGAAAGATTTAGTTCAATTATGGTAACTCTTGATGCATCCCTCTATCCAGGTCAATAGTTTCACTAGCATGAAAACATTACAGAAGACTAATGGGAGTAACATTACTCAAATTGAGAATGGTTATCATCAACTATCCATATCCACCTGGTTGATAATTTAATCGGAGTACTAATTATCATCCACTTGGTAATCGGGTCCCTAGCTTACAAGTATTAATTTGACACGAGGCATTGCGAATTAGGGTTAGGATGGTGACTCGGCGGCTTCTTTATTGATGTAACAATGACCTAATGAGTTAGAATTTAGGATCTTGTAAGCAAAAATGGTTCCCACCATATTATCCCTTCATCATTCCTAATATCCACTTGTTGGAGGCTGGCATAACTTGTAGGTATATATGATTAACCTATAATGGAGTATTTATATGATAATAATGGATGCCCATAAGGCACAATCATGTTTGTTAGTTAATCATACTGTTAGAGTCTCCCTGCGCCAAATTAAACTCACATAAGAAGAGAAAGCAATGGCCAATGGTTCACTTTATCAGGACTCGTAATATTTTATTATACACATTCGTCTATCTGTACTTCAGTTCTCATTTTATCCCCCAAAGTACTTTGCTTTTAGCTAAACAAAATGGTCTTTAAAATGGGAGAATCCTAAGTTTTTAAAAAAAAAAAGCCAAAAAAGCCAAAAATTCTTTTGTCTCTCTCAATAAAAGCTGGACTTATGGGAGTGTAGGGAGCAGAATCTTGTTCTTTACCCATTTCTTCTCTCGGGAGAAATTTAAACCTTTTCTGGTGTGGCCATGACAAAAATGGAGGACCCTTGAAAAAATTTCAACTTTTAAAGAGATTATTGTTGTGAAACCCTGGCTCGTGGGGTTCCCGTAAAAGCTTCATAGGCCCATGTAACTAAAGAGTTCAAAAGTCACAATATATTGTCCTCATGCAAATGCAATGCTCTCTCCATATACATATGCTGAATGCAAGACAGGGCCACTTCCCAGAGTAGTCCATAGGGCACTCAAATGTCACCGACCTATGTCATGACTTTTCTTTACCAACAAAAAAGAAAAGCAAAAATGAAAAGAATGTACTGACAAATTCCAATAACATCACAGCAGTCTTGAAATGAAAACAAATTCACATTTTGAAAAGTTAATTTGGTGACTGACTGAGATCAAAACTGGGGTACGACTGTACTCATTCTCCAATCAACACCTTTGCTTTCACGTGATGGATCCTTCAATTAACCAAATTACAGTGTCGTTACTGATAGCATCAATCCAATTATCGGGTCCACAAAATCTGCCAAAGTCTCAACCATTTTGAAAATCTAAAGCCTATTTTCCATTTCTAGTCTGTATAAATCCATGTTCTGATTAGGGGAAAAAAAAAGAAGAAAAGGAAGTGTCTTTCCAACTGACAGTTAACTTCTTTGGATGCTATAAAAAGAAGTTGAAAGAAAAGGGTTAGGAGTGGCTAGTCTCGAGGGAGCGTCTATGCACATGTTGTGTTCTTTCTTTCTTTATGTTTTCTGGCCTGGGCGATGTTAGTGCCTGCTTGGACCTCATTCAGTAAGGTGGAGACAAGACAAAGGGTCTTCTACGCAATCATAATCCTTGAAAAGTAACAAACGCCAACTTTGTTCATATCACTCACGTGTCGGTCTACATTGCTCTAAGCACGTTAATTTACCATTTAATAGCAAGGAAAATCCAGCTAGCAAAGTCACAAGAACCATAGTTCTTAGTTATAATCTTTTCAAAGAATTTAACTTTGCTGGTTGTTATTTAAGCATCGAGAGAGGTGGTAGCTAGAGGCCCGCATATGTAGCTGAGTGATAAGTTCAAGAAAAAGAGAGATAAATGAGCAAGAGCTTCAGAATATGGTAAGAATTTGCCCGTCTTTCTCAACAAGTTAAAACGAAAAGATATTTCTTTGATTGATAGAAGCTGCTGTTAGCCGAAAGCTTATACAGTTGAAAAATACCGAAAAGTTAATGCAACATCCATCTGAGTGCATTCCACATCAATATCACATATTACCAACTTGGTGGCTTGGAAAAGGAAAAAAATAATTATATGAAGAGTAAAGCATGAAGGAACAGCATTGCTCTTCGTAAGTTGGAAGCTCATGAAGATACTGATGTCACCTCTTTCTCATGGAATATATAACATACTATCAGTTATCAATGTTCTACGATTTGGCTAGTAGGTCCGAGTAAAGGTGTAGAAAAAGAAAAAAAAGTTTAAGAGTATTGTACAAAGTGCAGACACTATAAATCACTTGCTTCCAAGGGAAAGGAAATGAAATATGTAGCTTTGACAAAAGTTATCCATTAATCCAAAGTAAATGATGGGATTTTGGGTTGTTAATGGATCAATAGACTGTTCATATTACTTTGAAAAGGGTGTATTTTATTTACGAAACACCCTTTTTGTAAAACTCATATAAAGGTGTCTCCCCTTCATTTATCTTTTATAATTTGACATTGTGACAGCATACCTTAAGATTGTACTTAAAATCAGAAGATGCAATTTTTGTATCATAATATAGGGTTGTTCTATATCTTTACACATTAAAAAATGGTAAAGGCTACTTGAGTAGTTAATCAAGGAAAACTACTAGAGCATGCATCAAATCCTCCTAATTAGGTAACCCAAGCGTTCTGTTTCAGTAAACAAAAGAAAATCGCTTGCTCACTAGTCACTACCAACCTTCTATCAATCACCAAAAGGCAATCCCCATTTGGGCGTGGACCAAAATTGGTCTCGTTAAATATAACCAAGTAATGGTCCATTGAACATTGTAAGAACAGTTGGGCCTAAATATGGGCTTTAAGAAGCAAATCACCATTTGTGCTGATCGGAAGCTTTCGTCTTCCACTTAGTTTCACCCATGGCCCTTTACGGTCCCGTTTTGTTTCACGTTAGCGCTTCTCCGACTCTTCCCTCTCCGGTCTACACCCCTTCCAACAATCCACCACTGTATTTTCGCTCCTCCTCAGTCTTTCTCCAACGCACAGTTTCGATTGGCCCTGTCAGAGCCTCGCCGACTACCCAAAGTTACGTTTACCCGGATCCCGTTCCCGAGTTCGCACAATATGTAAGTACGGAAAGAAGGATTCTTTGTCAAGTGTTCAACTTGTTTTGTTTGTAGATACTGCAATAAGGGTTTGTTTTGTTTTCTTTTGTGTGTGCTATCAAAGGAAACTCAGAAGTTTAGGAGAGAGCTCTTGAAGAAACTGTCCGAGGATAAGGAAACATTCGGTGTTGAGCTTCATAAAGTTGTCGATATTTGCTCTGAGGTATAATCCTTCTTTACATGGTCTTTATTTTTCATGCTCTATTTGCTATGCACAAAGAGAATTATTGGATTTTTAGTATTAAACTAAGCAAAGTTTAAGAGATATGATCGTAACCCACTCGGTAAAATGTGGAAATGAAGCTAAGTTCAAGTCATCGACTTCGTGAGATTTGACACTTGCCCTCGATGCCTGGTGAACTTGTTTGAAGTCCTTTGAGAAACTCGTGGCTGTTACATTACATGGAGTCTAATTGATAAATGTTGAATCTTTTTTGGATTTTCGTCTTAAGATCTTCAAAATAGTGCTTGACATCACATTGAAATGTTCCTTTCTTTCTTGTGCATTGTAGATTTGTGAGTGTCAAAAGTTAGATATGACCAGCCAGCTGTAGCGAACCTGACCCTGTCCTATTTTGCTTGCATAGTGTGAAATTTAGAGCCTTGAGTTGTCCACTTGGTAGTTATTGAGAGAACGTAAGAAATAGATAGTCATCTGTCAGTAATAAACAAATGCGATGACTTCATTGCACCGGAGTCCAAACTTTATTTTTGATCAAATAACTTTAAAATAAAAAAGAAAGCGTCCATACAGAATGTGGCAGGGAAGCTCACTATTTCGTAAAATATGTCAAATTACATTAATGTTCCACGTTTCCTACTGTTTATCGATCGAAGATCACGTTTTTTTTTAATCTTTTAGATCATTTTGTTTGGATGGAATTGATGTAGATAAGATACCCGAATGTTGAGGATGGTTTGCACTATTATAATCCGTTATATTAGATCACGATGATCTCAGATCTAGGGATCTGATCAGTGCCGTTTGTTCTGTGTCGTCCTCAGCCAGCTATAAATTTTGCAATAAATAAATGGGAAAGAGCAAAATTTGTAACTGAAAGAGAGTGGCAGAGGGATGAAAGAGGGCAGATGATCTCGTGCGATGGAAAGAAAGATTTGATGCGACTGTGAATAATGACATATAATAAGGTTAGGATAGGACATATTATTAGGATGTCAAAATTTCAACAAACCATGATATCATCGCCAATCGTAATTTAAGACAAGAATTTTCAGTTTCTCCATTTAGGTAGCCACCTTCATTTATTGCTCTACTTAAATCCCCTATGTCATCCTAAACTAAAATATTAATATTTTATGATCGCCCTTAACAGTAGATTGAAGATAACTGGGCTGAGATGCTGATGAGGTATTCTTAAGCAGGTGATTGATGTTGATCTGCCAATACCTTAATCATTTTGTACTTCCAGTAAGCGCGTTGTTGATGTGACATGTGGTCCTTTGTTTGACAATATGTTGCACCTTGAAGCGTGTTCGTATTAATATCCACATGGTCAGTTGTAAGTATCTTTCAAAAAATTCGCTGGGGGTAAGAAGTTTGGAAGTTTACTGCAGAAGTTTACCCACCAAATTCTTTCTGAAGTCCACCCTTGATGGAAAAACAAAAGGATTAGAAGAAAAACAAGATGCAGCTTTTCAAGCAAAGCTTAAGACGGCGGAAACTGTTATGTGACATGTTATGGGTGTCTTATATAAAGATTACTTCATATATAAATCTTCTATCTTTGGTAATGATTATATACACATGCACCAAATATATAATTACTGGACTTGGGATCGGTTCTAATGTTTGAGCGGTGATACGAGTATGGTGTGTTTTCTTTGATAAAACGAAATAAGAAGAACAACTTTACAAAATTCCTTAAGTGGCTGGGCACCTATGTGTGGAAAGGGCAAGTTTTGTACCTTTCTTCGTGTATTTGCGTTGGTTGTTGGGAAGGATGGAAAGAGTCATTATTTGAGCCATAGTCTAATTTTCCCAACAGACAACATATGCTTACATTCATTAATTAGCTCTTAAATTATAGTATTAGTTATGCTTTTGTAACAAAGTTATCAAATCTTCAGCATGCTCAAGCAACTTTTTCTTTTATCATTTCATAGGAGCTTAGTGTTTGCTTGACTTCGTAACAGTTAATAATTGACCCTGGAGAAATATCTGACCTTACAACCAAATTAGCAGAGTTAATAGAGACAACTCCCATCATTTGAAACCAACTTTTTGCACATGTTTGGTCCAATGCTGGCGTTATCTTAATTTCATAACTTACTTGTCTCTTCTATGGCTTTAGTTACAGGAGAAGATTCGAATTATTGTTTGATGCTAACTGGCTTATTGTACTTGAACCAGATATTTAGCGAATTCTTGAATAAAGAGTATGGAGGACCTGGAGCAATGATGATTGAGCCGTTTACTGATATGTTAATTGCTCTCAAGGAGAACAGGTTACCTGGTGCACCTTTGGCGGCAAGAGTCGCCCTCTTGTGGGCTCAAAATTACGTTGATCTTGATTGGGAACATTGGAATTCTAAGCCATCAAAATGAAGTTTAATTGTAAATGTTTCAACTTTTATCTACTCAGAAAACCGAATTATCAACTGTAAGATTTGCAGAATATGACTTGTACAACGTCAGCTCCATTACTCTTTTTTATAGCTATACACTTCTTTTATTTTCTTGAAAATGGTCCAAAAGAGGGGACGTCTGGCTTGACTATCGGTTTGGGATATGAAATTAACTATCTTCACTCCATCCAGCGAACTCATAATTTGCTGTCTTGTCTATTCAACACGTATTATCCTTTGCAAATGGCAGAAGTACCTTTGCTGCTTTGGGAACAAAACAAACCATCAGCTTGCAGTCTCAGAGATGCTTCGTAATGAGGGTCTCCATGACTTCGATCTAAGTGAAGAGGAGTTGATTGACGGCGGTCTGTGCCGGTGTCTTTCTTGTTTCATCACCTAAATTAATTTACAGCGGTCAGCATTCAAAAAACAGAAAAAGCAACCCATGGGATGGGATATATGTATACTTCACGACCAGAAAGCTAGCTTTCTTTTCTTCATCTTACGTATAATCCAATCATTTGAAATCGGGATTATCTATCAAACATGGAATAACAGCTTCTTAAAACAAAACTCCTGTAGATGTTACTTCATTAGCGGTATGAGATTAACCTAGTATGTTCATATTTCCTCTGGTTCGTCAAGAATCATTGTCTGTATTTGGTCGTTTGGGTGGATATAGTGGCCAGTGGAGTTCAAGAAAGGAGGTGATCAATGTTTGAAGATCACACAAACAACTCAGCGAATGCTTCAAGAATAAGCTCAAATCAACAAATAGTCCACTTGTACGTATACCTTGGGCTCTGGGTCAGGTTTCTTTTCTGCTTCACAATCTGGTCTCTGCTTCTGATCTGATACCTGCGTTTTCTCAACAGATTCTGGCTGCTGCTGCTTCATTTTGGCATATTTCTTGGCCCTCAACACCTTCATAACCTCTGCAACCAAAAAATATACCCTGACTAAATGAACAGACATGAGCATACAGCGTTTACGACAAAAACTTCTCATCTGAGCATTCCTTTACCTTGGTTAGTAAGGAGCCGATAGGCATGGCCAAGAGAGAGTGTATCATTTGGCCTGAGAAGCTTAACACGCGTAAATTGCACAACTTTCTGTTCCTGGTTTTCTTCACCAGAGACAGGCAGGGGAATGATAAGGGAAACATGATGACCAGGATTCATTTTCATGACTTCACTTGCTGTCACAGACCAATATACCCTCTCTATCTTTCCATCAGGATGCTGTATTACAAGAGCTGCAGCAGCTATGGCTTGACAATTCCCCATGTTTCTCTCTATCTCCACACTCCAAAACTCTCTTGTGAACAGAAGAGAGAGAGACTTGAAGTAAGATAAGGAAAGAAGAGAGAAGGAAGGATTGTGAACCAAGCAACTGTCTCTTTCTATACAGCTCCCACCACCCTGCAAATATACTACTAGTAAGGGTCCTTATTCAAACAGGCAGTCCCTCATTTCAAAACTAACTTAAATGAGCTATTTTTTTCAAAAAAACAAAGACCCATTTGTGATTTCGATTCCGCAATATATGAAGTTTGTTACTTTATGGTTGATATCGTCAGCATTTTATGTTGACGAAGATATGAATTTTATGATCTTATTATTCTTATTTAATAATTGGCATCGGCACCAACGTCGGAAGCTTCGTGTGGTTCCACATGGAGAGGTGTAAGGTATGGCCGGGCAGTTTCGGCGGTGTCGTCGGAGTCAATTGGTTGTGTTTGCTCTTCTTTTCTTGGCCAAATACAAGGCCTCACTGAGAGTTTAACGAAATGGATTCAATGTAGATATATCAACTTTAAAAAAAACATAATAACTTTTATTCATTATAAAGAATATATATTTATCATTTAGAAATTATTGTAACATACTTTATGAAAAGATAAAACTATTTTGAGAAGTATCTTAATAAATATTTTCAAGTGATTGATTTTGGTGTGTGTGAAAATTTATAGAAATATTCTAATTTGATTTTAATAATAATTTTATTAAAACAATACAAATAAAAATTAATAATTGATTTTTAGTTTTAATATTAAAATATTAGTAAATAAAATAATAATAATAATAAGAATTGAAGATATTTTATCATTTAATTAATTAATTAATTAATTAATTATTATTATTATTATTATTATTACTGAGGGAATTTAGTGGTATTAGAGCCACCATGTTTTAGTCTAGGTCGCCCCACGTCGTGAGTTTGAATCCTTGAATGATAAAGGGAGGACTTGTAGTGTCATTGTGTCATCAGAGAATGTGCAAGTGGAACGTGGTGGTTGTATAAGTAGTTCGGTGCTTCTTCCCTTCAAAAGGCCTTTTGGCGGTTGTATAAGTAGTTCGGTATGTTAACCCTTTGCAAGGCCTTTTGGAGGGCTTAGTGGTATTAGAGCTACCAGGTTTCGCCTTAAGTTGCCCCACGTCGCTAGTTCAAATCCTAGAAAAATAATATGGGGATGGAACAGTAGTGTCATTGCGTCAGAGTTGCGCAAGTGGACCGTGGTAGTTACATAAGTAGTTCGATGCTTATTCCCTTCACAAGGCCTTTTGGGGGGCTCAATGGTCTCAGAGCTACCAAGTTTCGGCCTAGGTCACCTCACATCGCGAGTTTGAATCCCCGAATGATAAAGGGAGGACTCGTAGTGCCATGGCATCATCAGAGTATGCGTAAGTGGAGCGTGCAGTTGTATAAGTGTTTCACTGAGTCACCCAAAAGGCCTTGTGAAGGGACAACATACCAAATCACTTAAACAATCACCATGCTCCACTTGTGCAACTATGACACAATTGTACTACAAATCCTCCTTTTTTATCATTCAGGGATTTGAATTCACAACGGGGGGTGATCCAGGCCAAAACTTGGTAGCTCTGATACCATTGAGCCCCCCAAAAGGCCTTGTGAAGGGAAAACATACCAAATCACTTAAACAACTGATACCAAAACGGAACCTCGAAGGGCACACAGGGAAAGTACAACAACTAACTGGCCAAAACCACACCTTTGAGAATATCATTTACTAACTAAAGTCGGATTGTAGACTACTGTAGTGTCTGGTAGACTATGGTAGCACAACATGAGAGCCTTGTGACTATTGGTAAGTTCTAGGTATGATGACCGAGACTTTAAAGCTTTTCTCTTCATGGGCACAACACCCAACTTTCCTCTTAGGAACTCTACTATCTCACAACACCTTTTCCCTTTTAAAACAATAGTCACAACAGTATCTACATTCTTTCCCTATTAAACTCTAATCTCACAATGGAATTGTTTTAAAAACAATCACAGTTTGTCTTAGACTTTTTGATACACAAGATTCTTAGAAGAGGAGAGTGTAGAGTATACTTGTCTCTGTACCTGACAGATAGTAACATTACTTAAGACTTAAGCTTTCAGGAGATGGAGAACATAGTGGTTGTATAAGTAGTTCAGTGCTTCTTCCTTTTTTAAGGTTCCGATCATGCATCTCATACATAATATATATATCAAATATACACAGTGGAAAATAAAACGGAACATCAAAAACCAGATTTACTCATGCATATAGATATAGAAATCAAAAGCATGAAATGTAAGATATACATAAGCTTTTCCGATGATCTTCTTTGTTCTTTAATCTTCTCCACGTTGGGTTTTATGTACCTTTCTGACGATCTTCTTCGTGTTGAGTTATCGTAAATCACAATGATCAACGTAGACCATCTCTAATGAAAATCCACACAAAGATAGAAGGATGACACCTCACTACGAGATGTTTAAAATTCTTTCTTTTTGCTAACAAATATAAGAACTCTTGTGAGAGTTAGAGAGAAAAGGAGTGTGTATGTAAGAAAGAATCTTTTTTTCTTTCTCTTGTGTCTTACACAAGAGGCACAAAAGTCATCTCTATTTTCTGCACCATTCGGCATTCCATAACCCCCATCACCAATGGAGAGTTATAGGAAGTTAATGGTCATGAATAACATGGATTAATGGAAGTTATGATAAGTTAATGAGCATAAGTAACATGCATTAATGGAAGTTTGGGAAGTTAATGACTATGAATAGCATGCATTAATGGAAGTTTGGGAAGTTAATGGCCAAATTGGCAGCCAACAACACTTGTTTCTAATCCATTCCATGTAACGTTTTCTACCACGATCACATCGCGATACAATCTTGAAATACTCTCTCATATCTTGAATCACCATTCAAGAACATTTTACTCATCCTTCGGATCTCCTATGTGTGTGACCCTTTAGGTTCCCGGTTATGTTGGTCACTTGAATTAACACTTAATTCAAGAAAGTCAAGAGCGATATTTAGCAATACATCATGACCTCCAATTGATCAAAAAATCAGTAGTTTGACTACGAACCCTTCCATACGTAATGTTGCTATGTAATTTGTCCTTTCACCATCTATACCTTACTTGGTTCAGAGTATGGTCAAAGTGTCAACTCCCACTAGATTGACTATGTCACATCTAGTCCAAATGATATTAGATCTTGTCCTGAGGATCTCATTGCTTTATGTATCATTGAAGACTTTCTTTATGACACATATTTACTCTGGCCAAAGAATCTGAAGTAATAACCCCGATAAGAGGTCGTGGGTAACATCTTCGTCTATCAGGAGTGGTAAATCCTTTATTGGCTACTCAATTACCTCCGAATACCTCAAGCTGTACCCAATTACCACCCTATGAGTAACCCCTGAAAGACACCGATAAATGGAGTCAAAGCATATGATTAGCATCTGAGATATCCTTGAGCATCTCAGGTCAAAGGATACTTACACCGTTGCTATGATGAGACTATCATTGACACTAGAATAGAATATCCGTATGATTGTCTCATAGTTGGTCAATCCAATGTACTTATTACCCTTAGTAAACATCCATATGTTAACTCTAAACAATTCATGTCTACAGCTTATGAGATCTCCTGCTTGATCAATCAAGGAGTATAACATGTGCTAGTCTATCTGAATTAAAGATATCCCATCTCGTTTGTAAGGCCTCAAATTGTACCATAGTTGGAATATTACATGTTCATGAAAGTACACCTATGATAGGTGTTAAAAATTACGAGATGTTTGAGAATTGAATATGATTTGAATTTTGGTTTAATAATGGATCATAATTAGTGATGGTTTAATGGATCATAATTAGTGGTTTGGACTTAATTGTCATAATTAGAAAATTGAAGTATTAAAATGTATATTTGGGTTAGGAAAATTGTGAAGTGGCAAGATAAATTGGTACATGAAAATTAGAATGACTAAGCTTATAAGTTAGTGACATTTGGCATAGTTGATGCATTGACAAATGACATAGTACATAAATTGACAAGTGGCAGTAATAAGTGTGTGACAAATGGTTTAATATATTGGTGACATTTGACATCTTTAATATGGGACAAATGAAGAACATGCATAGTGACATATGTTGTTACAACTTGATGAAACCTAGCAATGGATGAGGCAAGTTTCTGTTGGAGTAATTTTTGTTTTGCTTATTCTTCATTATTTTGCATTATCTCCATCGAAACTCTCTCATTTCCTCTTAACTTCTGGAATTTTTGGGATGATTTTCTCTTGGAATCCTTGTAAATTACTACATTAAGAAAGCTACTTTATATTACCTTTTATGTTGTTATCATCTTAGTGTTAAGATCATCTTACATTTACCTAGATTTCGAAAGTGTTTTGGTTGCATGAAAGCCTGGTTTGGTTAGTTCTTTGAAGAGGGAAATTGAAGATAATTAGGTAAGGGAATTCTAAAATTGATAGCATGTATTAATATAAGTTTTATTGTAGCATCCCACTCCTGCAAGACCCGAACCTGACATCGACGGTGATATCCGAGCCCGCGACTCGCGAGGGTGGTATGCTAGAAGCGATCAATCTGATTTAAAACTCGGTAACACATTTTTTTTTGAAAACCAATCGAGAGCGCAGATATCAGTAAATAATTGGGCCTGTTCTGAATACGAAATCATTTTAACGGTAATATTACAAGTACGAGAATTCAAAACCAAATTGGGCCCAATGCTGTTCCTGAACACTTTCAAGAATCACATTCAATTGGGGACCCTCAGAAATAACAGTATCATTTTGCGGAAAATACAAATTTACACATAAATCAAAATGACACTAATGCAAACGTGAACTGATCCCGACCTTAACGCCGACTTGCAAGCGGTAATCATACTCCCGCGCTCAACGGGTACTCTTCGATCCTCGAAAAATATTTGCAATGTTGGGTGAGTTTGCGAACTCAGTGAGAAACCATCATCGATGGTTCACTCAACTCATGCATTCACCAATCATATTAGCACACAGTAGCATTAACAGTAATATCACATATTATCACATTTCAATTCCAATTTCATATACATACAATTTCATCATTCACATCTTCCGGTCATTTACAATATATATATATATGCAATGCGCATGTGACACTGTTCCATTTTCATTTCGTTGTTGTGACTGTCGCTGACATCGCCCCATAGAACGGCACATTGCGTTGAGCCGTGGCTCGAAAACATTGGGCTTGAAGCCTCGATACATTGAGCTGAGGCTCAATACTTGGACTGAGGTCTCGTGCGCGTTGGTGAAAGCTCTCATATCGTTAGGCGTGATATGCCTCGATCACGATGGCTCGCTCGGTCACAATCGCCTTTTATCGATCATACATTTATGTTTATGCATGCAATGTACATATTCCAATTTATTGCATCCTACTATATCACATTTACAATCCCATCCAATGTATCGAAATGAAATGGATAATTTACACTTCAATATCAATTTCCCATTTCCTCGGACCTCCGTCCGAGATCTCCAATATAGCATTTACAAACAACATTACTCACAAGTAGCACCGTTATCTCATTCCAAATATTTCGAGACACCTTTGGTCCAAATCAATCAAATTCAAACACACATAAACCCTCCATTATCTCCATACGGCATAATTGCAAAAACTTAAATACATAAAGGTTGAGGAACCAACTAGGTTACTCACCGAATAACTTCCGAGCTAATGCCGGAAGTCTCTGCGATGTCCGTGGATCTACGGTCCAACCGAGCCTCTATAGCAAACACAATAGGTTCACATTACTAACTGTATAGTTCGAATGACCAAATAATGCACATGGAATAATTAAAACGTGTATAATGCATGTTCATGGCATTCCCGGCCTTAATCCAAAATTTTTCCATAATAAAATTCTATTAAAATTAGAAATCCATAAGCGCCGACGGTGCGCTTCGGACCTCTATAGGTCCCCAATTAAATCAAATGTGTTTGCATGTTTCATCGATAGGGGCTACGTCAAATTCCGCCTAAAAATTCCGTTTTCTCGAAAATGAAATTAAATATTCAACGAATCCGATGCCTCTGGAATCAGGTCAATCGAACGTCGGACGGGAAAGAAATTGACAAAAGAATAAACGGACCATTTAATGCCAAATAATAATCAAAAATAATATAAATAAATAAATATATATATATATACGATCTGTTGCCTCATGGGGGCGAGACGCCACCCTCGCGAGGCGAATTAGCCTCACATCGTCATGCGAGGCGAGGCGTCGCCTCGCGACCAGCCTCCTAAATCTCGCCATGAGGCGAAATGTCGCCTCATGAGACGGCGAGTTTCACCGCTTTTGCCTTTTTTTTTTTTTTTTTCCAAATTTCAATCTTAATTTCCAATTACTCTAACTTTTAGCACACAAATCAGAAAAATACCCACTATACCTCATTGGAAAGCTTATGAAAAGCTCTACAACTCTCAAGAAGACCATAAAATCAATTTAACCTCTAAGGTGTCAAAATCCCATCCAAGATACTGCTTACTCAAAACTCATAAATATAGGACAGTAACTCACAAATGCAAGGACTCACTGATTAGTTAGCTAAAATTCCTACATAAATATGCTCAATAAGATCACAATGTCAGCTACAATTGACATGAACAACCCAAAATCAAATTCCATTACTAAACAAGTCAATTAATTCACTCAATGTTACTGTCCCTGAAACCATGCAATTTGAACAGTAAACTTATAACAAACATATCTCCCTGTACACAAGTCAGAAAAATCCAAACTTTACATCCCTAAAAGATAAATCCTCAAACTTCAAGTTTCATGAAGAACTCAAACTCCAATTCAATTTCTAACAATTCCAAATCTGTTATGCAAGTTTCTGACCTAATCAACACTTAAAACCACAATGTAGGTTCAGCTTTTGCAAATCCATATCTCCCACATCTGATTTCCAAAATTACATGCCATACACCAATTTCAATATCAATGTGTTATCTAAAATCTTCAGTAGACCCTAAAATCAGTTCAGTTCACAAAATTACTAAAATTCTTCCACACCCGAATGTGTACTAAATATGCCAATCCAACTAGGTTTCAGTCACTGCATATAAACAGTCACTAGTAATCAGGTCATATCTCCCAATATACAACTCGAAAAATAGCAAGATCAGTGGCAATGGAAAGCTAACTCAATATGATACAACTTCCATGAAGACCATGTTCTCTAACTCCATGTCAATTAAGTTAGAAAAATCAACAAAACACATTAGTCATACTTGCGGTTACTGTTCACAGGCAATAAAACAGTAACTTTCCATGCAAAATTTCGCCCTTCTAACATTACAATTTAACAACACCTATTTCACACAAATATGTAGCTAACATCCCAAAGTTTAAGTGGCCACAAACTTCACCTCATTTGCACACCTACACAATTAGTTATGATCAAATCAGTATACTAGGTCAAACTTCAATTTTCCAGCTTTGGTACTAAACTTAGCTTTTATCATTTCCAATGCCAATAACACAACTCTAAGCACCCATTTATACCTCTAATTCAACCTCAAATTCATCATAACATATACTTATATGATTATACAAAAGTTGGCAGCACCTCACAATTAAATTTTATTACTTTCCCATGCATCTAACCTTGTAAACTTAATCCAAAACCAAGCCAAATCAATGGAAACCTTATTCAATCATTCATCCATACACAAGCATACATTTAAACCCATTTACATCTACCCTTATAATGATCAAATAAATGTACAAATGATCCCCATGCATGTTTCTAACTACCAAAAGAAGGAAAGCAAAACAACTCTTACCTAGTTGCAAGTTCAAGCTACCAATACCCTTGATTCTTCAAGTTCACACTAACTTCCTTTTCCAAACCTCCCATATGGCTATCACAAACATACCAAAGATTTTCTTCACTCAAAGCTTCAACTTGGTTGGTGTGAAGAAGAGTAAGCAAAGAACCAAGGAGAAATGTCTTGTATGATATAAGTAGAAGAAAATTTCGAAGGAGATAAAGAACACTCCAAGGAAAGAGAAACCAAATTTCGGATGGAAAGGAAGAAGAACTTTTCCAAAGCTTTCCAAGACCAATTTTATATATAATAAGGAGGAAGGTCGTGGAAGATAAGAAGATAGGACAAAATCAATTAATGGAAGGAAACACTTGGCTTTTAATGAATGGAAAGGTCAAAAATAAGTTAATCCCAATTAATTAAGCACTAATCCCACTTAATCTCTAATCATGGCACTAACATAATTCCACAATTATTTATTCACTAATCTCATGCCATTAGGCAATTCCTTTTCAGTACAAAAAGACTCACTCAGCCTGTCAGTTAGAATTTTCCGGTCCGGGCAAGAACTCCGAAAAATTCCAGAAAAATTATCATAAATCCCTAAAAATGGGAAACAATTTATGACGCACTCTAAAAAATTTTCCAAATCCCATTATCACACCAATTTCACAAAAGGTCTTAATTTGAAACCTAAGCCGGAAAATGTCATGAATGCATGTATGACTACGTACATGTGCAAAACTCACCATTTATAGAGGCTGCATGACATATGTTCATGCCGAGATTCAATTCAATACTCCTAACCCGTCCCAATTTACTAAAATACCCTTCCCATCGGAGATGGGATGTTACATTTATGATAATTGAATTGGCATGAAAATTGTGTTAAGATGATGATAAATGAAAGATGGAAAAATGGACCCTTGTATGATAACTTCTAGTTTGGTTTTGATGTATAGAAGATATTGATTTGTAAGTTAGTTAATGAATAATTTTTGAATTGGTTTGCACATGAATTTAATGAGGTATTGAAGCATGAATAAGGTAAAATTGAAGTGAAATTGATGGTCTTTGGTGAAGGTGTATCGAATGGAAGTGAAAAAGTCAAGTTTTGGAAACAAATTGGAGATTGTGGGTGAGTGAACCTTCGGTTTAGTCATCCCACGATCGTGAGATTTATAAGGCTTATTACCATGGTCATGGGAAGTACTTAAGAAGGAGAAAAGATTGGTTTTGGGCAATTGTTGGATCATATAAGGTTAAGGTACTTTATAATGGTTTAATTAGACTTAATTAAGGTGTAAAATGAACCTAGTTTGTTGTGGAATAAGTTTATTAAAGGTTGTATAAGATTTGGATTTTTAATTGAAGTAATAACTTAAAGAAGGTGTTATTAGGTAACAAAGTATCTAATTTTGGAACTTATAAGTTGTTAAAGGAATGAAGTATAGTTATGAACACAAATGTGTTTTAAATGATAAAAGTGATGTGTTAGTTATGAATGTTTAAGAATTGGGAACTTAGTTGAGTACCTGTAAAGTGTAATTACTTAATGCATTCATTGGTGCATTATTACAAATGCTTATGTTTATAAGGCATGATAAGTTTGAGTGTGAATGAATGGGTTTAATTTGAACATAAGGAAATGAATTCATACTTATGCATTATTTCACTATTATGTGATTATGATATTGTGATAATTTCGGACCATTAATTGTTTAAGAAGTTTGATAATTGAGATTGTATTGGAAGTGCTTTCTAATTGTGTGAATATATATAATGTGTGATGACTCAATACATTTATTGATGCTTTAATGCATATGTTTGTATTTATAAGGCATATTAAGTTGGATCAAATGAATAAGGTTATATGTTATACATTACAACATTTACATGAAATTCTAAAATCTAAAATGGTTTGTTTTAAAACTGTTAAGTCCTAGTCATGGGTAAATAGACGTGCCTAAAAGAGTCTGCAGCTGCTCCTGTAACCAGACATTAAGGTGTCTTTTGTAACCAGACACTAAGGTGTCTTTTTGCCAAACCCTTCGGTGTCTTTTGATTTTAGACATTTATGTGTCTTTTGTTTCAGAGATTTAAGTCTCTTCTATTTCAGATACCAATCATGGTATCTTTTATTCTAGTCCCGTTACCTATTTATGTAAAAAGGATTAGCAGTCTAACTTATTTTTTTATTTTGATACATGTTCAATTTTGATAAAAACAAGTTTTGTTATGATAAGAGATAAGCTTTGATTTAATACAAAACAAGTTATGTTCTGATATAAGTCATATTTTGATCTGAAAGGATTATATCCTATTTTGATATTCAATTATGATACTTGTACATTCTTTTCGATATTTATGAGTTTTGTTTTAATGTAAGAATGTTCTGTATTTATTAATGAATCATATTTTGTTCTAAGACATAATGTCCGGAGTACTTTATATTATGAACAATTCAAGATTGTTGTGATATGATTTGAATATGTATATATGAATGTTATACGACCGTTAGAAATAGTTGTCAGATTTTATCTTGTTTACTTATTCCCCACTAAGCTATATGCTTAGCAAAGTGGTTTTGCCTCCATGTAGATTATGATAAGAAGGTTTAAGACTGGGACAAAGACAACCGCAGAGGCCAAGAAGAATATGTTTTGTCTTATAGGTTGTTTTGTTTGAGTTTTTGAGTTGTATCTGACAATATGAGACATTTTGTATTTTATTTAATGGTTTGTAATAACCTTATTACAGGATGGATTATGTTTAAGGCATGTATTTTGATAAGTTCATTATAAATGATGTATATTATGTTTTGTTTACTACAACATTTAATGATATGTAATGTATATGAGTTCTTAGATATGTATGTAAAGAATGTTTGGTATGTTTTAGATTGTTTCAGTTCTATTTTGTGTGACACTTGAATATCCTCCCGGGGAGTATGTGGGTGTTACATCATTAATCCTATTACTAGAGAAAGTTTAGATACTAACATAATTACACATGATAGGAATCTCATTATCATGATCTCATCATGATTTCCTTCATGCTGTGGTTTGTATCAAGGACTTCATTAAATCAATTTAAGATCAACATTAAATTCATAAATGTATGAACATCGAAATAATAAAGAATGCCTTTATTAATTATAAAATGATTTGTTCAGTATGTGCTTAAGGTGATTGCCTTTAGAGTACTTCTTTAACAAATTCCCACTTGCATCAAAGCTAATCGCCTTGATATCTAATATCATAGGTGTGTACATATGACTCAAAACTCTTTTAAGAAATAGGCTTAATCAACGAATCAACTATATTCTGATCAGTGGGAGCTCTCTCTATCTTGACGTCATTTCTATGAATGCTTTCTTTAATCAAATGGTAGCGCCTGAGTACATGTTTGGACTTCTAATGAGACCTTGATTCCTTCACCTGCGTTATAGCCATGTTGTTGTAACAATACAACTGCAATGAGTCAGGGATGCTCAGAACCACACCAAGTTCTGTGATAAACTTCTTGATCCAAACCACTTTCTTTGCCGCTTCTGAAGCTGCAATGTACTCCGTCTCTATTGCAAATCTATAGTCATCTCTTGTTTGAAACTTTTCCAACTAACTACACCACCATTTAGTGTGAATACATATCTAGACTGGGGTCTGGACTCATCCCTATTGGATTGAAAACTGGATCAGTATACCTGCTTACAACATGATCACCTTCTCCATATACCAAGAATACGTCCTTAGTTCTTCTTAAGTACTTAAGGATATTCTTGACAACTATCCAATGACCCTCACTAAGGTCCAACTGTTATCTGCTTGTAAACTTAGAGCATACGATACATCGGGTTTAGTACATAACATAGTGTCAGTGATTGATCCTATAGCCAAAGCATAAGGAATCAAACTCATGTTAGTCCTCTCATCTTTTGTCTTTGGACACATAGATTTAGAGAGTGTAATCTCATGTACCATAAAAAGATAACCTCTCTTGGACTGCTCCATAATAAATCTCTTTAACATCTTGTCTATGTATGTAGACTGAGAAAGACTAAGCAACCTTTTAGATCTATCTCTATAGATCCTTATCTCCAAAATATAAGTTGCTTCTCCAAGATCTTTCATAGAGAAGTTCTTAGCTAACCAAATTTTGACTTATTGCAAAGCAGAGACATTGTTTCCTATTAGCAATATGTCATCTACATACAGTACAAGGAATACGATTACACTCCCACTATCCTTCTTATAAACACATGGCTCATCTAGATTTTGTGAGAAACCAAACTCTTTGATTGTCTCATCAAATTAGATATTCCAGCTCCTCAATGCTTGCTTCAATCCTTAAATGGATTTCTGAAGCTTGTATATCTTTTCTCCATTCATGGATATGAAACCATCAGGTTATGTCATATACACATCCTTGGTTAGGTTTTCATTAAGGAAAGCTGTCTTCACATCCATTTACCACATCTCATAATTATAATGAACGACAATGGCTAGGAGTATCCTAATGGATTTAAGCATAGCTACTGGGCTAAACGTTTCGTCATAGTCAACACCTTGCCTTTGACAATAACCTTTAGCTACAAGCCTAGTTTTATGTGTAACTACATTATCCTCCATGTCAGTTTTCTTCTTGAAAACCTTATGCCCCTTATGAGTTTTATCCCTTCGAGTGGGTCAACCAAAGTCTATACTTGGTTTTCATACATGGAATCTATTTTGAATTTCATAGCTTGAAGCCTTTGTCAGATCTGAACTCTTCAGAACCTCTTCATAGGTAGTAGGCTCATCATCTTCTATGACCAATAAGTCATTATGTTCACTTATGAGAAATTCATATCTCTCGTGAAAATAACGTATTTTACCTAACCTACTAACTTCTTGCGTATCAGAAAGTTGAATAATTGTTTCATCTTTATGAACAATAGTCTCAAGTCCAGGCAGTTATTTTGCGTCTATTTGAGCATCTTGAACTTCCATAAGTTAAATTTTGCTCCCACTGTCTTATCTTAGAAGAAACTTTTTCTCTAAAAGGACAACTTGTTTTGAAACAACACCTTTTGTTTTGAAATATGGTAGAACTAATATCCTATAGTTTCTTTAGGATATCCTACAAACAAACACTTGTCATATTTAACTTTAAGCTTATCTGATTGAATCCGTTTCACATAAGCAGGACAACCCCAAACTTCCATATGAGAAAGATATGGTTTCTTGTTAGTCCACATCCATATAGAGCAACATCAACTAACTTGGATGTGACTCTGTTTAATACATAAACAGAAGTTTTAAGTGAGTACCCCCAAAAGGATTTTGATAAATCTGCTAAACCCATCACAGACCTCACCATGTCTAACAAGGTTCGGTTTCTTCTTTTAGCCACACCATTGTTTTATGGAATGTAAGGTGGAGTCCACTGGGACAATATTCCATTATCCCTGAGATAATCTAAAAACTCTCCGCTTGAGTATTCACCACCTCGATCAAATTGAAGTGATTTAATACTTCTCCTAAGTTGTTTCTCAACTTCATTTCTGAATTCTTTGAACCTTTCAAAGGCTTTAGACTTATATCTCTTAAGATACACATACCCATATCAAGAATAATGATCGATAAAATATATGAAACCACCTTTAACATGTATGGACATCGGACCACATACACCAGTATGTATTAGGTCTAAAAGTCATTAGATGCCTTCTTCTACTTCAAGGACTCTAGATAGCCCTTACAATTTCTCTTCTAGTGGCCATCCTTGCCACAGTGGAAACAAGTTCCCTTCGAGGCTGTCTTCTTTGCTTTCTTGACACCTCCCTTAAGCCCTGCAAACTTCTTCTTATTTTAGCTCTTTTTCTTCAAACTAGAAGAGTCCACTAGCATCACAACCTTGTCCTTAGGGACAGATGGCTCAATTGCATTGAGCATGTTGACCAACTCAAGAATTGTGATGGATATATAGTTCATCTGATAGTTAAGCACAAATTGTGAGTAACTATTGGTTAAACCCGTCATAATTAAGTCAATACTTAATTCATGATCCAAAACAAAACCCAAGGAGACCAACCACTCAATGTAGCCATTCATCTTTAGTGCGTATTGCATTGGAGATATTCTCTTAACCATCTTAAAGGAGAAGAGCAATCACGAAGTCTCGAAACTTTCGGACTTTGCACTCATCTAAGAGCTCCCTAAGATGATAGACTATGGTATGAGCATCCATAGTCTCGTGATGCTTTTATAGCTCCGGTGAAATAGTGGCTAGCATAATACAACTATCTTGCTATCATTGAGAAACTTCCTATATGCCCTTCGATCATCATCAGAGACATCAGTATCAGGGGAATCAAGAAATGGTTGTTCCAAGACATAACCAAGCTTCTCGAACTTGAGAACTATTCTCAAGTTCCTGAGACAGTCAAAGAAGTTTGGTGCAGTCAACTTGTTAGCTTCCATCAATGATCTTAGATTCACACTAGTACTCATGTGTTGACTCGGGCAATAGTAACATTTCGTTAAAGAGAGAAAATTATAATGTACTTAAATGCATGTCTATAAGGACTTTAATAAAACGCATTATGGCTCCCACTATTTTGCACAAATACATAACCCTCAATATAAATCCGAGAGAACTTGTAGAGAAATTCTCCTAGCGGGTCAATAACTAATATCCCCAAGAATGACCTTTGGTTTGCCTAACAAGTCACCTTAATTTAAATGGTGGGTATCAATCATACCAATTGCATCTCCAACGCAACTATCGAATCTAGTGCTATCAACTGTTGATGTGTGCACACTAATTGGGCTATCAACTCTTGACATGTATACATCTAATATACACTACCCAACTTCGCATATGTCCATGTTGATCTTGGGTTTACCCAACAAACCAACGCTTCTAGTTAAAATTGACCCATTTATCCAGAAATCCTATTTTCATGGTTCAAACATATTTGTGTAATGTGGGTTTGGGTTTGCCCAACAACCGTAACTTTAAAAGGACTCTGGTTCTTGCCATATTAAAGGAAAACATTAGTTTTAATATTCTAAGTGACAGGTTTGACTAAGGTCTCATCTAACTTAGATGGTACTATAACTACATAGCATGATATGGACTACCCAATCAAATTGAGCCTAAGCCCATAACCATCTATCATGCAAGCCCACACATTCTCCTAACCATGCATTCTTAAATGCATATATGTAAACATATCATTTTGGTTATGACATCTTATAGATCCTAATATGAAAGGCCTAATCTAACACTTAGATTTACCATCTTCCTTTTACTAACTTAGCTAAAATTACTATTGTATGTTATTTCAATTGGAATTAATATTAATCTAATTAACATGAATGCCTAATTTCAGAAATTAATTCATAATTAATTTACCTTAAAACAATTATTTGATGTCCAAAATTAAATAACAACCATCCATCATGCAAACCCATACAGTCTCCTAACCATGCATTCTCTAATGCATATATGTAAGCATATCATTTTGGTTATGACATCTTATAGATCCTAACATGAAAGGTCCAATCTAACATTTAGATTTACCATCATCTTTTTACTAACTTGGCTAAAGTTACTATTGCACGTTATTTCAGTTGGAATTAATATTAATCTAATTAACATGAATGCCTAATTTTAGAAATTAATTCATAATTAATTTACCTTAAAACAATTATTTGATGTCTAAAATTAAATAACTTCAATTTTGTCATACATGTTAATTTTTCTAGTCTTACTAGAAAATCTATTGCTATACTAAAATTAATTTATATAATTTTTCAAAATTTTCAGAGAATCAAATTATCATTCTAAGCATCTGTAGGTCATTTCATGATGATCAAAATAATTTATGAATCACCCAAAATTATTATGATCACCAAAATACCGATAAAACATTAAAAACGACAAATATGATTTGTAAAATTTTTCTGGAAATCAAATTTCGAGAAAAATCATTTAGGCATGCATCAAACCTCAAATTAACACATTTTTATCACATAAAAGTATTTTTAAGGTTCTGGAACCAAAATATAAACATATAAAAACATCAAACAAAACAGATCCTACAATTTTTAGAAAACTGTCTAGATTTGAAAATTGTTTGATAAAATTATTAAAACATTTTAATAATTATAAAAAATTAAAAGGCATAAACACATCCCAAATATGTTCACATAATTTTTATAGAATCAAATTCCACGAAAACCATGTGTAACCTCATTAGTTTAGCCAATAGACATCACATGCCTAGTAGAAAGGCATATTTCATGCTTGTTCTTATAAGTTCGAAATTAAATATTTTAATCACATTAAAAATAATTTCAATCACATTAAATTATTCATATACATATTATTAACAGATTGGTGAAAGAAAATCGTGAATTTTTTTTTTCTGTAATTAATTTCGAACAAAACATTACGGGTCCCTAAGCTGTCACAACTATGGAAACAATTTTCACATGTCATGTATTCTACATCTGACAACACACAAGATGGCTCCGATATCATTTTAATGTTCCGATCATGCATATCATATATATATATACATAGCAAAAAAAAAAGAAACCTAAAAAACCATATCTACTTGTGCATATAGATATTGAAAACAAAAACATGAAATGTAAGATGTTTACATACCTTTCTGACGATCTCCTTCATATTTTAATCTTCTTCGCATTGGGTTGTTGTAAACCATAACGATCAACATAGATCATCTCTAATGAAAGCCCACATGAAGGTAGAAGGATGAAACCTCACTAGGAGATGACTAGAATTCTTTCTTTGTGCTATAAAAAATAAGAACTTTTGTGAGAGTTAGAGAGAAAAAGAGTGTATGTGTAAGAAAGAACCTTTCTTTTTCTTGTGTCTTACACAAGATGCATGAAAATCATCTATATTTTCTACACCATTTGGCATTCCATAACCCCCACCACTAATGGAGAGCTATGGGAAGTTAATAGTCATTAATAACGTTGATTAATAGAAGTTATAAGAAGTTAATGACCATAAATGACATGCATTAATGGAGGTTTGAGAAGTTAATGGCCAAATCGGCAGCCAACAACACTTATTTCTAATCCATTCCATGCAACATTTTCTACCACGATCACATCGCGATACAATCTTAAAACACTCTCTCATATTTTGAATCACCATTCAAGACCATTTTATTCATCCTTTGTATCTCTTATCGGTGTGACCTATTAAGTTCTCGGTTGTGTTGGCCACTTGAATTAACACTTAATTTAAATAAGTTAAGAGTGGTATTTAGCAACATGTCATGACCTCCAATTAACCGAAAAGTCAGTGGTTTAACTACAAACACTTCCATATGCAATGTTGCCATGCAATTCATCCTTTCACCATCTATACCCCACTTAGTTCAGAGTATGGTCAAAGTGTCAACTCCCACTATACTAACTACATCACATCTTGTCCAAGTGATATTAGATCATGTCTTGAGGATCTTATTACTCTATGTATCATTGAATACTCTCTTCATGACATATATTTGCTCTAACTAGAGACTTCCGAGTAATGACCCCGACAAGAGGCCATGGGTATCATCTCCTTCTATTATGAGTAGTGAATCCTTTATTGACTAATCAATTATCTATGAATATCTCAAGTTGTACCCAATCACCACCTTATGACTAACTCCTGAAAGGCACCGATGAATGGAGTCAAAGCGTAAGATCAATATCTGTGATATCCTTAAGCACCTCAAATAAAAGGATACTTGCACTATTGCTATCATGAGACTATCATTGTCACTGGAATAGAATATTTGTATGATTGTCCTATATTAGGTCAATCCAATGTACTTACTACCCTTATTAAGCATACACATGTTAACTCTAAACAACTCATATCTACAGCTTATGAGATATACTGTTTAGTCCAATCAAGGAGTATAACATGTGCTAGTCTATTCGAATTAATGATATCCCATCTCATTAATCCTATAACTAGGGAAAGTTTAGATGCTAATATAATTACACATGATAGGAATCTCATTATTATGATCTCATCATGATTTCCTCCATATTATGCTTTGTATCAAGGACTTCATTAAATCAATTTAATATCAACATCAAATCCATAAATGTATGAACATCGAAATAATGAAAAATGCCTTTATTAATCATAAAATGATTTGTACAATAAGTGTTAAAGGTGATTGCCTTTAGAGAATTTTTCAACACCCTTCACAAGGCCTTTTTGGGGGAATCAGTGGTTTCAGAGCCACCAGTTTTCCGCTTGGGTTGCCCCCACATCATGAGTTCGAATCCCTGAATGATAAATGGAGGACTCGTAGTGCCATTGCATCATTAGAGTATGCACAATTGGAGCATGGTGGTTGTATAAGTAGTTCGATGCTTCTTCCCTTCACAAGGCCTTTTGGGGAGCTTAGTGGTATAAGAGCCACTAAGTTTCGGCTAGGTTGCCCCATGTCGTGAGTTCAAATATTCGAATGATAAAGGAAGGACTCGTAGTACCATTGTGTCAGAGTTGTGCAACTGAGCGTGGTGGTTGTTTAAGTGATTTGGTATGCTTTCCCTTCACAAGGCCTTTTGGGGGGCTCAATGTGGCTCACATCCAAAATTTCCATCCTCAAAGCTTTGGATCTATTGATTGCAATGCTTTTAATGTCATGTCAAGATAAGTAGAGGGAGGTCAAGGATTCAAGGCAAAAGGCTGAATTAGTTAATTTATAATCAAGTATCAAAAATCGAATACTTTTGATTAAGTTACAAGATAATGTTGTATTCTTTATCTGTCTCTTAAATAGTACAATTTGGGATTGAGTTAAAATGGCTCAGCATAGAAGCATCCACTGTATTACATAAAAGAAAGAAATTAGAAGTAATTCAAATGGACTCTAATTGTCACATCTTAGCACATAATCACAACTTAAATATGCATTGGTTTTCATAAATAAATATTTGAAACACTAATAACCATGACTTTGACTTCTGCTCCTTTTCTCGTAGATTGAAATCCTTATAGCTCTTTGCATTAACTAATTTTGAATGACATAAACTAATGTCCTTTCAAGTTTTAGCCAAACATCTTTGCAGAAATTGGAAAAGAAAGTAGTTGTTGGCTTTGATTTATCTAAAGGTCCTGAAGAGGAAACTTGTTAGTTTCTGCCTTTACATTTTATCAGTTAGTTGTAATTTTAGGTATGATATTATTATTTTAATCATAAAAGGATTTTTATCTTTATATATTTTTAATTATATTTGATATTTTAATATTAAAGATAAAAATCTTTAAATTAAAATTGTGCAATTGAATAAGAATATAATTATAAATTCAATTTGCATTCATGCAATAGTTTTAAAATATTCTTAATTGTTGTTTCATTAAGACAAGATATTGATAAAATGATAAAACGAACATATGTTATGTTTTTATTGTTAAGAAAGTAATTAATCTCATAAATTAACATATAAACATACTTAAACAAACAAATGAGTGTTTATTTGAGAATAAGTTCACTAAACTAATCCAATTATAAGGATCCAAATAGATTATTATTTATATGTTTATAGATTTCATGAGATGGCTATATAGTTCTTTGCTTATCTCACATGAGAATTAATATGTTTTGAAGTTATTTATGACATAATCTATATAAGGTAGCTAGATTATTTATACACGGATATAGTATAAACTATATGAAGATAATTGAGTAATTTAATAAAGGATTTGTCATTTTAAAATAATTATCGATAATATTCCACTATTATTAATTAGTAGTGATTTAATGAATTCTTTGGTAATATTGAATTGAAACCAATTACTTATTATCAAGAACGAACATTATTAAATTTAAAAGAGTAAACACTAATTTCATGTTCTATGCACAATTAGAGTATTAGATAATGAAAGAATTAAATTATATATATCATAACTAAAATTGATAGATTGAATCAAACCACTTTGATATTCCTAATATTTATATGGGCATGACATCTTGCTAAAGACCAATCTTAATCTATAACTGTAAATTTTAACAGAGAATTAACAATAAGTTAAAAATTTAATTTATATAATTCTAATTATAAATTAGAATTATAATTTACAATTATTACCAATATAATATGAAACCAATGGATCACACATAAAAGAGTTGAACTTAATTGGAAAGTTTGGGAAACTTTAGGAATTAAAAGATATTTAATTTATAAAAGGTTTGAATTATAAATAGAGTTAGATTTCAAGTACAATTAAGAAGTTTAAATTAATAAGAAATATTTTTTAAATAGGAAAAGGAATAAGTGAGCTAACAATCTTTTTTCTCTCAAATAGTTGAGTTTTTTTCTTTGCTCTACGAATAATATTAAAAGCTAGACAAATAGACAACTTGTGGTTAATAGTTGAAAAGAAATATTATAGGACTTTGAATCATATATAATTCACTATTTTATTTATAATTCATGTTTTCAAGTTATTCAATTGATGAGATTCGATCAAAAAATTGTAAAATTTTAATTTTTTGTTGTATCCGTGATTTGATCACAATTAGTTTCCTAACAATGATATTCAATCCAAAGTGTTTAGCCATAAATTGCATAGCTTAATATGTTGGAACTGTTGGGACCTGATCTTTTAGTGGAATTTAGAAATATTAAATGAAATTAAATGGGTGTTTTTGAGTATGTAAGTGTTGTGGGTATTTTAGAGTTAAATGAAATTGATGTGAAAAGAAGTAGATTTTGGTTTTTGATGACTTGAAAATTTTGAATAAATTTGTGTGTAAGGGTACCATGAAAATTATAGTGAATAATTTGATTTGAATAGAAGTTGAAAAGCAAGAAATGATTAGTGAAAGTGTTAAATTTTAGGGAATTGTAAGTCTGACTTTTTGGGATGAATAGTAACAGAGAGTTGACTTTTTGATGTGAAACCTTTGTGAATTTTTTTGGGCTGAATTAGGTAGAATTTGATAAAATAATCTTCATGAAAGTTGTAGCTTCTGTTGATAGCTTTCTATCGCTATGAAGTATGACATTTTTTGATATCAGGATTGAAAGTTATGATATTTCAAAGTTAAGGTTATTTTGCTTTGTTTTTAAAAATGCTAGTAAGGGTAAGTTTGTGTGTACTGTGCTTTGAAGCCAATTTTGTACTGATTTGGTTTGAATTGGAGTGAGTGGTTTACATGAAAGTTATAGAGAAATTGCATAGCTTTACAATGATGTATAATATGTTATTTTTGATTGTGGAAATTGGAAGATGTGAAATTTGGAAGTTTGGACGTTGTTTTAGGATGATAAATTTCTGGCAGAAACTTTGATTGAAAAATTAACCTAGTTAGAGGTTGAAAATGCTTTTAAGTTCTTCATAAAAGCTTAAGATTGTGTTTTTATATTTACATTGATGTAAAGTATGGAAATTTTGGACCATGGAATGTGAAGTTATGATTTTTAGAATTTTGTGTTACTGTTCAGGATGATTATTAGTGGACAGAATCTTTGAGTAGATTTTTGACTCCCTTAAAGGCCAAATTGATTTTTCTGTCCTTCATGAAAGTTGTAGATTGCATTTTGATCTTTTCATTGATATACAGTATGATATTTTTGGACCTTGGAGTTGAAAGATAGAAATTTTAGAAGTTGTGATACTGTTTGGGGTGACATAAATTGGACAGAAATTTTGAGTGAGATTTTGACCCCTTTATAGAAGGATTTGGTTTTTAAGTTGTTCATGGAAGTTGTAGAGCGTCCTTTTAGCTTTCTTTTGATACCAAGTTTGTAAATTTTGGACTCTTGAGTCAAAAGTTATGTATTTTGGAAGTTAAGGGTTTTTGAGTTAAAAAAGAAAGAAAGAGGAAAATGGAAGTTCACGATAGCGAACCGGCACCAGGCCTCGCGAGACAATCTCAAGATCGCGAGCCCCCGCATTTGCTCACCAGTGCGACGCCGTTTTGATTTTTGTTATTTTCCTCCCCTAATCCGACCCTCTTTCATTCTTTTACTTATATCTTTTTCTTCCGACATTCGATTGACTTGATTTTTAAAGCTTTGGATTTCTAAGACAATTCTATTCCTCTCCATTAAATTTTTGGATTTTTGAGATTAATTGGAAAAAGTTTGATTGAATCAAAGTAAATTGGAAAATTTTCTGAACATGGTTCAGTATTTTGATAAATTCTAAATCTGTAGAGATCTAATTGAGTTGATTGTTGTTTCAAAATAAAATAGAGACATGGAATTACAAGTTATCTGAGGGACTAATTTTAATTCGGACTCTAGGACCTTCAATTTCTGAATTGAGGTTGGGTTTAATATTCAGTCTTGGATTAGTAAGAGCTGAAAATATTTTAGCCATAACTTTTTCTCTAGTCATCCAAATGAGGCGATTCTTGATTTGGATTAAATTAGAGAAATAAGGCTACAAATTATCTGAAGAAATTGAGTTTCAATTTAGTCTTTAAGAATATCAATTTTGGGATGGATGTTAATCACAGGAAAATATTTTAGCATAAGAATAGTCAGAAATGTTTGGAGTATAACTTTTGGAGTATGGAACCAAATTAAATGATTTTTGTGTCATTATAAAATTGAGACTATAAGGAACATTTCTCTAGAAGGAAGTGTTAGCAAATTCCTTCAATTTGATGATTAGAAAAATGTCCTAAGTTAATCATGATTTAATGATATTTTGAGACTTGGATATATTTTATGATTTTGAGGAATTAATTAGCATGTTAATTTGAGTAATTAACATGTTAATGTAAGTAAGATCATATGGCATAGGTTTATTGGATTAAATTGAATTAAAGTGTTAAAAATGCATGAGGGGAAAATTTGGAAGAATACTTAAGCTTTTAAGTTACAAAGCTTATAAGGAATGGCAAATGAGTCATTACTCATTCATTAATGGCAAGTTGGTAAATAAGGAGTGTGGGTTTTCGTATAAGAAGAAGTGAAGCATGAAATTGAAAGAAAGAAAAGAAACAAAAGAACAAGGAAAGCGAGAAGAGTGGGTTTTCGGTGGAGGAAGAAGAGAAAAGAAAGAAGGGATATTAGGGTTTTGATTTTGTTAGATTTCAAGGAAGATTTTAAGTTGTTTCAAGAGGGAAAAATGAAAAGGAGCACAAGAGCTTTATTTCAAGCCAAAGAACCCCCTCGTTTGGTGAAGGTTTAAGGTAAGAGAAAATTTTGATTTATTAAATTTTGAAAAGATTTTGGTTTAGATAGCTTGAGAATTGTATGAGATTAAGTTTAATTAGATCAATTTTGGTGATTGCATGGTATGAATTGTTCAATTTTGGATTTCTATGAATTAGGAAATTTTGCTTTAGAGGAAGGGAAATTAAGAGAGGCAATGGAGAAAGAGAGGCTTTGGACAAGTATTTAAGCATGGATATGAGGTAGGTACCGTGTTTATGATTTGAATTATAAGCCAATGATATGTTTTCAAAAAATCAAGAATGCAAAATGTTTTCAAATGATTAAATTCATTGTTTTCACATGATTTAAATAATTTGATTATGTTGCTAAAAGTGATGCATTCTTGGGTTTTGAATGACTGAGAAATTATATGTGAATTTGATTGTTATGTGAATTTGAATTTGGTTGAGTTGTGAATGAAATGTGTTTGATATGACAAGCGTATGAAAACACTGTTTTGGAAATGTGCCTTTGGGCAAATCGGTCTTCAAGTGTGAAAATATGTTATGTGGGTTTGGTTAAGTCCCATAAAATGTCAAGTGCACTTGTCAAAAAGGCTTTTCCCGCTTGTCCGTTAGTGGCATTGGAGATCCTTCGAGGACTCCCATAAGTTCACGGCTACATAGGACTGCTATGCGGGAATGTGTAGTACGTTCTGTTTCTGGACCGACCCAAACCATTTTGATGAGTTTATGTGCTCTTGTTTTATTTCTAAGTATGATGCATCCATGTTTTGAAAATTGTTTATGAATTTCTTTGATAAATTGAGAAAATTTGAAAAATAAGCATTTGATGAATTTCTACTGTGAAATTTCTATAAACTGATAAAATTTTTGAAAAATAATTTTTGCTTATTTTTCGGTTATAAACATGTTATCCACGGGCTGTAAAGCTCACCCCTCTTTCATTCCCATCTCCAGGTATCGAGAAGGAGATCGGATGAAAGAAAGTTAAGACATCTGTGTGTTTATGTATATGATGTATTTGAAGTTAGATTTTTGTAAAAAATAAGAGCTTGGGCTTATGTTGAGTATTGTGGGAATTTTTGTATCTTTGTAATTGGATTTTGAGATTGATGTTGTATTGTGGCTTGAAAGTGCCATAGAAGTTTGTAATGCATTTATTTTGGGATGTAAATGAATTATGGATTTGCGTATGGAATTGTGATATAAATTTGTGTATGGATATGGTATGTGAATGGTATATGGATGAGATGAGATGAATGTGAATGTGACTTGACTATTGAAGTTCTATATGCATATGATTATGATTGATTGTGTTTGGATTCCGGATAGGAGGTTCGATGATTTTGATGATTGAGAATTATTGAAGTACTGTGGGTAATATGAATGTGTTTGATTGTGTTTGGATTCCGGATAGGAGGTCCGATGATTGTGCTGATTGTTTTAAAATATAGAAGTGCTCTTTGTTTTTGAATTGATGATATATATAGACATGCGTGAGTTTTGATGGAAAAAGAAAAAGAAGAAATTTAAATTGATGAGATATGATTGATTTTTGAAGAATTAAATGTATTGAGGGATGGATGAATTTCCAATTGGAAATTTGTATTGCTTTGAATGAAAAAAAAAGAAAAAAATTTGTACCGATCTGGAATTGCGTAGACTAAGTGTGTCTTGAGTTTCCAACACTAGTTTTTCTAAGGTACGTGTTTTTGGATGTCGGAATTTCATCTTCAGTTCGATTCCACTTTTTGCTTTTTGCTTTGATTCCGCTTTTTGCTCCCAAGAGGTTGGGTTCTGAACTCAAGCGGGACCCAACATTTGTGATCACTTTTTTGTTCGCTTTTTGATTCGATTTGTTTTTCGTTTGCTTTTGGCCCATAATCGTTTTTGTTCCGTTCTTTCGGTTTCGATATCTTTTGTTGCTTTCATACGCGCTTTCGATTCTTTCGCTTTTTGATCCGATTTGATTTCTTTGGATTTCGCTCACTTTGACGTTCGCTTTTGCTTCTGTCCATTCATTCGTTTTGCCGTTTGGCCCACTTTTGCTTTATGATCCGTTCTTTCGTTTCTGCCACTCGATTTTTTGATTTATGATTTCGAGGCTAGGTTCCGGAAACGGGTCCCAACAGGAACAACTTGAATGATTGTTGTTTGAGGTTAAATTGGTTTCGTGAAGTTAGATGCCATTGTATCATTATTACATGTGCGTGAATGAATATGTTATTGTTTGATGTGTTTGAATTTGTTTTCTTTTTGTTTTTTCTTGAGGACAAGCAAAAGTTTCACTATGGGGATTTTGATAGTTGTAGTTAAACATTATGTTTTAATAGGTGTTTTAGTGTGTTTATAGGTGTTGATTAGATGATTATTGCATGTTTAGGCTTATAATTATGTTGATGTTATTGTGTGTTTATGTTTTTAAGTGTTATGTGGTTTAGGGCATAACGTTGGACCTTAACCTTGTGTCTTGAGGTGTTTCGATATGTTTGCTAGTATTTGAACCCAGATAAATGAAGATTGAAGGAAGTTGGAGCAAGATTGGACTAAAAGGCAAGATCACAATCATTATAAAAGAATCCTCCCTAGGGTCACGATCGTGACCAAAGTTTCCCGGTCATGACAAAAGAGTTCTATATTGGGTCGATCGCAACAGAAGATCTTTCTGCTGCTATCACGACCGTGATAGACACTCGCTAGACATGGGGATCTTCTTTTTTGATGTTTGGAGGGTATTTTTGGACAAATTGACATGGGTAAGACTTAGAATTTACCCTAAATGACTCATTAACTATAAGAGAACATAAAAAGACCCAGAAGACCTAGCCACCATCTTATCAAATTGAGAAAGAGCTAAGGAAGATCAAGAGGGGAGAAGAGGAGGAGGAGGAGCAATCCAGCCATTCAAGACCAGTCCAATCAAGTTCTTTCTATCTATCTTTTATTTATTTACTTCCATCTTGACGTATGAACTAGGATTGAGAATGTTGAACATGTTGATGATGTTCAAATTTGATTTGAGGGTTAGTTCTCGAATCATTTTGTGACTTGATTGTTTTTTTATTTCAATGAAATGTTTTGGGTGCTGTGATATTTATGGCTGTTCATACTTCAATAATAAATCGAGAGATTGAATCGATAGTAATCTGATTAGGTTGGATAATGAGAGTTAACAACTTAATAAGTCACATAAATATCAAATCGATAATCATACGAAAGAGAGATCTTATGTGAGGAACCGATTATCCGATAGATTGATTAAGAAGCAGTTGAAAACGTTAAGTTATTTTGTTAATCGAGAGATTGTAAAATTGGAGTTTTGGAATCAATTAGGGATTATTAAATGGGGTTAAATGATTAGGTCTTAAGAGAGAGTAATTAACCCTTCAAAAATCTAGGATCGATATCGATCGAATAAAAAATTGCTAAGGTAGAAAAATGATGATATAATGAATCCTATACTTTCATAATTAATCATTCTTGTTTCATTGTGGCAACTCAATTGATAAGTGGTTAAGTGCTCAATTTAATTTGACTATGTTAATTTCTGAATTTTACTTTTCGTTCAACTCATATTTGATTGCTTAATTTTTTTGAGTATTTTTGTTTTCATTTAAATCACATTTTTAAACCTTAGAAGTTTCATTTAGTTTTAATTAATTCCTTGTGGAATCGATGCCTCAATTACTACAAGTTTACGATTTGTATACTTGCGGATATTGAGGATTTTACATTTGGTAAAACTTGCTCAATAGTGTTCTATTCTAGCTCTTTCAAAACTTAAGTTGAATGCTTCCATAGTTTTTACTGTTGAAAAAAATTGAGATTTGAAAAATAGAATCACATAGTAGTATATGCATAGCCCCTATCTTTATGCTTTTGGAAAAGAAAATTTATAGATTACCTAATGTTTCTTTTTGGTTTTTGAGATTTGATTGAACGCGAGTTTATGGCTGTGTTTTGACGTATGACGAGTCTTGAAGGTGATAGAGCTACTGGCGTTAATTGCCACTAGTAAGGGTAGGTAAAACTTGCCTAACAGTGATCTGTTCTAGCTCTTTGAAAACTTAAGTTGAATGCTTCCATAGTTTTTACTTTTGAAAAAACTTGAGATTTGAAAAATAGAATCACATAGTAGTATATGCGTAGCCCCCATATCTTTATGCTTTTGGAATAGAAAATTTATAGATTACCTAATGTTTCTTTTTGGCTTTTGAGGTTTGATTGAATGCGAGTTTATGGATGTGTTTTGATGTATGATGAGTCTTGAAGGTGATAGAGCCAATGGCGTTAATTGCCACTAATAAAGGTAAAATATCATTTAGAGGAAAAGGCAAACTTAGGAGGTTGTTGTGTACTGAAGAAGACGAGCCTTGAAGAACTGGTGATGGAGAAATAGATGGTGATATGATGAACTGAAAAACCCTAACTCAAAAGAATGATAAAGCACGTGTCTCACATGCAACCCACAAGGGACCAATTTCCAATTTTTAGACATCTTCTCACTAGATAATTTCCCTTTTATTTTTGTCTTTCTTTTAAATAAATTAGTTTAATTTCATAACTAATATAAAAAAGTGTTTTCTAATTACATTATAATTATTTTCAAAAGGGTTATTTTGTTAAGAATATTTTGAAATTTAGATATTTTGAAATTTAGTTTAATTTTTCAATAGTTGAATTATTAACACTTTAGTTTAATTTTCAATAGTTGAATTATTAAATTAAGTTACTTATGAAATCAATAATTAGAAACAAGTAAAGATTTTAAAGATTTTCTTTCATAATTTGATTATTTTAGATATAATTAGTATAATGAGATTATATTGATTTTGATGAGACCAAAATTTTAAAATCCCTCAATTAAATATTGAGTACACAAAGATGATAATTATCTTCTATTATTTAACAATAAAACAAAAGTTTTGTTTATTGCAAAGCTTGTTGGAAAAACTCAAAGCTCTTTTACTAAAATACATCGATCTTAAATTAATGGGTTCCATCTAATAAAATTTGTATGATTTGGATGATTAAATTTACGATTATATGAATTTAAAGGCGAGTGTGGAATAATATATAAGATACATTTTTCAAAGAATTAAGTTCTAACAGATCTAAGAGTCATATAAGATGTGATTGATAAAGTTATTATCTACCTAATTTAAATTCAATTAACTTGTTAAGCAAACTCAAGATCAACTTAATTTGAATAGGATTTTAGCCAATTAGGAGAACTAGTTGATAATGTATTTTTTAATAATAAAGGCTATTATTTTTTAAATAGTGTAAATAACCAAATATTTATTAAAATCCTTATTTTATTTGGTTTTGTGTTGTAAACTCATATTTTCTCTTTTATGTCTTTTTGGTTGTTAGATGACATAGTAGCAATTTGTCCCTGAGCAGTACCGTAGATGCTAACAAGCTTACTAGACCATATTTCTTGGACTAGTTTCATAGCTTGAATTGTTCTTAAGTAAGAAAAGAAACTATATGTTTTTGACATTACCATTCCATTCGAGCATAGTTTATATGCAACTGATAAAGTTTTCGAGATATATTAGCATTATGTTGGTAATGTTGAGCAAGCTAATATGTGATGTTGGCTAGTACATCTCCTAAGCTTCAAAGGCTATATGAGAACATGTATGCTCCTACTATAATTTTTCATGTCAAGAGGTTTTTGGTACATAAAATAAGGTGGTAAGACATCAAAATTCTAAAGAATTATATCAATATAGGATGGTACAAAGATCTTTAGTGGAGTTACAATTATTGAAGATGATTAGCTATATTAAAAAATTAGGCTAATTAAATTTTGTTATAAACCATGTGTTAAACATTGATCTAGTGTTATAGACCCTTAGTTCAAGCTTTTTATAGTTCATTATAAGTTTTCATATAAACCAAATGGATGTGTTATTACTTGAACATCTGAATATGATCAAGACTATAGAGGAATACCTTAAGAAGGATCCCAATTCTATTCTTATTTTGGATTCTTCTAAGAGCAAGAAAAATGGCACTAAGGAGAATAAGAACAAGAAACATAAAGCTTTTGCCAAAGTAGCAGAGCCAAAAGGTAGTGTCAAGGAGAAGAACAATGATAAGGACACATGTTTTCATTTTGTAGTTGATGGACAGTGGAAGAGGGATTGCAAAACTTATCTTGCTAGCCTGAAAGATAAGAAGTTTTTTTAAGTATATTTATGATTGAGATCTATCTTTTTACCTTTTTTTCGCACGTTCTTGGTTATTAGAAACTGATTTGGTTCTTATATTTATAATATATGCATATTAATAGAGAGTAGATCTTTAAGGCAAAATAAAGTGGACCTGTGTATTGGTAATGATGCAAGGGTACAACATTAGCTCTATGAGCTTATAGTCTAGCTTTGCCTTCTAAGCTTATATTCAAAATAAATAATGTTTTGTTCTAGTCATTACTAGAAACATTATTTTCATTTCTTATTTATATTTGATTTAATTTTTGATATTATTCGAATACAATCTATTCTATTTATAAAGATGATGTTTATAATGGATCTGTATTACTTACAAATGGTTTATATAAATTAGACTTTGAAAGGTTAAGAAACATAAATAATAAGAAAAGAAAGTTAAATGACCAAAATCCATATTTATGGCATTGTAAGTTAGGTCATATGAACAAAATTAGAATCATAAAGTTACATAAAGAATGATACTTGGTTCCTTTTGATTATGAATCATATGAAACGTTAAGAATCTTGTTTATTGGAAAAGATATCCAAGCTACCTTTTAGCAAAAAGAAAGAGCATGCTAGTGAATTATTAAAACTTATACATTCGTATGTATGTGGCCCTATGTCTACTTACATTAGAGGTGGGTCCTCATAATTCATTATGTTCACTAATGATCATTCTAGATATGGTCATGTATACTTTTGAAATAAAAGTTTCAATCATTTAAAAAATTCAAAGGATTTAGACTTGAAGTTGAGAAAAAAATTGGTAAGAGTATTAAGACACTTACGCTGCGTTTGGTTAGCGTCTGCAGCATGTAAAGATGAGACGAGACAGAACAGGACAGGACAGGACATGACAAGAATTGAAGACAGGGAGATGTTTGGTTGCGGTGGACAAAACAGAGATAATTGTCCACGTCCTAAGAACAGAAATGTGTTTGCTTGCCGTCTGCAGGACAGAAAAGAGTGTTAATGACATAAATGCCCCTGTAGTGTAAAGACTTGTAGATGTTAAAGAATGTAATTTTTTGTATTAATTTTATTATTAATATTGTTAATAATAATATTATTATTGTTCTTATGTATAATTATAATAATTATTATTAGTATGTTTAATAATAAAAATAAAAATAATTATTATATGATTATTATTATATAAAAATTTATACTAATATAAATTTTTATGATATTATGAATATTATTTTGTTAAGTGCTATTATGATAATTATTATAATAACGTATGAATATTATTAATATTACTATTATTACAATTGTTATTATTTTGTTTATTATTATTATTATTATTATTATTATTACAATATTATTATTACAATTGTAATAATAATAATAATAATCATTATTATTATTAGTATAATAATAATAATAATAATAATATTATTATTATTATTATGTTTAATAATAAAACTATTATTATGTTTATAAATTTTAAAATTAATAATAATATTATTAAAATATGACTAGAATTAAAATAGTTAACATTGTTAATATTATTTTGGTTATTGCTATTATTATTAGTATATTTACGTTGCAATATTATGTTTTTAATTATTACTATCAAGTAATATATTTTATTTTGAGTTTATTATTATTATTATTGTAATTATGACTATTATTTATCTTCTTATAATTATGAATAGTATTATGAAAATTAGTTAGGGCAAAATAATTTAACAAAGCATCTAAACATTAATATTAGTAATTACATAATAGGTTGGAAAAGCGTCGTGAACCATCCAAATTCTAATACATAATTGAGCTAACATCTAAGCATTCATGACATTAAATACGTTGATGTCTTAAAATTTATTATGTATTGACAATAACGAAGCAATACATAATTGTAGCACCACTTGATCGAAACTGAAGCTTTGATTGAATCTTAATTGTTCAATTATGAAGTATGACCGTTCAACAACTTAAATGATTGAATTAACACAACCGTCAACACTCAAGTATCGAGACTCAAAACAAAAAGAGGATACTTCAAATATTGTACACCATTCATCTTCTTATTCTCAGCACTGAAATGCCTTATTTTTTAAGTCTGAAATGGTCACAAACAGGACCATTTCAAACTGAAGCAATCATGGAGTTCTTTCCCCATGAAACAATGTTCAAGGAGTTGAATAACACAATCATTAGTCTATTCCCCAAGGTACATTTCAATAACTCTATACTTGACCTTAGAACTATATATTGTTATAATACAATCTATAGGTCATAGCCTCATTCCTTCCTCAACTTCACTTTCTGCACAGGATGTTGCTTATTTTAATACCTACTAATCGTCCCTGTTGGTTATACAAGTAATATTATTTCAATGCAAATTCCCTCCTAAAAGTCTCTTTATGATATTCCTCATATCACAATCGACTACGAAGCACCAATGTCAAAAATGAAATAATTGATTAGCTTCTTTTGTTTAGTTTAACTGAAAACTTAAAAACTGACATTTGAAGCCCTGAACATTCACTAAATTAAAATAGATGAAATGCCCTTTATAAGAACAAAGATGAACAGCCATACCTATAGTTCGTACTTAAGCTTATTCAATGTTATTAGGTGGCTTACAAATGATCAGTCAAACAATGTATTATTATTCAAACAAATTGCAAATGCTTAACTTTCATCATTCACAACTTTGGATACACAACAAACACAAATGATATTTCAATATCAATGTAAAGAAGAAGAACCACTTACCACTTTCAGAAGAATTCCAAATATCAACTTTCCAAATGCAAGAAGATCGATGTAGAACTACTGCAAGAACCACACATAAGTGAAAATTACAGTCATTTATTCATTCACTGAAGTGGAATATAAATGCAAACTCATAACCCCATGCACATTACGAATAATTTCCTACAACTATCTACAGCTGAGATTAGCTTAAAAAACAACAGATGTTTTGGTTTCCGAATAAGCAAAGAAGAGGCTACTTCAAGGCGGTCTTGTGTGCTGAAAAAACAACGAAAAGAACCTCATCCCTCACCCAATGCATATCCATCAAGAAATCCAAATCCCTAACCCTTCCACACCCATCAATACAACAGATCCGTTCGTCTCAGTCAAACACCCATTGCAAACCCATTACCCATACAACAAAACAATACCCATGGATGAAGAGTCTTACCCAGAAACGAGATATGATAATGGGTTATGACGGTTTGCTTTGGGGGAGACTGTGACGTTAGCAAAACAGATCTGGAGGAAGACAAAGAAATATCAGCAGTCGTCGCAATGTGCGGACGTGCGAAGGGGAAAATAACCAAGCTTTCACGATGGAGACGCAGCAAAGTGAGGAAGGAGACACGGAGGTATGAGGGTAGTTTCAGAAATAAGGAGGAACTGCGTTAGAAAGAATGACGAAGAAGAGTTGGGTTCGGGAGGTGAAAAATGTGAGGGCATTATGGCCATTTCACTTTCTTGTCCAACGGACAGTGTTCTCTGTCCCATAGTTTCAGATTGGACAAAATATTTTGTCTTTGTCCATTGAAGACAGGACAAAAAATTTTGCAGACGGTAAGCAAACACCTATAAGGACAGAACGTTTATGTCCTTGTCATCCGTCCTCACATCCGAAGATGGTAACCAAACACAGCGTTAGTACTAATTAAAGTGGTGAGCACTAACACCATGAGTTTCTTAGTTATTTAAAAGAGAATGATACTCTTTTACAATAGAATCCTTTTAGAACTTCGCAAATAATGGAGTTACTAAAAGGAGAATTTGTACTTTATTAGATACGATATATTTTATAATGATTTATGTAATCCTTCCTTTCTCCGTTTGGAGATATGACTTTCAAATTGTTGCTTACCTTCTTAATAGAGTTTCATTCAAATAAGTTGATAAGACATAGTATAAGATATCAACTGGTAGTAGACCAAAGTTATCACATATAAATATTTGGAGATGTGATAATTATATGAATCATGCAACTTTTTATAAGGTTCAATCTAAATTAGATAAATTGAAATTTTTAGGATATTAAAAAGAGAATATCAGATGTTATTTTTACCAACTTTTTGAGCAAAAGTATTTATCTTAAGATATGTTACATTCTTATAAAGAGAATTTATTTTTAAGACAAGTCGTGAGAGTGAGTTAGAACTTAGAGAAGTTTAAGAATTAGAAATCTAGATCTAGATGGAATAGGAACCTTCAGTTGATACATATGATATACAACTAATAGAACAAGAGGCACATAGTTCGTAAAGCATTAGTAGGATAAATTTTCCCCCAACTAGATTAGTTTTAGATGTTGAAAAGGAGAAAGACAATGTATTGCTCATAGATGAAGAGCCTATTACTATTAAGGAAGCAATATCTAACATTGATTCTTTAAAATGGAATAAAGCCATGAGAACTAAAATGAAATCCATGTATGCTGACCAAGTACGGACTTTGGTAGATGCTCCAAATGATATTATAACTATTAGTTACAAGTATTTTTTGTCATAGATTGTAATATATACATGTACAAAGCAAGGCTAGTGGCTAAATGTTATTAAAAAGTTGATTTTAATGAAACCATTTTACCAATAGCTATGGTTAAGTCCATACAGATCTTACTGGCTATTGTTGCATATCATAATTATGAAATCTGGCAGATGAATGTTAAAAACTATTTTTGTATGACATTTCTTATAATTTCACTATAATTTTTGAAAAGTAAATAATAACTTTTGTACAATCATTCTCGATAAAGCATAAATTTTTTACAATCTTCTTCTAAGGTAAAGAGAAACCTCAATCTATTTTGGATCTCCCATAAGTATAATCATATAATGCTCTAACTAGGCTTGATAATTAAGCTTAGACCTGACCTAACTTGGTCCGAAGTTAATAGGGTTGACTGAACTTGACCAAGCTTTAGGTTAGACTTAAGATTTTTTTCTTTTAATTTTTTAACTTCAAGCCAGGCTCAAACTTAAGCTATTTGACCCATCTTGGCCTGAAGCTTGAAATTTTTAGGAAAAATAATATCATTTTCAAAATTTTAAATTAAAAATAAAATAAAATACTTAATTTGGGCCTAAATTTTATCGAGCTTGGGCACCCAAGCACGATTAAGCTAAGAAACGAGGCCATGTGTATTTAACTCGATCACGTTGTGGGCCGCACCCTAGCTTGGGCCCAATCCCGATGCCCTCCTCAACACTGACTAAATCTTACAACTCAGAATATCTTACTTTATCACTTAATAATTCTAAAAGACTCACTAACATAAATATGAGACAATGATGCTAAAATGATTGAAAAACACTTATAGATATGTGTAAAAGACACCCAAATACTTCTTTATATAAGAACTAATGAAAAAATATTTAATATAAAGTTTTGGGGCCCCTACTGGCCATTGGAGCTAAAACCTATTCAATATATTGACACTCCAACAGCTACTTACAGAGCTAGTTAATCAATAAAACATAATGTCAACCAGTATGCATTAAATGTCCAAATTCAATAGCTGTTGAGACATTATTTAACTAGTAGGTATATTGGTTAACTAATATGACACATTGGTTAACTAATATGTTAACCAATGTTACCATAAACTCATAAAACATTAAATTTAACAATTTTGACCTATATTAGTCTTCTAATAACCTATATAGGTCAACCATTCCTTGAAAAAAACATGATTTTAATAACTTTAAATACTTAAACCCAATTTGTTTAATTCAATTATGATTTAAACACTTCCCAAAATGTTCCCTAAAGAGTTTGTGAAAGATCAAGAGGGTTTTCAATTAAAACTAAAACTTTCAATATCTCTTAGGGGTGTTCAAGAAAACCTGCGAATTTTTGAACCGGGCTTGAACCGTATGAACTGAACCTGTAAACAAGGTTAACGAACCTGATTCAGGTTTGGTGAGAACCAAACCTTAAAAATCAAGTTCATGGTTCAAATTCAGGTTTCCAACTTGCGATTATAGGTTAACCGAACTTATAGTAGCTTAATCGAACTGAACCTAATTTGTAGGTTTAGATTTAAATATGAACCTAAAACATCCAAAAACCTATCATATATTTGGATATAATTTAAGAGAATAATAATAATAATAAATTCACTAGTATTTCTTGGTTAAGAAAAGAAGAAAAGGAAAAAAACTACTTTAATTCTATGTTATTAAGCGTTAATCTTGAACAATGCTATTATACTTAACAACTAATGCACAACACTCAATACTTCTACTTCAAATAGTAATTAATATGTGTCAAAGTTATTGATCAAGTATTAAACTATTAATAGAAAAATTCATTGACTAAAATAATAATTGTTTCATAATTTATCTCTTTTTTTCTAGTATAGATCTTTTATAAGACATTGTTTGGCTTATTTTTACTTTGATTGGGTTTAGCATATTGGATTAATCTTTGATGGATTTTATATGCATACTTTTATGAATAATTTGTATTTTCACCAATTATTTTATAATTTTTGTCATATATATATTGATATGAATAGGTTCCGGTTACCCTAAAAACTGAACCTGAAAATAGGTTAACCAATCCTATAGGTTCTTCAAGTTCAGGTTCAGGTTCGTGAAATTGCCAAACCTGACATTCGGGTTCAGGTTCAGGTTATTTATGGACGGGTCAGGTTATCCTACCATGAACACCCCTAGTTATTTGTCTCTTAATGAATGAAAAGACTCAAAATAAAATCTTTATGTATTGTAAGCCTTTTAGATTATCAAATTATCGAAGTGAGATTATAATTAAAGATACAAAATGTAAAATAACTTTGATAAGCCTTGATCTTCTTTTGATCTTCATTTTGATGGTTGCAAACTTTAACGTCTCTTTATTAGCTTCATCAATTGTTTTATTAAGCTTATAGCTTCATTTTGTTCTTATATTACTTTTTATTAAATAATACACTCACTAGTATTAATTATGTTATGTTATCATCAAAACTTCAATTAAAACCTCCCTTGGTTTAACAATCTCTCTCTTTTTTTTTAATGATGAAAAAACATGTGGTATTAGAGACCAATAATATAACTAAGCATAAAAGCAACTATCTGTTGGACTAATGGTGGTTGACAAATTAAATCTCACTTATGTTTTGATAATAATAAAATGTATAGAATTGGTTAAGAAATTATTTCAGGTGATTTGGATTCAAAAACATCAAGGCTGTATCAATCTTGAATGGGCAAGAATGGGCAAGACATAAATCATTTTGAAATCAAGAAGGAAATAATCTTCATCATGCTAGAGACATTAAACATGAAGGTTTGCATCAATCTTGAATGGGCAAGACATAAATCAAGGAGAAATCAAAAAGGAAATAAGCTTCATCATGTTGGACATATTAATAATGAGATTATAGTAGATTTTATTGGATATTACCGTTGAAACCAACATAAGTCGACTAGTACATCATAAGTTGACTTATATATCAAGTGAGAATAATATAAGTCGACTAGAAAATCATAAGTCGACTAATATATGAAGATCTGTCAACACAAGTCGACTAATAGTCCATAAGTCGACTTATCGAAGGACACAAGTCAACTTACACAGCACAAGTCGACTTATAGAAGAGCGGAGACAAAATTTTACGAAAAATTTTGTCACAAGTCGACTTATACATTACGACAAGTCGACTTATGGGTACAAAAATTTAATTCCAACGGTTCAATTAGACAAAAATGGAAAGGAAGATATTAAGGAACGGTCATATCAATCATGCAACGGCTAGAATGAGTTCCAACAGCTATTTTTCTTCAAGTATAAAGTGTGGATGATTGAAGAAGAGACGACCGAAGTTCTACAAGCAAAAAGACTCCTTGATTACTCTAAACTTGCTCACTATTATTCTTAGCTTGTTTCACATTTGTATTGAGCATTGTTCTTTCATCTTTATCTCATTGTTATTATGAGTTGAGTGATTAGAGAAAAATCACTTGTGAGGTAGGATTTGTTCTGGAAGACAAATCAATTGTAAAGGTAGCTTGAGCTGGAAATCAAGTGGTGTTGGTAGGATTTGTGCCGGAAAACAAATCGGTTGTAAAGGTAGCTTGAGTTGGAAATCAAGCGGTATTGTAAGAGTTCACACTGAACTACAAAGTGTGCAATAAAGTGGTTTGCCAAATCCTAAGTGAGAGCTTAGGTAGAGGACGTAGGTCTTAACACCGAACCTCTATAAAAACAGTGTTTGCTCTTCTTTCCTACTCTTTCAATTTAAATCTGTTTAAATTGTTTTTGTGTAAATTAACTTCTGATTTTATTGTAGAATTACAAAGAGTTTAAAGATCTATTCAACCCCCCTTCTAGATAGCTTACACTATCCATATCAAGGTAATGATTAGCTCCCCCTTAATTCATGCATAAAACATAATTCAATATCAAGAATATAATTCAATACCAAAAATATAATTCAATTTCAAAAACAAAAGAGATATTCAATATTAAAGAAATTTCTATACATTGATACAAAATTTACTCCAGCATACCACATAAAGTATAAAACGATAAGACAATTACTCTCTTTAAAGTTTCACTCCCTTTAAATCTAATATTAGTACTCCTTTCTCCCTTTTCTGGAATCATAAAAAAGAAACCATTTATCTGAAAAAAAAAGGTTACATGCATCAAATGCATCAAGCTAACGTACTTAAAAGATCAAAACAAATTTTTTAAAGATTGATAGAATTTCTCAAGAAAAAGTGTTACTAGACATTTAAAGGTCAAAAGGGCTAATTTTAATAGAAGCATCCTTAACTATATCTAATTTTAAAAAAACCCTAATTTCATTTTTCCTAAATTTATGATTTTTGGTCAGGGCAAAAAGGGCAAGTTTTGAGAAAATTAGTGATTGAAATTGTAAAAAAATTATAAACAAAATTACAATGCCAAACAATTTTATAAAAGAATGTATAATTTTGAAAGCCTAAAATTTTCAAAAAATACAAATATAAAAAGTGCTCAAAATACTAAAATTGAACAAAATTAAAGACGTATTGATGGAATTAAAAAGAAAACAACATTGACTCTTTTATAATTAACTATGAAAGTATCAATTTGAAAAATAACTCTTATTTGAGAAAAATATGAAGATCCCTAAATTTAAGACACAAGAATGACAAATTTTCATATTTGATGCAATCTAACAAAATTTTATGAAATAGAAAAGCCTAAAAATTTCAAAATGGAAATATAAGAAGTGTTCAAAATACTATAATTGAACAAAATTGAATACGTATCAACACAATTAAAAAGGAAACAACCTTGACTTTTTTCATAATTAACTATGAAAGTATCAATTTGAAAAGATAACTCTTATGTTTTCATTTTGGACTTGATGGATAGTGGAAGAGGAACTGCAAAACTTATCTTGCTAGCCTGAAAGATAAGAAGCTTAAGTAAGCAACTTTATTAAGTATGTTTATGATTGAGATCAATCTTTCTACTTTTTCCCCACATTTTTAGTTATTAGATACTAATTTGGTTCTTATATTTATAATATATGTAGATATTAATAAGGAGTAGATCTTTGAGGAACAGTAAAGTAAACCTGCATATTGGCAATAAAGCAAGGGTTACTACATTAGCTATAGGAGCTTATAATCTAGCTTTGCCTTCTAACCTTATATTCAAACTAAATAATTTTTTAGTCCTAGTCATTACTAAAACATTATTTTCATCTCTTATTTAAATTTGATTGATTTTTTCTTTATTATTAAGAATAAGATTTGTTATATTTATAAAGATGACGTTTATAATGGATCGTATTACGTCTAAATGGTTTATATGAATTTGACTTTGAAAGGCTAATGCTTAACATAAATAATAAGAAAAGAAAGTTAAATGACCAAAATCCATATTTATGGCATTGTAAGTTAGGTCATATCAACAAAATTAAAATCATAAAGTTACATAAAGAAGGATACTTGGATCCTTTTGATTATAAATCCAAACTACCCTTTAGCAAAAAGAATGAGCATATTAGTTAATTATTAAAACTTATACATTCATATGTATGTGGCTCTATGTCTATTTACATTAGAGGTGGGTCCTCATAATTCATTATGTTCACTAATGATCATTCGAAATATGGTCATGTATACTTAAAGAAACAAAAGTTTTAATCATTTGAAAAATTCAAAGAATTTAGACTTGAAGTTAAGAAAAAAATTATTAAGAGTATTAAGACACTTAGTACTAATTAAAGTGGTGAGCACTAATACTATGAGTTTATTGGTTATTTAAAAGAGAATGAGACTATTTCACAATTGATTCCTTTTATAACTCCACAAGTAATAGCGTTCCTAAGACGAAAATTTGTACTTTATTAGAGAATTTATGTTTTATAATGATTAATTCAATCCTTCCTTTCTCCTTTTGGAGATATGACTTTCAAATTATTGCTTACCTTCTTAATATGAAAGTATGATGCTTGCTTTTAGAATTAGTCTTAATGGATGTGGCATATGCATACATATGCTTAGATGTGGATGCCATATATTCATTTTTCAAATTAGGCAATAGTTCTTCGAAATGAAAATATTTTCCATTTACAATTATGATTCTAAAATTAGATTCAATTCTATGATTGTATCTTGTTTTGTGCTTATCATTAGAATTCTTTTAAGCTTTTAACATGTTTTCTAGTTTTTCACTCCTTTTTTTTTGTAAATTTAGACAATGAATCCTTGCAAGCATGGATCTTCTTTTTCAATGTCTCATTTCATGCTTTATTGTGTCTAATGCATAATTATAAAATTTTTGGATGCTTTAATACTATGCAATTCAATTTTTATCTTTTTCTTCTCATATAAGCTTGCAACCAACTATTTTAAAGCTACTTTGAGTTTGAAAGATATATTCTTCCTTTTCTTACTCAATATTTCTAAACTTTTGAATAATTCAACATATGTCAAATCACTACCACTATCCAATAAGTTAGATTTGGATGTTATCTCATCATTGTTCATGGTGGTAAAGTATATGTGAGCTATCTCTCCTTTTAATTGCACATTTTTGTATTCACTTTGTCATCCTAAGTTGATGCTTTAAGTGTTTTCTTCTTATATTTTTCCTTCTCCTCTTTCTTATTGTCTCTTTCATACTTGTTATCATCGTTAAGTAGAGGATATTATGATTTCATGTAACCAGGTTTTCTGCATTCAAAGAAAATAATGTTAGTAGATTTATGTTTTAAATCACCTTTATCTTCTTTGAAGTAATTTCTTTTGGTGAATTTTTTCTTCAAGAATTTATTGAATTTTTTAGTGATTAAGACAACTTTTTCCTCATCGCTTTCACTAGATGATGTATCTTCCTCTTTGCTCAATTCTTCCTTTGAGGTTTTAAACACTAAATTCTTTTTTTTAGAAGTGTAATTTCTTTTTGCATCTCTTAGAGTCTTATTTTGAATTTTAAAAGGGACTTAATAAGTAACTCCAATAATAGTATTATTAGATCATTGGCTTCTCATATAGTTTTCACTTTAGCTTCACATGTCCTTAAAAGTGAACTGAGCAACTTTCTTACCATTTCAACATTAGTATAGGTCTTTCCTAGACTTTAAGAGTATTAATAATATAAAAATTTCTAGTGTACTAGATATATTTTCTTCATGCTTCATTTTAAATAATTCTCATTGGTTTGTTACCTTGGTCACCTTGCTCTCCTTTACTTGATTTGTTCCCTCCAATTTAACTTTTAAAGTATGCCAAATTTTATGAGGCAACTCATGCGTGGAGATCTTATTGAATTCGTTTATTCCTAGTATTCAAAATAAGATGTGCACAATTCTACTATTCAAGGAAATTAATCTCTTAGTTTGCGATTCTGATTCTTCCTTTTCCTACAGGTCTACAATTTTGGCGATTAGGAAGAATCTTATCCTAGTTTTCCAATAGAGATAATCATTTCCATCAAAGAAAGGTCCTCTACTAATGCTTTGTCTGTAACATCCCACCCCCTCCTGGAAGGGTAAAATAGTAAAATTGGCATAGGATGAGATTGATAAGGAATAATCATTACTGTTCAGTGCAAAAGTGAATTGAATGATTACTGTCTGAATACTGGCATGTATAAGAGTGGACTATTGTATGTTTACTGATTTTCTCAGATCTTGGGCTTTATAGCCAAAATATGAATCTTGCTATATTGGGCTTTATAGCCATATCATTGATTTATCGATACACTGGGCCTTATAGCCAAACACCGTACATTCTTGAATCTCGCATGCATGCATAATTGCATGATCGGATAATGGGCGTGCCCCAAGTTGCTATTTTCTTGATAAGAGCTTGAGCTCTCATCTTTGTCTTGACCGCCACGAGCCCGGGGAGAAATCACGACGCGTCTCCACCAACACCGATGAGCACTTGGGCACAATCTTGAATAATTGGAAAGAGTCACATATGCATTGCATTTGCACAAATGACCGCTCGTGACATATACCGCTTTCATAATGGTGCGTATTCTTGTGAATGGTTTCTCGTTATTGGATATGGTTATTGACCGCTTATTGGTAATTGATGATTATCAGATTGCATCAGACGCCATGGGCGTAATGCATGATTTGAGTGAACCATCGATGATGGTTTCTCACCGAGTTCGCAAAACTCACCCAAAATTTGCATCTATTTTCAGGTCTGAAGAATACCCGGTTGACACGGAGTATGTCTCATCAGAGACGAGTAAAGGTTAGAGGTCGGGATCGGTTCGTTATGCGCATTAGTGTTTTAGTAAATTGTATTCCGCAATCAACGTATAACAAGGCATTGTATATTTTATCGCATTGATGATTATAATTATTAATGGATAAGCGTAATAATCGAACCGGTTTTATTGAACACGGATTTTCATTACTTACTGTGTTTGCCGTGTGAACGTGGAGTTAAGGGCTCCAAAGAAAAAAAAAATGTATACTGAATTTTAAATCGATGATGTAGTACGCCACTCGTGGGACATGGACTCGGATATCACCAACGATATCGGGTTCGGTCTTCTGGTGTGGGTGTTACATTTAGGTGGTATCGAGCCCAAGATGCGTAATGTATCCGGGCACGATTTGGAACATAGGTTTCATGCATTTGAGTCGTGTCGTTGCAGACCGTGGTAATCGATCCTAGTCGAGTCGCACGAGGATAAATCCTAAGGTGCATAAGTGTCAAGTGACTAAGTGAGAGAAGAGTGAAAGCAGATTAGAGTGTAAATCCTAAAGGGATAATCAATTAGGAAAGGATAAAGGAAAATGGCTAAGAAGATTGAAATTGTCTGGGTTGGAAACCCTTATAAGTGATAATGAATGACCGTGTTGGCCTAGGCGATTAAGAATTTCAATTAAATTGACAATATTATGGTGACAGAAAAATGCAGATGTTGAGAACTGGGAGAGATTCATTAGAGATATGGGAATCATATTGGTTATAGTAGATCTAAGCGAAATTAAAAAGCCCGGGATAGTTAGGTAATTACAGTTCTGACTGTATATGACATGAAAGGGGGAAATATTGGAAGTGAGTAAAATGTAGTGGTCCAATCGGGCATATCTTGATTCACTGTATTCGAGTTAGAGATCAGTAGATATTATAAGCGGAAGATGATAGCGAGATGGAAAGAAGCTCAATAGGGTACTGTAACGGTTTATTGAGAACTGAAAGAATGTAACAGTGTAAAAGTGTACAGATAGACTGAAATGAATTCGGGAAATGGTTATGAACTAGACCGCATAAGTTTGAGACTGAAATTGTTAGGTGATTATTGTGCTTCGAGGTTGGAAATTCGTATGATAAAATTATATATATATATAAAAAAAAGAGACAGACTGATGATTCTACTGAGGGTGTATGGGGAAATACTGAATTAGGTGTATATGGACACGAAAATGGTAAATGGATAGGTATATTGATAGAGATAAAATGGAGTGGTATCAACGACTCTGTCGGATATTGGGGACTGTGAACACCCGATCATAGACTGTTTGAGGAAATAGAAGATAAGTAGCAGAAAACGGAATGAAAAATAGGAATAATGATCATAAGCTGATAAGCCAAGTTGTTATGACCTTACAAGGTCAAGTTGCACGTAACGGATAGGGGAATGAGACATACAGTTTAATGATATGGTGAGAATGAAATAAAGATCTTGAAAAGAATGAAACCACAATAGTGGTGTATGAAAAGAGTTATTGTCTTTAAGTCAATTTCTTGTTAGGGATATCTATTGACAAGAATGTTGATTGTGACTAATGAAATGTACGTGACAGATATAGGGAAATCATAGAGGAAATGAGCGGTAAATGTTTAGAGTGATTGAAGTGTGAAGTTCTTAAGAGGTTAAAGTAAGACAAAGGTGGAATGAGTGTACCTGTATGAGAGGAACTGAAAAGTGATTCTGGTATAGATTACAGAACAAGTGGTAAAGAAAGTGTTTAAGTGACTGCCACAAGGAACCTTCGCGAAAGGAATGTTCTGATCTGTTAAATGATGACATAAGAGTGTCTTGATTGAGATTATACGTATAGTGAAGAAGGATTGAAACACAATTAGGAATAATCATTGGTTGATGAGACTTTCGTGAACCGTATAAAGATGGTATCAAGCCGAACGGTCAAATGGATAGAAGTAGGGACAAAATTAACAGTGAAATTGGGTCATAGCTCATACTGCTGAGATTATCTGCATTGTATGTACAGAAATGTAAAGAATTACATATGAGTGAGATTTTAATTTGAGGTGATTCTATTGCAATGTGAAGTGAATCGATCTCCAGTTATGATATAAAACTGTTGAGGAATCTAGATTTGAAACGAAAAATAAAAGAGTCCCGAACTGAGAAGAGTGATACTAAAATAAAATGGAAAATTTTTGGAGGTTTAAATATGGATGACAAGGTATCAACATATGTTGATATGAATGATATGAAAACAGTTGAGAAGAGAAAATGAAAAAGAGAAACTGAATAGAGACAAGAGGGTCAAAAAGGGAAACTGACAATGAGGTGATGTAGTGACACCTTCATAAAGAAATTGTAGATACACTCAGTGTAGACTCAATGAAAAGGGTAAAAGATATACGGTAACGTCAATAAGACCCTAATAGGGAATTATGCGAGGTAAACAATGGTAGTAACTGTGATTAGAGACAGAATGTGTTGAGAAGTGTTGAACAGTGAAAAGTGAAAAGAACGATAAGATTAATTGAGGAATCGACATCGATGATATACATACATTTGGGAAAAGTGGGCGGTGAGTATTGAATGCGACAATGTGTTGAACAAGTATGAAATAAATTGAATCGACTGTGATAAATGGTATTAGTGCCATTCTCATTATTGAAAGCCTTGAGACCTAGATTCCCATAAACATACACTTTGTGTTAATTTGAGGAAAGAGACGGGTATAATCGACAATGCTGCAATGAGCAGTTAATTACGATATTGGGATTATGGGTAATAGTGAAGTGTTCTTAAAAAATAAAATAAATAGTGATGTGTTTCGGAAAATTGAAGTTGTAAATCTAGTGATAAGAATGGTTAAGAGTGCGAGTAAAAAAGGGAAATCTTATGATGAGTTTGAATATCGAATGGAATTGGAAAACTATAGTGAATAAAAGTCGAAGGAGAAATAAGTGTACCCAATAAAAAGGTATTAGAACAAGAAAGTGAACAGTTAAAGTTAGACATTCTAGTCAGCATATTTGAAAAGTGAAATTGAGTAATTGTAGGTATAGAATGAAGTGATTCTTGGCTCAAGTGTTTATAGGTTGAATGTCCAATAGGAAAAGGGTTTGATTATGTTCTTGTTATAGAGTTTTGATTCATTTGGAGAATATATCTTGTTACGCATAGTGCTTCTTGAGAGTTAAAGACCGTAATGGGTTTGAGACTAAAATGTGTGAGAAAAGGAAAGTGGTGAGAAAAGCGCATGGTTAGCTAAAGTAGAATCGGATCGGACAAATGAGACAGAGTAAACTGTATATCCGGATAAAGTGTGTGAACACTATAGAATAGTGAATTGTCTTACGAGAATCGAATTTGATTATAAAGTGAATGGCGTATAATAAATGACTGCAATAGGTACATTGTTACTGATAGTGAATTGGAATTAATGTCACTGTATTGGTACCAAAGGAATGTAATTCGTCCCTGACGTGATTAAAGGAGGTACCAAAGAAATGGAAACGTACTCAATGGAACAGAAATTGGACTATATGGCATTGGGGAAAAAGTACTAGAGAAATAAAATGTGATAAGTGAATAGATTCGAAAATACCGAACTGAGTTATATATCGGAACCAAAGGTAGTGACAATTCTAGAAATGGTAAGTGAGATAGCTAAGAAAATGAGATCGTCAACTGATAGTTTTTTTCAAATCCGTTTACTGTACTAAGTGATAACGAGTTAGCCAAATCAGTAACTGAACCACAGACTGAGAGTGGTTATAGTGATCACTCGATAAGTGAATTATTAAGTGGGAAAGTGTATAGGATATATAGACTCATATGATTATTGTCATAGTGAACCGTTGACTGGGAATTTCGAGGACGAAATTCTTATAAGGAGGGGAGAATTGTAACATCCCACCCCCTCCTGGAAGGGTAAAATAGTAAAATTGGCATAGGATGGGATTGATAAGGAATAATCATTACTGTTCATGCATAATAGGATCGATACACAGTATCAATTGTGTATATGGAATTACAGTAAATGCATTCATGACATTCCCGGTAATTGGGCCTAAAGCAATTTTATTGGAATTAATGGGATAATTGAGTTTGGAAAAATTGATTGGACTGCACCATAAATGGTTTTACATTTTTAGGGATTTTTAGGAATTTTTCTGGATTTTTCGGAGAAAGTTCGGACCGCAAAATCGCGATGGCGCCTAAACATGTTTTGGAGTAGAAAAGGTGATTTTCGTGATTGAAAAATTATTTGGAGTGCATGTTACTGTTTTATAATTTTAGAGAATTTCATTAATTCTCGAAAAAATAATTGGGAAATTCTCGGATAGGATAAATCGCCAATTAGCGAACCTTCGTTTCTCGAGCAAAAATCGCTACCCACTGATACTGTAATATTGGGTATTTTATTTTGGGACTGAAAGTAGGGTCATTGGAGTGAAATGGAGTAAAATTTTGGACTGGATTAAACTAGTATAATTTGACTTTTCTTTGGATTTGAAACCAATCAAATTTTGCCATTTAAAAGCAACATTAGTGCACCCTCTCATTGCTCTCTCGGACATGTGTTGAAAGAAGGAAGGAAAGATGATTTTGTGCCTTATGTATAACTCATCCGAAACACAAACACAAAAAAAAAAGCTCTTCCTTCAGTGTAACCATCGCAAATTTAGCTCTTCTTTTCTCCACTTTTTCTCCATAGCTTTAAGCTAAGTTCTTTGATCTCATCAAAACTAAAAGATGAGTTTTGAGCATATTTGAGAAGGGAAGGAGATTGATCCTTGGTGAAGAAGTTGGAAAGTGGTTGTTGAGGTTTGAAGGAGGTTTTAAGTTGGTAAGTATTTACTTAAGTTTGATCTTTAAATGATGTTGCATATGGAAATAAATGTCATGATAGTATGGGGGTAGTTAATATAAGGATTTAAAGCATGTATAAAGTTCATGTAGACATTAAAGTGTTGATTATTATGATTTAAAATAAGGGGCATAAAGCTAAGTGATGACTGAATTGAAAGTAATGATATGGTTTGATTTTGAATTGATTATGGATAATTAATTGAGTATCTGAATTGAGGAATTTAATGCTGTAAATTTTTCAGTATTAACCCTAGTATCTGTGTGACTGGAGTAAGATTTAATTTGTATTTATTGTGATGTTTAATGATGTGAAAAAGGTATTGGGAGTGGTTGAACTAAGGTTAACCTTAAATCTGGAAAGTTGGAATTATAATTGATGTTACTGTTTTATTCATAATTTAATGTGTAGAAACGAAAATGAGGTAAGGTTAGTGGCCACTGAAACTTTGGACTGTTGGCTCCAATTTAGTGTGAAATAAGTGTTGTTGAATTCCATTGTTAGAAGGGTGGAATTTTGCATGGAAAGTTACTGTTCCATTGTCTGTGAACAGTAACCGCAACCATGACATCTGAGTTTTGTTGATTTTTATGAATTAATTGAGATGGAATTAGGGAGAATGGTCTTCATGGAAGTTGTAGAATATTTGATTATCTTTCCATTGCTACCGATCTTGCTATTTTTGGAATTATATATTGGGAGATATGAATTGATTACTAATGGCTGGTTTTGAGCATTTTGGATGAAACCTAGTTTAAGTGTGATTTTGTGAGTTTACTGATTTGAGGCAATTTTAACATTTTATGTGGACTGAATTGGTGTGAGTGAGCTTCTGAAAAGTTGTAGAGGAAGAGATTATCTTGAAATGGATATTTGGTATGTAATTTGTAGAAGTCAGAATTGGGAGATATGATTTTTCAAAAACTGACCCTACATTAGGTTATGAGTGGCTGATCATAACAGAAACTTCCATAATAATTTTGAAATTGTTAGAGATCGAATTGGATGTTGAGTGCTTCATGAAAATTGAAGTTTGAGATGTTATCTTTTCAGGGATATAAAGTTCTGAATTTACTGACTTGTATATAGGGAGTTATGCTTGTTGTAATGTTACTGCCCATATTGAAGGATTTCAGGGACAGTGACATTGAATGAATTAATTGACTGGTTTGGAAATAGAATTTGATTTTGGGTTGTTCATGAAAGTTGTAGAGGACATTGTGAACTTATTGACCATATTTTTGTGGTGATTTATTACTGAAGAATCGGTGAGTTATGAAATTGAAATTGTACTGCCCTGTGTTGATGGAAATTGAGTAGGCAGAAGGTTTGATGGATTATTTGACACCCTTAGGGTTGGAATTGATTTTTATGGTCTTCTAGAGAATTGTAGAGCTTTTCATAAGCTTTCCAATGAGGTATAGTGGGTATTTTTCTGATTTGTGTGCTAAGAATTAGAGTAGTTGGAAATTGGGATTGAAATCTGGAAAGAAGGAGGGCAAGGAAAAGGGCCGTCTCGCGAGGGCGACGTTTCGCCTCGCGAGGGCGAGATCAAAGGGGCTGGTCGCGAGGGCGACGCCTCGCCCTCGCGACGGCGAGGTGTATCTGCCTCATGAGGCGGCGCCTCGCCTCGCGACAAAACAGATGATTCCGCCGCATGAGGGCGTCTCGCCCATGAGGCGAGTTTCGTATATATATATATATATTTATTTTATTTTGATTATTTTTTGATATTAAATGGTACAATGGTTCTTTGTCAATTTCTTTCCGTCCGACGTCCGATTGACCTGATTCGAGGCATCGGATTCGTTGAACATTTAATTTCATATTGAGAAAACGGGAATTTTAGGCGGAATTTGACGTAGCCTATCGATTTTAACTTGTAAACACTGTTTTATTTAATTGGGGACCTATAGAGGTCCAAATTGCGCTTGCCGTCGGCGCTATGGATTTCTAATTTTTCATAGAATTTTATTATGGGAAAATATTGAATTAGGACCGGGAATTCATGAACATGCATATCTCATCAACATGAACACAAATTTCATATTTAGTGACTCGTACTTTTTCTGATTCATATAGAGGCCCAATTGGAGCGTCGATTGACCGACGTCACGGAGACTTCCCGGCATTAGCTCGGAAGTAATAGGTGAGTAACCTAGTTGGTTTCTCAAATTTCGGTTGTTTACATGCTCAACGTGAATTACGTGCAAAAGTGAATTGAATGATTACTGTCTGAATACTGGCATGTATAAGAGTGGACTATTGTATGTTTACTGATTTTACTGTACTGGGCTTTATAGCCAAAATACTGAATACTGCTATACTGGGCTTTATAGCCATATCATTGATTCTTGATACATGGGCCTTATAGCCAAACACCGTACATTCTTGAATCTCGCATTGCATGCATAATTGCATGATCGAGATAATGGGCGTGCCCCAAGTTGCTATTTTTCTTGATAAGAGCTTGAGCTCTCGTCTTGTATTGACCGGCCACGAGCCCGAGGGGAGAAATCACGACGCGTCCCCATCAACAATGAGCACTTGGGCACAATCTTGAATAATTGGAAAGAGTCACATATGCATTGCATTTGCACAAATGACCGCTACGTGACATATCTGCTTTCATAATGGTGCGTATTCTTGTGAATGGTTTCTTTATTCTTGGATATGGTTATTGACCGCTTATTGGTAATTGATGATTCTTGTCTTTGCTCAGACGCCACGGGCGTAATGCATGATTTGAGTGAACCATCGATGATGGTTTCTCCGAGTTCGCAAAACTCACCCAAAATTTGCATCTATTTTTCAGGTCCTGAAGAATACTCCGGTTGACACGGGAGTATGTCTACTGTAGACGAGTAAAGGTTAGAGGTCGGGATCAGTTCGTGTCTGCATTAGTGTTTTAGTAAATTGTATTCCGCAATCACTGTATAACAAGGCATTGTATATTTTACTGCATTGACTGATTATAATTATTACTGGATAACTGTAATAACTGAAACTGGTTTTTATTGAACACGGATTTTCATTACTTACTGTGTTTGCCGTGTGAACGTGGAGTTAAGGGCTCCAAAGAGAAAAAAAATGTATACTGAATTTTAAATCGACTGATGTAGTACGCCACTCTCGTGGGACATGGACTCGGATATCACCAACGATATCGGGTTCGGGTCTTACGGGTGTGGGGTGTTACATTGTCCCTCTTGGTTGAATGATGAGTGTGATGCTCTTAAATATGTCATTATAATCTTTGCTATATGATTTTATTAAAAATGCATTGTCCCTAATAAACTCACTCTAATACCACTTGTTTTTCTCGAATGGAACCTAAGTAGGGGTTGAATTGGCGGTTTATTGATAGGTGTTTTTATTATATTTTGCTAGATGTTTTAAGTGTGCTTTAAAGTATTTTTAGATCATTATCATGTGTATAGGCCCATAATTATATTATTGTTAATGTTTGTATGTACTCAAGTGTTTGCTTGGTTTAGAGCAAGAATTTAATCTTAATTTTGTATTTCATTAGGTGTTTGATATGTTTGTGAGTGTTAGAAATCAAGAAATTGAAGAATAAAGAAGATGGAGTAAGCTGGAAGCAACAATATGAGCACGATCGTGCCTTAAATAAGTGTTTCCGAGCGCTAATTTTTTTCATTTGTTTTAAGGTTCGAGCATATTTTGGAACCGAAAAAAGTGACAAAACCCTAGACACAACCCTAAGACCTTAAAGCATTATATAAGAAGAAATGCAATAAAAAACGTAGCAGTCAGTGAATCAAAGTGGATTAAAGTAGAGAGATCAAGAAAGCACCTAGAAATTCTAGCATTCCAGATCAAAAAGCAATTATATTTTTTATTCTTTTTCACTTATTTCTTTCATTATCATTAATGTGTAATCTGAATTCTAAGATGTTAAACATGTTTATAGATTTCTAAACTCAGATTAGGAATTATTCTGAATTTATTTTATAACCTTATTTATTGTTGAATTCAATATATTTCTAGATGTTTTTGATAATTGTCCATGTATAAACTTGACAACAAATCGAGAGAGTAAGTTAAAAGTAATTAGTGTAAAGTTGTATAACAAGAGTTGACAATTTAATAGGCCTATAATTATCAAATTAAAGATCAATTATAGAGATCTTGGTTTTGAAATTGATTATCTATTAGATAACTTCAAATCTAATTGAATAAGTAAGGATTGTTTTTGAATTGAGAGATTGTAAAATTGGATATTTCAAATTCAATTAGGGTTAATTAATTAGATCTTGACAGAGAGTAATAAATGCCTTAAGGAAGTCTAGGATCAAACAAATAAATTGAATTAATAATAGTAAATGAACAAAATAAAAAAAGAATAGTTCTTAAATATTCAATCTTGATCAAACCATCGATTTTGATGACATCTCACTTGTTATTTTATTATTTTCCTTTATTTATTTATTTATTTCAATTTTTATTTAAATTTAATTCAAATCAATTTCTAAATACCTTAGACAAATTTAGGTTCAAATTGTTAACTATTGCATGATTCTCGTGGGAACGATAACCTCTTATACTGCAAGATATGATCTGTATAGTTGTGACTATTGAGAGTTTTATTATTAGATATAAAACTTGCTCAACATGTTTATAGTGTCGTTGCTGAGGATTTAAACATTAGGATGAAGTGAATTCCTTTTATTTAAGGAATTGTTTCTCGTTCTTCTGTGATTAAGGTACCCAATCTAAAAAAAGAAATAATAAAAAGAAAGTTTGGATGGAAACTATAAGACCTAACGATCTAGACATCACAAGGCAAGAATGAGGAATCTAAATAGTTAAATGCCAAGAAAAGATAGAAAGAATAATGGTGGACTTCACAAGGCAAGGGTTTAACGTCTCTCATCAAGGAATTGCACAACCATCAATGCAAGTGACACACGATCTGTTAGAAGATATGGAGAATAATAGTTGTCTTTGGACATCAAAATGAATTAGACAACCATCAACCTTCTGGGATATAAAAAGAATGATTGCTACAGATTCACTGACAACATTGCAGGCTGAAATCAACAACCTCACTAAGCAATTAAACATCTTGACAACCATCTCTTTCTCTCTATTCAAAGCAATTTAGCACGGATGCAAGCTATGAGGAAAAAAGAGCCATATCACATCTGATTGCTTCTTAATGGAAAACAACAATGTGCAACAATTCCACTTTAATGGAGTACAATATGGTCCAGGAGGTAATAATCCTTACTTAAACACGTACAGTTCTGGGTGGCAAAACCACACAAATTTCTTTTGGTCTAACAATCAAGGACTCATATAATAAATCAAGGTTTACAGGGATTTCATACAAACAAGTCTAGAGTAAATGATTCAAAATTGGAAAAGCTTATAAACAAGCTTATGATTTTGGAAGGGAAATTTAAGCAAGTAGCGAAGACCCATGCCTCTTTTATTCACAATCTAGAGGTTCAAGCGGGTCAGTTAGTTAATGCATTATCTATAAGAAGTGTGGGAAACCTTTTAAAAGTAATATAGAAGTAATTCTAAGGGAGTAATTTAAGGTCATCACATTTAAAAGCGGGACAAAGCTAAAAGAACTAGTAGAAAAACAAGTTGAACCCCAACTTGTAGAAGAAAAAAAGAAGAAGAAAACGGATAAAAATAAGAATGAGGATCCTCCCTATGTTCCTCCTCTACGTTACCCACCAATACCATTTCTATAAAGACTTTAGAAGAATAGATTGCATATACAATTTGCAATGTTCATAGCAAAGATGAAGAAATTGCAAATTACCTTTCCCTTTGTGGAAGTTTGAAGAGCATACCCACGTACGCAAAGTTTCTTAAAGACATATTATCAAACAAATAGACTTGGGACGATAATCAAATGGTCCCCATGACGAAAAGCTACAACTTTGTAATTAGCAACCACACGCTCTCATAGTTCATAGATCCAAGGAGTTTTACTATAACCTCTGTAGTTGGTAATTTAGAATTTTCTAAATGCTTATGTGGCTTAGGTGTAAGTATTAATCTTGTCTTTGTCACTTTTCCAGAAAATTGGAGCTAGGAGATGTGAAGCCAACCTTTATGCTTATTCAGTTGGTGAATCAATCAATAAAGAAACCATTTTTTGTGGTGAAGGATGTGCCCATAAAAGTGGACAAATTTATCTTTCCTGTGGATTTTGTCATGCTAGACTTTGAAGAGGATTGAAAATGCCCACTAATTCTTGGTGGAACCTTTTTGAACACCGAATGAGCTTTGGTAGTTGTCCATGAAGGCAAGCTCATCCTTTGGAATGATGATAAATAAGTGAAATTCAATATAAGTAAGGTATTAGTTCGAAAGAGGGCAGCTCATTTATGAGAATTAATATGGTCAAATCTTTAAAGCAAAAGGAAGAGGAACATATGATAAAGAACGTAAAGCTTGAAGAATATAAGGAAGTATCTATTCAAGAAATGGACGAAGAAGAGGGGATAAAGGTGATTACCGAAGAAGAAGAATAGTTCACCTTTGTAGAGGATATGCTATTGGATTTAACTATATATTTAGGGAGTTTCATCATTCCCTATTTTATTGACAATTTGTTACAAAAAAGGACGTTACTAAACGTACTAGGTTTTCTTAATTTGATTAATTATGTCTATGTGATTGTCTTGTAATATGTAACTTATTTAAAAGCTACAAAACTAAAATTAAGCAACTTGGGTGGAAGCAAGCCACTCATCATAGACTCAAATTGAGGGTAGAAGGTAAAGTAAGTTAAGTTAATGATGTGAAACAAGTATTACTTGAGAGGCAACCCAAGAATTAGGATTTATATTTTATTTTATTTTATTAATACTTTGTTAGTTTTATATTTTATGTTTATTTTGTAGGGAATGAATGTTGGAATGTTATGGCATAGAGTGTCTCCAAATTCTATCACCTATATTATCACCTCCAAAGCATTATAAGTACTCTTGCTCTAACTTTTTCTTTGTTGTTATTTATCTTTATATATATTGTTCTTTTTTTTCCACATTACGGATAATGTGTTGCTCAAGTGAGGGGATGTATATGCAATAACATATCATATGTGTGTGAATTTTGCAGTTGTATATATCATGTGTGTGAATTTTACAATTGTATAGTTTTTTTGGGTTGGTATTGCATATATGTGCATTGTGCCAATGTGTTAATAGCAAGAATTGATTGGAATTAGTTTACTCTGAACATTGTCATCTGAATTGTAAAGGCATATTGACTTATGAATTTTTTGTTTTGAGTATCTTTAAGATGAATATGTATTTTAATTAGGATACGAAACCTATTTTATTCACTTTAGGCAATTTGTTGTATAGATTTATAATTATAAGTCAATTAAATTGGTTAGCTTATTAGTACCCTTTCACGAGAATGATTGATTAAAATAAAATGAGGTTGGCTACAAAATTAAAATAAATAAATAAAATAACTATTCTATTGCCTTTTAAAGAAAATCGTTAAGAAACAAAAGGCTAAAATGACAGTCAACCAAGATAGATAAATAAATAAAATGACTTAGTTGAGTAACTGGGGACATTCATGACAAGATGTTTTTTTCCACATAAAAGACTAGGTTATCATTAAAGAAAATATAAAATATATAAAATGGTGTTATAATAATTAAACCTATCAAATTTTAAAAATAGCAAGATTTTTCATGAAAGGTAACTTAGTAATAGTTTTCCTTTGTGATTGATTAATAATAATAAATGCATGCTTATAAGTGTCATAGGTGAATCAATATGGTGTTAATATTTGTTTAATATGTATATTCAAATCAAAGCACTTAAACATAGAAGGAATGTAAGTTAGTTTATTGTCACTATGTGATTGATTGATGTTTGAGGATAAGTCCATGAGATTTAACGCTATTGTACCATTATTGTATTATTGCATAACTATGTGTTTATGTATTTATGTGTTTTGTTTACTTGTGTTTTAAGTTTTGTTTGATGACAAGCAAAGATTTAAGTATAGGGATGTTAATAGGTATAGACTGTATTATGTTTGGCTACATGTCTAAGTGTGCTTTAAAGTATTTCTTACATGATTATCATGTATATAGGCTTAGGATTATCTTATTTTAATGCTTATATGTACTCTCAGTGTTTGTTTAGTTTAAAGCAAGAATTCAATCTTAATTTTATGTTTCATGAGGTGTTTGATGTGTTTGTGAGTGTTAGAAATCAGGAAATTGAAGAATAAAGAAGATGGAGTAAGCTGGAACATAATCGTGACTCAAAGAGCACAATTGTGCTAGAGAGTTTCTAGGCATGAATTTTTTCATCTTTTTTAAAATTCGAGGCTATTTTGGAACTGAACAAACTGGGAAAACTTTAGACATGACCCATGATGATAGCATTTCAAGGAGATTGGAGTGATTGGAGTGGATAAGAGGTCACCGGAGTAGTTTGGTAGAATTTGGCTAAGTGATGGTGGTGGAGGTGTTTTGTGCATAGGCTGTATTTTGGGCAATTTTGTGGAGAAATAAGGATGAACTAGGTTGAATGGGAATTGAAGGTCTTTGAGTCAGCTTTCCAATGGTTTAAGTTTAACTCAATTTGGATTTGTGGTTTGGGAGATATGATTGATTTAGTACAGGTTGCTTAGACTAGGTGGTAGAATGAAATGTATGTAGAAATTGAGTGTTTTGGAGAACAATCAAACCCAAACTATAGCAATTGGTTTGTTATGAACCCAAACAAAATTAACAAGTAAAATAAAGCAACAAAATAGAAATTTGAGTTGCAAAAACTTGAAAGGAAACTCTCACTCTTTTATTAATTCCTAAATCTTACAAATGGAAAGAAACTTGACTTAAATAAGCAAACAAAAGGTAGAAGAATTTGGATGACCACGTGCAGTCCAACCACACATTCTTTATGACTTTAAATGACTTTAAAACATACTTAATATGGCTCATAACATTTGTCATTAACTTGTCATTAAAAGAAAACAAGAGCTAACTAAAAATGACACTAAATGAGCATTAAATAGCTCTTATTCAACGCAAATTTAATGATAGATAAGAGAGTTGAAACCTGGCCAATAAGTCACTATATTGGGCAGCAAGTTGACTTCTCTTGGCTAGCCTTGGACTCTTTAATGGGCTGAGAATAAGCTTCAGTTAAATCATAATTGTTGGACCCCGTCTCTGAGGCCCAACATTCGGAAACACACAAGCATAGAAGACCCAAAACCGACAACAATACTGACCACAATCTGGGAAACCTCCAATAGAAAGATTCAGATCGGCTTTCTAAGAAAATTTGTTCTCTCTACTATAACGATTCCAATATCACTAAAACGCTCAATTTGGATTAAAAATCAAGGAGTTATGGCCAAAATACTATCTAAAGAAAAACAGTAAAAAACTGAACACTCTAACGAATTCATGCCAGAATTTGAAGGTTTTTGAGGCTAAATTGCCGATTGGTTCCATCATAAAACTTGTATATTTAAGTCTCTAGTTTAATTTAAAACAAGAATTGATCCGATCGGAACTCTATAGCTCAAGATATTTCAAAATCATTGAAGTATATTTAGACTTTATCAACCGACCATCACACTTTGTTTCAATACACCTTTTTCACTTTAAAAGCAAAATTGATTAATCGGGTTAGGAAAGATAGGAAAATGTCTTAGGAGTCTATCGCTTCAAAAATGAGGTCGATCGGAGGTCTGAGCAAGAAGTTATGGCCAAAAGAAGGAAGAGGGATCGGTCGGCCAAGAACCGACCCCAATGACGTGCATCGCTCGCCTAAAGGGCGAGCGATCTGAGCGCCCGGCGCCTCGCCTGCGCTGGGAGAGCGCCCGCGGGAGGCGAGCCTCTCGCCTGCACGGGGCGAGCACATCGCCCTCACGGGGCGAGCAACCCGCAGCCCGACCTATCAGACTTCTAACCTTAATATCTTTTGACTCTGAGTTCCGATTTTGACAAACTTGGTATTGATAGAAAGGTAAAAGAAAAATCTACAATTTTCAAGAAGAACTCAAAGACAAGCTCGGCCACTAAAGGGATCAAAAGTTCACTCCAAGACCAATCAACTAGCTCCTCTAAAATAGTACCCAGATTTGCAAATACCATAACTTTTGACCCAGAACTCCAAATTTAGCAAACTTGGTATCTATGGAAAGGTAAAAGAACGCTCTACAACTTCCATGAAGATCACTGATCCAATTTCCAACTCTATAAGGGTCAAAAGTGGACTCAAATCTCTCTGCTAAAATCTGTCATTTAGACAGCACCTGCACTTAATTCTAACAACTCCTATCTACCAATTAACGCACCCTAAAATAGCTCATAATACATCATGGAAAGCTCTACAGCTCGCCTAACAACCTCAAGGAGTCTAAATAATCCTATACGACCTATAACAATCCAAAATTTGGCTGAATGCACAATATATCCAAAATTGATCGCATGAACACATCAGCCCAGAATTTCAATAGCTCATAAACCTTAGCAAATTCCCAGCTAGCTCTCCCAAAGCAAAATTTCAACAGAAACTCAACAATTAAAAGACTCATACACATACCCTTTTCGAGATCACACACAGATCGCAATTCAACATAAACATATGAAGAAGAGAGTACTAGAGCTCTCATTCTCTTTTTAAACATAACAAAATTTCATACACAGCTTTAGTTACATATCGGCCTATTCATCAGGAGTCAAGTGCAAAATACAAAATATGAGATGCTCAATGATCGATATGCTTATAAAGCTATTCCAACAGCTAGTTACTAACTTAATAAAAAAGTGTCTAAGATTCTTAGAGTTATGCCCGATGCCTTGCAAGGTTCAGCGCTCAACTTGATTTGCATCTGAGGAGGGAGAATGGGGTGAGCAAAATACGGCTCAGTGGCTAACACCTTTATAGCCATCAAGTAATGAGCCATACATCACATAATCAAGAATCCAAAGAATTAGCAATCAACATATTATGCATAAATACCCAACTTTATCACATAAATCACAATTAACCGAACTCATCACCTAAAGCATAACATGAAATCTTCTATCAGTTAAATCACGTATTATGCATCATAAACACCAAAAATGATGAAATGCACACAATTGGCTCGAGAGTTCCATAAACATGAAAGAAACTGAAGTTTACCGTAAACACGACGAGTCCGATTTCTCAGGATCTCGTGGCCTCAACCGGGTAGCCAGGAGAAGGCTAGGGGGTCATCGTGCACGAGACTAACGAAACAGGTTCTCTCTCGCCCAATCACAACCAATTTATGCTCACATATTCAAACACAAGAATAACATTTTATGCTTCTTTCATTCTATCGAATCATCATAGTTTCATACTTTTCTTCAAATCAAAGGAAATACACTTTCAATATACACACAATTTAACAAAGGTTGCACACATAGGGCATTTGCCCATTACACAACGACTATAAAAATGTTACCCACCTAACGTCGGGATCCGAATTCAAGATTGCCCTTCCTCCTTGTCTTGAGTGGGGTTTTCTTGATTTCCTTCAATTAAACCATACTCCATTTAATGAATATATTTTAAAAGAAAGGCATAGCATTCATAAATCAAGCAAAGATAAAAATAAACTTTAAACCTAACCTACCCATAAGCCATCTATGCTAGAATAACCAAAACCTTAACTTAGAAATCCCAAAATTCCTTTGATTTCACCTTCTCTTCTTTCTTTCCTCAAACCCTACACAAACCCTACACAAACCCTAACTTCCATTTTATCCCATTATTGAACCTAACATAAACAAGGGTGGAACTAACCTTCAACAAGTAATTTCTTCTTCTTTTTCTTCTTCTTTCTTCCTCCCTTCAAGATTTCTACGACTCTCTTCCACCTAGCCGAAAGCTCCCTCTTCCTTAGCTCACATTTTTGGCTTCTCTTCTTTTGGTCCACGACACTTGCTTCTTCTCCTTAACAACTTAATTCACTTATTTCTCAATTTAAAGCCCTCCTCCAATACTACGTAGTTTTAAGCTCTCCTTATAACTTACAATGCTTTTGGGCTCTCCTCCTTCTACTTATCCCATTAACCTCTAAAGCCCATTCTTTTTAACATGCCCTTATTTGACTCATATGGCTCTACACTCACAAGCCTACTACCAATTAATCCAATTAATTCTAATCCTTCACTCTAACTTCAAAATTCTAATCCCAATCATACTTGCTAATTCCAAGACTCAACAAATATATATATATACAATTAAAACAATTAAAGCAAAAATAAAGAATAAATCAAATAATAAAATAAAATAAAATAAAAAATTTTCGGGGCCCAACAATTCTCCCCTCTTAAAAGAATTTCGTCCTCGAAATCCTTACTTGAGTCCATGAAGAGGTATGGGTACTTCTCCTTCATGGCTTCCAAAGGCTTCCAAGTTGCTTCTTCCATCGAATGGTTCCTCCGCAAGACCTTAACCAGCTTTACAATCTAATTCCTTAACACCTTTTCCTTTGAATCTAAGATCTTCACTGGTTGCTCCTCATAAGTTAAATCCTCCCTCAACTGAATCTCTGAAGGTTGAACTATATGTGAAGGATCCGATCTGTACTTCCTCAGCATTGACACGTGGAACACATTGTGAATCTTAGATAACTCCATTGGCAAATCTAACTTATAAGCCAAAGGCCCGATCCTCTCAATGATCTCATATGGGCCTATGTACCTCGGGCTAAGCTTGCCCTTTTTGCCAAACCTCAAAACACCTTTCCATGGAGAAGCTCTAAGAAATACCTTTTCTCCCACTTCAAATTCCATCTCTTTCTTATGGGCATCCGTGTAGCTTTTCATCCTATCTTGAGCTGCTTTAAGCCTCTGCTTCACCAATTTAACTTTATCGACTGTAATCTATACCAACTCAGGTTCTAAAAGCTTCCTTTCACCTTCCTCATCCCAACAAATAGGAGTTTTGCATCTCCTACCATACAAAGCCTTATAAGGTGCCATTTGGATTCCCGAGTGATAGGAATTATTGTAAGAAAACTCAATCAAAGGTAGGTGATCATCCCACGAACCTTTAAAATCCAAAGCACAAGCTCTCAATATTGCCTCCAAGGTCCGTATTGTCCTCTCCGATTGTCCATCAGTCTGCGGATGGAAAGTTGTACTAAAATGTCATCTAGTCCCCAGAGCCTCCTGCAAGCTTTCCCAAAATATGGAGGTAAACCTAGGATCCCTATCAGAAACTATTGAGCTTGGAATCCCATGAAGTCTGATTACCTCATCCACGTACTTTTTGGCCAAAACATTCAAGGAATCTGTCTGTCTAATAGGCAAGAAGTGTGTTGACTTGGTTAACCTATCAACAATCACCCATATTGCATCATACTTCTTGCTAGTCCTTGGTAATCCCATCAGAAAATCCATGGTAATCTTCTCCAATTTCCATTCTGGAATCGACAAGGGATTAAGCTTGCTTGAAGGTGCTTGGTGCTCAGCTTTAACTTACTGACACACTAAATATCTTTTAGCGAATTCTGCCACATCTTTTCTCATTCCCTTCCACCAAAAATGTTCTTTCAAATCTCGATACATCCTAGAACTCCCTGGGTGCATTGCATACGGAGCATTATGCGCCTCATCAAGGATCTCATCCTTCAGCTCTAACCTGTCTGGAATACACAATCTATTGCCCATAACCATCAATCCATCTTCCTTCACCTCTACTTCAGAAGGTTTGCCATTCTTTACCTCTTCTCTAATCTTACTCAAGTACTCATCCTATTCCTGCAATTCTTTGATCTTCTCCTTCAATACTGGTCTCACTCTAAAATTTGCCAAGATACAATCAGGTTCAACTTGTCTCAACGTCACCTCAAACCTGGCTAATTCCTTCAGTAAGGGAAGATACACCGTTTCCATATGTGCCATAGTGGACTTCCTACTCAGTGCATCTGCTACCACATTAGCTTTCCCCGGATGGTAGTCGATCATCAAGTCATAATCTTTTAATAATTCTAACCATCGCCTCTGTCTCAAGTTCAACTCTTTCTAGCTCAACAGATACTTAAAACTCTTATGGTCTGTAAACACCTTAGTGGTAACTCCATATAAGTAATGTCTCCAAATCTTCAATGCGAAAATTATAGCATCCAACTCCAAGTCTTGAATAGGATAATTCATTTCATAAGGCTTTAATTGCCTAGAAGCATAGGCAATCATTTTCTCTCCTTGCATCAATACACACCCTAAACCCTTCCTAGAGGCGTCACTGTATACAATGTATCCATCATCACCATAGGGTAATGTCAAAATCGGTGCAGTAGTAAGCCTATTCTTCAATTCCTCAAAACTGCTCTGGCACTCCTCAGTCCACTCAAATTTCTTATTCTTCCTCGTCAATTTGGAAAGTAGGGCAGCTATCATAGAAAAGCCCTCCACAAACCTCCTGTAATATCCGGCTAATCCCAAGAAACTTCTCACTTCAGCTACATTCTTAGGTGTTTCCCATTCAACCACAGCTTCTATCTTTCGTGGATCCACATGCACTCCGCGTTCTAAAATCACATGCCCCAGAAATACCACTTCTCTTATCCAAAATTCGCATTTATCGAATTTGGCATACAATTCATTCTTTCTCAAGGTCTCCAAGGCAACCCTCAAATGATCCTCATGCTCCTTATCACTCTTAGAATAGACCAATATATCATCAATAAAGATAATGATAAATTGTTCTAGGAAAGACTTGAAGACTCTATTCATCAAATCCATAAAGACCGCAGGAGCATTCGTTAACCCAAAAGGCATAACCAAAAAATCAAAGTGGCCATACCGTGTCCTAAAAGCAGTCTTTGACACATCGGTCTCCCTTATCCTTAACTGATGGTAACCCGATCTCAAATCTATCTTGGAAAAGACTCTCGCCCCTTGCAATTGGTCAAACAAATCATCTATACGCGGGAGCGGGTATCTATTCTTAATGGTGGCATGATTCAGCTTCCTGTAATCCACACACATCCGCTACGACCCATCCTTCTTCTTCACAAAGAGAACCGGAGCTCCCCACGGTGAAGAGCTCGGCCTAATGTAACCCTTCTCTAATAAGTCCTCCAATTGCTCCTTAAGCTCCTTCAATTCTGCCAGAGCCATTCGGTAAGGTGGAATTGAGATCGGCGTAGTGCCTGAAAGAAGCTCAACGGGAAACTCAATTTTCCTAGGTGGAGGTAGTTCTGACAATTCCTCGGGAAAGACATCCGAGAATTCCCTGACTACAGGTATGTCTTCCAACCTCCCTCTATCTGCCTTCGTGTCTAACATATAGGCCAGATATGCTTCAGACCCCTTACTCATCATTCTCTCTGCTGTCATAGCTGAAACAATCCGAGGCGGACTGGCTTTTCTATCTCCCATGAATACCACTTTTCTGCCATTCTCTAGCTCGAACTCCACTGTCTTCTGCTTGCAGTCTAAGTTGGCATGATACTTTTCTAATGTATCTATACCTAGGATCACATCCAGTCCCCCCATCTTCAAGGGCATCAAATCCACCACAAAATTTTCTCCACTAATCCCTATCTCACACTCTCTATATGCTTGACTGATAATAATATACTGGCCGATCGGAGTACTCACCATCAGCGAAGTATCCAATGGGCTCAAATTCCTCCTAAGTACAGTCCTACCCAACGACACAAAATAATGGGTAGAACCCGGATCAATTAAAATAAGAACATCATCATCAAACAATTTTACCATACCCGTCACCACTTCTGGAACGGTCTCTGCCTCCTCTCGAGTCATTGTAAACACTCTAGCTGATGCTTGCCCCCTGGATCTGTCTGGAGGATGTACTCTCTTAGGTACTCCAGAGCTACCCACTTCAGTCACAGCCTTCTGTCCCGCTGTATCTGTCCTCCTAGAAGCTTGCATCTGTAATCCCTCTCTTCTGTCCGGCTTAGGACACTGTCTAGCTATGCGTCCTCTCTGTCCACAATTGAAGCATGCTCCTGTTAATTTGTGACATTCCCCCTTATGGAGATTCCCACAGTGCTCACATTTGGGAAGAGGTAGCCTCTCCTCATCTCCTCTTCTACTGCCGCCCACCGTTGAGGCTTGGTGAGAAACAGTAGAAGTCATCATAGGTCTAAGGCCGGTTCGCACTGCTGCATCTCTCCTCATACTGAACAGGAAAGGTTCTGGTACTTCTCCCAGGTACAAAAGTACCACCTCCCTTCCCGAACTGCTCTCTTCCCTTTCTTTTCCTGCTAACTGCACTCTTGATGTTCTCAATGTTCTCAACTCTCAATGCTGCTTAAACCAACTGTTGAAAGTCGCCAAAGTTCTGCACTATAGCTAGGTGCAGGCCCGACTCAAACCGACAGCACTTTGCAGCCTCACTGAACATCATCTCTGAAGCATACCTTGATAACTGAGTAAACCGACGCTCATATTCAGCAACTGTCATCTCCCTCTGGGTGAGACTCAGAAATTCCCTCTGCTTCTGCTGAATATACACCTCAGATAGATATTTCTTCCTGTAAGCAGCCAGGAAGTCTCCCCATGTCAACCCTATCGGCTTCAGCTGACTCCCCGGTACACACTCCCACCAATGCAAGGCATCACCCTGGAGTAAACTGGCAGCATAGACCACTCTCTCATCATCCTCGCACTCCATCTGATCTAAGACCCTCTCGGTCTTCCTCAACCAGGTCTCGGCTTCCTCAAGATCCGTGGTCCCGTAGAAGTCCTGACGTAGAACCGAAGTTACGAACAGAACAAGAACGTTTAGACTCCGTTCAGGAGTTTAATCAATGTCGTTTGATTGGACGAAAAGAGAAACAAGAACGACAAGCGATCTTGAAAGAATGGCAAAGCCAAATTCTAGAATGAAGTTTTTATTCCAAAAATTGATGATCTTCTGAAAACATAAATAAGGCCTATTTATAATGGCCAAAAGTCCTAATCCAACTCCTAACAAGATTAGGAAAATAAACTCCTAATAAACTAAACAAGGATTTAGAATCCTTAATAAACTCCTACTGCTAACTAGAATTCCTAACTAAGCAAGGATTTAGAATCCAAACATACACGGCATCATAGAATTTAAGTCTATTTTCGCATCCTACCGCAAACCTTGTCGCGGTCAAGATCTTCCATGTAATCCAAAGCTAACTGGTCCGCATCATTCCCTTCCACTTGTAAAGAACTCGACCTCGAGTTACCATCATCAGGGTGATAAAGGTAAAGATCCGCCACGTTAAACGTCTTGGATATCTTCATATGATCTGGAAGGTCAAGAACATAAGCATTGTCATTGATCTTCTGAGTTATATTGAAAGGACCAATCTTCTTTGGATCTAGCTTTTGCTGTCCTCCTCCACGTTCCTTCCGCAAGTACACCATAACTTGATCACCAACCTTGAAGGACTGGAAACGTTTATGCTTGTCAGCGGCAATCTTGTGCTTTTCATTAGACTCCTTCAGGTTCTGCCTCACCTGCTTAAAAATATCAACATACTGGTTGGCCAAATTGTTAGTTGTATTGGACCCCGAATCTTTTTGGTAAGTTAGGATTATTAAATAAGGATTTTTGAATGATTATTCATGAGTAAAGAAGTTAAGAATTCTTGAAATTGAAATGAAATAGAAGATATGGTATAAATACGAGATGGATTAATGTGGAACTAATTGACATGTTAATATGCTTAAGGTAAGGTGTCATGAAATTAGGTGGCATGATTTAATGGGATTCAATGATTGTATTTTTGTGGACTAAATTAGCATGTTAAGAAAATTTGATTAACATGTTGATTAGACTAAGACTATATGACATGGATTAAGTGTATTAAGGTATTATGCAGGTTATGAATGTATTAAGGGTTAAATGGGCCTTGGACTCAAGTTGGGCTTAAGTGGTGATAAAAAAAAAGAAGAGGATTAAATGAGAGTAATGAGTTAGGTGGCATGAATTAATACAATTAAATGTGTTAGTTGAATTTAAGAGTTTAGAGTTTAATTGTGCCTAAGAGAATGATGGGCCTAAATCAAATGAAAAGAAGAAGAAATGGTTTGGACTTAAGTGATTTAGTAGGATGAGAAGAAAGAAGGAAGAATAAATTGGGCTTTGGGTCCAAACGAAATGAATAAAGAAGAGAGGATATAAATGAAATGGGCTTAAGTTGTAGTAGGAAAATAAGAAGGAAGGAATTAAATGAAGTGGACTTGGGCCTTGGGCTTGAGTTAAATGAAGAAGGAAGTATAAAAGGAAGGAGATGAAATGAATTGAGGTAGGAAAAGAAAAGAAAATAAGTTGGGCTTAAATGAAGAAGTGGGCTTGAGTAGTATGAGTAAAATGAAGAAGGAAGGAAGAAGGAAAGAAGAGGGAAGTGAATGGGCTTTAGGGCTTATGGGCTTAAGTGAGTAGGAAGGAGTATAAAAGGAGGAAAGTTAAATGAATTAATGGGAGAATAAGAAGAAGAGGAGAAGAGTAAATGGGTTTAAATGAAGAAATGGGCTTAAGTGACCTAGGAAGAGTATAAAAGGAAGGAGAATAAGTGAGTTAGGGTAGGAAAGAAGAGAAGTTACGAAAATTGTGAGGAGAAGAGAGAGAGTTTCGTGCAAGTGGAAAGAAGAAGGAGAAAAGAAGAAGGAGCTTGCTAGGGTTGGATTTTCCAAGAGATTTAAGAGGTTTTTAAAGAAAGTTCAAGAGGAAAAAGTGTGGGAAATCACTAGAGCTTCACTTTGAACCAAGGAATCACTTGGTTAGCTAAAGATTCAAGGTAAGTTCTTGATTTAAGGTTAAGTTTTTGGTTGGGTTACGGTTGAGAAAGCCTAGAAAATGAATGGGTATTGTGATTCCAAGATCAATTTCATGATTTGTGTCCTTAGGATTTGTTGTATTTTGGATGACTTTTGATTTGGGAATTTGTGTTAATTTTGAGGAAAATGGTGAGAGGCAAGAGGAATGGAAAGCAAGGGAAGGTTTTCAAGCAAGGAATCATAAGGTAGGTTTTATGTTTATAGTTAAATGATGGGCCATTAATATATCTTTCAAAAAAATTACGAATCTAAAAATGCTTTCAAATTTATTGTTTTTAAATGCCTTGAGAAATTGCTATCATTGATGTATAATGGTATGAATGATTTGAAAATGTTATGTGAATTGGATGATTGATGATTTGATATGTGAATGTGGTTGTTATGTGATTTTGCTTGAGGAATGATGATGCATTGCATATGAAATGCTTTATGATCATGAAATGATTTATGAAAATTTGCATGATTTATGCAAAACAAGATTTCCAAGATTTTTGCCTTTGGGCAATCAAGTTTCAAGACATGATTATATGTTATGTGGGTTAGGTTAAGTCCACCCAAGAAAAGTCTCGTGCGATGACCATGAAAAGCCTTCACTTTTTGCCCGATCGTGGCATAGGATGATCCAATATTTGGACTCCTCAAGATTTGCTCATATAAGCTCATTAAATGAGACTATATGGTTGCCAAGAATTGTGGACTTGCCAAACCATTATGATGTGTTAGGTGGTATGTGATATATGATGTGAATTATGACAAGTTGAATTGCATTCATGATTTCATGAAAGTTTGAAAAATGCATGAATTGCGTTTATGATTTTATGAACCTTTGAAAAATGAATGATTTGTGATTTCAAAAAAATGACAAGATTTCTTAGTTTATGATTTTATGAACCTTTGAAAAATGAATGATTTGTGATTTCAAGAAAATGACAAGATTTCTTAGTTTATGATTTTATGAACCTTTGAAAAATGAATGATTTGTGATTTCAAGAAAATGACAAGATTTCTTAGTTTATGATTTTATGAACCTTTGAAAAATGAATGATTTGTGATTTCAAGAAAATGACAAGAGTTTTGAAGAAAACAATGTTTTATGGTCCAAAGGAAATTTATATGGAAATGGACTTCTAAAACTACTTTATTCATTATTTGGTTATAAGCATAGAACCTATTGGGCTCCCCAAGCTCACCCCCCTATTTTCCCAATTTTCAGGTTTTTAGCAAGAATCCAAGTGGAAGGGGATCAAGGCATCTTGTGCTTGTTTTATTGTGTATTTGAAGTTTGGTTATGTAAATGTATAGTTGTAATTCAAATGAGCAATTGAATAAGGCAAATGAGATATTTGTTATTGGTCTTGGAATTTGGCTAGAAAATGCCAATGAAATTGTAAAACTCTTATGTATGATGATTAATGCAATATGGACTTGAGTATGGTTGTGAATGTACAATTGCATATAAACGAATAGGGAGCAATGGTTGAAAGTTAGCATGATGCCTAAGTCTTGTTTATGAGGATATCTTTGATGGTTGCGTAGGAATTTAGGGTTTGATGGACAAATCAATCAAGAATTGATAGAATGATAAAATAAGTTTGATGTTTGGAGTTGTTATGAAGTATTTTAATAGTAGAGTAAGTGAATCTTGCAAAATTATAAGTAAATTTGGTGTAAGGAATAAGTTAGAAAGCATTGGTGAAATGTTGTTGTTGTTATGGCAGAAAGTTACACAGTGTTAGGCCCCGAATTTTCTTTATGATGTCATTAAGCATGACTTGTGGTAATTATGTGATTATGTTTTAATTTGAGTTAATCGGGGGTATTAATGCGGAATTAAGGTTTAATTATGGTTTAAATGATTTTGGGCTTTGGCTTATTAGGAAGGGCCCAAGCCCTTAGGGTTTAAAAGAGAAAGGACTATAAAAGAGAAGGAAAAGAAGAAAAAGAAGAGGAAAAGAAGAGAGGAAGAGTGTGGCCGTCGACGGAGAGGAGAAGAGGAAGAGAAGAGTTGCGATTTCGATCGGTTTCGACGATTCTAAAGCCTCAATCTGTAAGTTTTCGACCTCCTTATCATGTTTTCATTTGGATTAAACATTGTAATGGCTTGGATTGAGAGAAATCGATGTTTTAGGATTTTAGGGTGAAAAATTGGGAAAATCCTTAGATTGATGATTTTAGGATGAATCTGAAGCTTAGAATGAGTTAGAATGGTAGTATAAGCCTTGATCTATGCTTTGCATGTGGTAGATTTGAGTTTGGAGCGAATCGAGCTTGGGTTATGCAGAAATTTGGGGTTCGAGTCGAGTTCGAACGAACGTCGCGACGAGCGTATGAATGTCGCCGCGGCGTGGGGAGGGAGCCACGCCGCGACGTGTGAATTAATTTACGTTTATTCGCCGCGACGTGTGCTCTGCTGTGGACGTCGCGACGAATGATCGGAGACGTCGCGACATGTGACGTTTGGTTCGCGGCGAACCTTCGCTTCACCGCGGCGATAGGATTATTCGTCGCGACGAGCGTCTCTTCGTCGCGGCGATCCCCCTGTGTTTCCGAAATAAGATTTTCATATTTTTGGGAATATCTTTTGGTATAGATGTCCGATTGAGGTGAATTTGGATTCATTGTGACCTAGAAATAAAGGGCTCCGAGTTGTATGAAGTCGGGAAGTTCGGAATTTGCCTCGCAGGGTTTGGAATTTTAGGAGAAGATCGGATATAGATTTTTAATGCTTTCTTTGGATTCCAAGCTTCGCACATTTACTATAGATATTGACTAAATGGAACTTGGTTGTTTTAGGAAACCAAGTGACCGATTTTATCGCAAGAAGAAGGACATCGAATCTCAGTTCTCGGCGATTAGAGGTGGGTAATATACTTATAGTTATTGTGTGATTAGGCAATTTCTTGCCTATGTATGAATATATGTTATATGCTATGCATGTTAAATGTGATGAATAGAATGACTTTGATTTATCTATTTTGACATAATCATAGGAATTGATAGAAGTGCATTCTGATTTTGAGCATGTTATGCCTCGACTTCGGTCATGGCATTTTGGATAAATGAGAAACATGAAAACCTATCATTTGATAAAATGATTTCGAGTATGATTATGTGATTTTGTTTGGGCGAGAGTGGAACCATTTCGTTCGTCACGTGCACGTTGACAAGAGCCTTCTCCGGCTGCCCGCTTGGGCCTATGAGTCGAATGGACTCATTTCGTTCAGGATGTAAACTTCGGTTTCTTCCTTTTGTTTCCATGGAACCCTCGAGCCATTGTTATGTGCATTGCATATGTGAATTGATTATTATGACGCATACTATGTGACGTATTTATGAACTGCATTAATTATAATGAATGTGTACTTTAGTGATTGGCATGTGAATGTCTGATGTTGTATATAGATATAATATATATACATTCATATGCTGGGATTTGTGCTAATTGCCAATGGCTATAATTATATTAGCCACTGAGCTGTGTAGCTCAACCCATTCCTTTCCCTCCTCAGGTGCAGATCCGGTTGATCGTTGACTTTGCGCGGCATCGGAAACTTCGGTCAAATTAGGAGCTTTGTATTAAGTTCGTATTTTGTTGGCCCTCCGAGCATGTTAACATTGAGCATACTTACGTATTTTTGGATTTAGATTTCATTTTGTATTTTGCTACATTTGAGGATACTTGTTGACTTTTCTTAATTTGCAATGATATGAAATCCCTATGGTTATAGGGTCTTTAATGTATGGTTGTGTATATTCTGGCAATGTATGTATGTATTAATTGATCGATTGTGCCTAAATGTTGGGATCGGGTCCGCGGTTTGGGGCGCTCGGTGCGGGCGCGACCCGAGGGGCCGCCCTCGGGATTCGGGCATCCGGGGCCCGGGCCCAACACACAGTCTATGTAGCAATGGTTGAAAGTTAGCATGATGCCTAAGTCTTGTTTATGAGGATATCTTTGATGGTTGCGTAGGAATTTAGGGTTTGATGGACAAATCAATCAAGAATTGATAGAATGATAAAATAAGTTTGATGTTTGGAGTTGTTATGAAGTATTTTAGTAGTAGAGTAAGTGAATCTTGCAAAATTACAAGTAAATTTGGTGTAAGGAATAAGTTAGAAAGCATTGGTGAAATGTTGTTGTTGTTATGGCAGAAAGTTACACAGCCTGTGTGAATTTTCACACAGACTGTGTAACTTTAGGTGCAGGAAGATGGTAGTGGCAGAAAGTTACACAGCCTGTGTGAATTTTCACACAGACTGTGTAAATTTCAGGTGCAGGAGATGGCGATAACGATGGGTTACATGTACTGTGTGAATTTTCACGCAGACTGTGTAAATCCATGGTGCAGGGAGACGCAGTAGCAGAAAGTTACACAGCCTGTGTGATTTTCACACGGTCCATGTAACCTGATAATGACAGAATTTCGAATTTTGGTCTTCACAAAAGTTGTAGCCCTAGATGTCTATTTTCTAACCGTCTAAGAACGAAGTTATTACGACATCTATAGTGAAAGTTATGGCTTTTGCTCCAAAAGATATTCAATTTGATTTTTGGTATGAGCATAGTCTATTCTTTTGGGGCGTAAATCGCTCATCCGACCTCCAATTGAGGTGAGGTTTGAACCATTGGATTCATAAGACATATATCTTTCTCTCCATAAAATTTGGTATCATTTGGAGTTAAATTGAGAAAGTTTGAATCAATGTAAGTTAAAGGCCGGTTAAGAGAGTATGTTTCCGGTATGAAATCTTTTAGGTTGTTGGAGTGTATCTTGAGTTATAGAATTCCGATTGGAGCGGTTCTTGTCTTAAATTAAACAAGAGTCATAAGGCTATGAATTACAAGAGAATTCCAAATGAAATTTAAGAGTTTAAGTTTTTGAAATTCGGTGAACGCGTAGTGGAAATAAGTTCAAGTATGATGATTAGGTACATAGGCACACTACGGAACTTTGGTAAGTAAATTTTGGGAGCGTTTTGAGTATGAGAATGAATTCATAATGTCTTTAAGGGTTCAAGGGATTAAGAATGAAAAAAAAAATTTATAACCCTTCGAAGTAATACGCACGCTCAGGTTTCACGATTTTGAGCAAGAGAGTTGGGTTTCGAGAATGGGGTCCAATATTTGTGGTAACAAAGCAAGAGCAAAAGTGGGAAGTTATGTGCAGTTGGGTCTCGGATCCAACAGTTGGGGTCCGATCTACGGGTCGGGTCCCGACATTTGTGGTATCAGAGCGCCGGAATTGAGATCTTGTATGGGTGCATATGTAAAAGTCACATGTAAGAGCAAATTGTTAAGAGTTTGGGCCAATCGAATTAGTGAATAAATTGAAGTTGTGGATTAGTGGAAATGAGAAATAGTACATGGTCAAACATGACCGGTAATGAGTCAATGCATCTGTTGATGAAATCGAATATGGTATCAATGACATACTATGGTGCTTATCCTTGAATGTGGGAAATATGTGAATTATGAGCATGAATTGTTTGAGGAAAAGTAGGGGGACAAGGATTAAGGGGTTCAAGTAGAACTTCATGAAAGTCGAAATTGTTATGGTTTTAAGAAGATGAAACCGGAACCCCAGTGGGTGCATGCTTATAATAAATTCAATAAGCCAAGTTTGTTTTCATTAAATCAAGCAAGAAAATTTCATAATTTAAATTGCATCATAATCGTTGCATCAGTTGTGTATTGAGTGCATTATGAAATGTTGCATGTTTAATATGTCGATTATGTGAATGATTGATGAAATGACTTTAAAAAGGGGTTTTCTTTTTAAGAATACAAGTTTATGAAATTATGCTTTCAGACATGATTTGCGCAAGAATATCATATTGTGAAAAGCAAGTTTACAAGAAAGTGCCATTACGAGCACCAAGATTACAAGTTTTTGAAATCTATGTGCTGTATGAAATATGTGATGATTTTATTTCCACAAGTTTAAGTCAATGGCAAATATATATACATACATATGTATATATGTAAGATGTGAAGTGAAGGATAATGGGACAATGAGATGATTGATAGTAATGTTTGTATAAGTTCAAGAAGGTCAAATTGGTTGTTGTTGGGAGTATTTGTATGGAAATCCATAATTATGCACAAATGAGTGTATTAAGCACATAAGTAGAGTATGCGTGAAGATGATAGAGGAAGAAACCTATGATTTAGTGAATATTATTAGTCATAGTTTCCCATAGTTTAAAGCCTAAGTGATCAAGTAGACATAGATTGAGGGTTGTTGATGATGTTATAATAAGGAATAAATTCTAAGATCAAGAGAAGGATATTGTCTAGGATTAATGAAGATCAAAGTATTAATCATGTAAGAGATTGATTTATGAATTGATGAAGATAAGTTTGTGGATAAAATATGATGATGATAATAGGAGATTGATTAAGATTACAGAATAGTATAGATGATTGCAGAAAAAAATCCTCTTTTGAAGAGGATTTCATTAAGTTAGAATAAGCAGATCAAATGGTTCATGTTAAGAGTAATCAATGAAAGAACTAATCAGAAAAGAATATGTGATGATTTGAAAGTGAGTACACTCACTATAGAGACCTTGATTGTTAACATGAGGAGTATGTAAGTCTATGTTATATATTACGTGAAAGTATGTTTGGGAGATATTGGTATGACTTGATGAATATATTAAAATCACCCTAATTAAGTTTGCAAATAAGCTGCAAATTGTGGAGAAAAAAAAATCATTCGAGGAAGAAAGTCAATAAGAGGAATCGAAAGGAAAGTGAGTCAATATACCTCATTGAGGAATTAGTTAAGTAAGGAATCACAAGGGCTAATCGAGAGATACATGAAAATTGATAATGATTGCTTAAGTTAACAAATGCCCAATAGCACTATGGAATTGGAGACTATTTGATGATGTATGAAAGGTATTCAGAAAGATGCTCAATTTTTTTTTTGAGGAGAATGGTTTGAATACAGGAAGAGAAATGTGTAAAGCCCTAGGAGTGAATTTTGATACATGACCTAGAACTGCAACATTGATGATTGTTTTGAAAGTTTGGAGATAACATATGTACAGGAACATGTATGAGCATGCAAATACAGATCGTAAAAGTACAAGGCAATTACTGAATTGGGAGAATTAAATATGAAACTCAGGAGATTGAGATATGTATCAAAAGACTATGATTGCACCAGTAAGAGATTCCAAGTGAGGCTAAGTGTTGCATCCGATACATTAAGCATGAATTCGATATTATGATGTCCGAACTAGAGCAACAAGAAGCATAGCGGTGGGATATAGTTTATCCCAAATTAAGGATAAAAGATTGTGAATCTTATTAAGAAATTGATACGGATCGAATTTCAAGTTCAAATAGGAAGAATGATACCAGGTGAATGAAATAGGAAATATATGAAATCAATAAAGATGATTAAGTAAAAAGGTTGCTAGCAAAGTACAAATGGTAACATGAGGTATGCATCCTAGCAGGATTACATCGAAAGATCTCTTAGTGATCAAGAATGTCAAATAAGCAAGTGAATGTAGGAATTGATGGTCTTAATTATCAAGAATATGCTTAAAGCATATAGTTGAAGCTCATAAGGTTATGAGATCCAAGTATAGCTTTAGTTCATTATAAGTACAAGATCACAGTTCTAGTGAATTCAATCAAATGCGGTATAAAGAATTAGATGATAGAAAGATTCATCTTTTTAGCATTATGATGATAAGTAAGGTCTACAAGTTATAGAAGGCTAGAATTGAAAAGGTTATGGACAGGTTAAATGAATGAGTGATAAGAATCAAGTGAAGTAAGAAAGATGAATTAGAAGAATCCCAGAATAGGCATGGAAATGGTGTGTTAGCTCACAGTTACTTACCATTATTATGATGTGAACATCAAGCATAAGACGAGTTACCCCAGTGAGGCTCTCAGAGTTACATGCTTTACTCTCACGAGTACATGATTATGAGTACATGTTTAAGAGTGCCACCATGTCAAGGTGCACTCAAGATCAAATAAGCAGGGTCAGGATGGTGAGCTATCTGAATAAGTCATGCAAGAATAAGTTGAATCCAGTAAATTAAGGATTTAAACCCTTGTCACTAGATCAAGAAGATAGAATTTCGAGGACTAAATTTTTTTAAGAGGGGAGAATTATTGGACCCGAATCTTTTGGTAAGCTAGGATTATTAAATAAGGATTTTGAATGATTATTCATGAGTAAAGAAGTTAAGAATTCTTGAAATTGAAATGAAATAGAAGATATGGTATAAATACGAGATGGATTAATGTGGAACTAATTGACATGTTAATATGCTTAAGGTAAGGTGTCATGAAATTAGGTGGCATGATTTAATGGGATTCAATGATTGTATTTTTGTGGACTAAATTAGCATGTTAAGAAAATTTGATTAACATGTTGATTAGACTAAGACTATATGACATGGATTAAGTGTATTAAGGTATTATGCAGGTTATGAATGTATTAAGGGTTAAATGGGCCTTGGACTCAAGTTAGGCTTAAGTGGTGATAAAAAAAAAGAAGAGGATTAAATGAGAGTAATGAGTTAGGTGGCATGAATTAATACAATTAAATGTGTTAGTTGAATTTAAGAGTTTAGAGTTTAATTGGACCTAAATCAAATGAAAAGAAGAAGAAATGGTTTGGACTTAAGTGATTTAGTAGGATGAGAAGAAAGAAGGAAGAATAAATTGGGCTTTGGGTCCAAATGAAATGAATAAAGAAGAGATGATATAAATGAAATGGGCTTAAGTTGTAGTAGGAAAATAAGAAGGAAGGAATTAAATGAAGTGGACTTGGGCCTTGGGCTTGAGTTAAATGAAGAAGGAAGTATAAAAGGAAGGAGATGAAATGAATTGAGGTAGGAAAAGAAAAGAAAATAAGTTGGGTTTAAATGAAGAAGTGGGCTTGAGTAGTATGAGTAAAATGAAGAAGGAAGGAAGAAGGAAAGAAGAGGGAAGTGAATGGGCTTTAGGGCTTATGGGCTTAAGTGAGTAGGAAGGAGTATAAAAGGAGGAAAGTTAAATGAATTAGTGGGAGAATAAGAAGAAGAGGAGAAGAGTAAATGGGCTTAAATGAAGAAATGGGCTTAAGTGACTTAGTAAGAGTATAAAAGGAAGGAGAATAAGTGAGTTAGGGTAGGAAAGAAGAGAAGTTACGAAAATTGTGAGGAGAAGAGAGAGAGTTTCGTGCAAGTGGAAAGAAGAAGGAGAAAAGAAGAAGGAGCTTGCTAGGGTTGGATTTTCCAAGAGATTTAAGAGGTTTTTAAAGAAAGTTCAAGAGGAAAAAGTGTGGGAAATCACTAGAGCTTCACTTTGAACCAAGGAATCACTTGGTTAGCTAAAGATTCAAGGTAAGTTCTTGATTTAAGGTTAAGTTTTTGGTTGGGTTATGGTTGAGAAAGCCTAGAAAATGAATGGATATTGTGATTCCAAGATCAATTTCATGATTTGTGTCCTTAGGATTTGTTGTATTTTGGATGACTTTTGATTTGGGAATTTGTGTTGATTTTGAGGAAAATGGTGAGAGGCAAGAGGAATGGAAAGCAAGGGAAGGTTTTCAAGCAAGGAATCATAAGGTAGGTTTTATGTTTATAGTTAAATGATGGGCCATTAATATATCTTTCAAAAAAATTACGAATCTAAAAATGCTTTCAAATTCATTGTTTTTAAATGCCTTGAGAAATTGCTATCATTGATGTATAATGGTATGAATGATTTGAAAATGTTATGTGAATTGGATGATTGATGATTTGATATGTGAATGTGGTTGTTATGTGATTTTGCTTGAGGAATGATGATGCATTGCATATGAAATGCTTTATGATCATGAAATGATTTATGAAAATTTGCATGATTTATGCAAAACAAGATTTTCAATATTTTTGCCTTTGGGCAATCAAGTTTCAAGACATGATTATATGTTATGTGGGTTAGGTTAAGTCCACCCAAGAAAAGTCTCGTGCACGATGACCATGAAAAGCCTTCGCCCGGCTGCCCGACTGTGGCATAGGATGATCCAATATTTGGACTCCTCAAGATTTGCTCATATAAGCTCATTAAATGAGACTATATGGTTGCCAAGAATTGTGGACTTGCCAAACCATTATGATGTGTTAGGTGGTATGTGATATATGATGTGAATTATGACAAGTTGAATTGCATTCATGATTTCATGAAAGTTTGAAAAATGCATAAATTGCGTTTATGATTTTATGAACCTTTGAAAAATGAATGATTTGTGATTTCAAGAAAATGACAAGATTTCTTAGTTTATGATTTTATGAACCTTTGAAAAATGAATGATTTGTGATTTCAAGAAAATGACAAGATTTCTTAGTTTATGATTTTATGAACCTTTGAAAAATGAATGATTTGTGATTTCAAGAAAATGACAAGATTTCTTAGTTTATGATTTTATGAACCTTTGAAAAATGAATGATTTGTGATTTTAAGAAAATGACAAGATTTCTTAGTTTATGATTTTATGAACCTTTGAAAAATGAATGATTTGTGATTTAAAGAAAATGACAAGAGTTTTGAAGAAAACAATGTTTTATGGTCCAAAGGAAATTTATATGGAAATGGACTTCTAAAACTGCTTTGTTCATTATTTGGTTATAAGCATAGAACCTATTGGGCTCCCCAAGCTCACCCCCCTATTTTCCCAATTTCCAGGTTTTTAACAAGAATCCAAGTGGAAGGGGATCAAGACATCTTGTGCTTGTTTTATTGTGTATTTGAAGTTTGGTTATGTAAATGTATAGTTGTAATTCATATGAGCAATTGAATAAGGCAAATGAGATATTTGTTATTGGTCTTGGAATTTGGCTAGAAAATGCCAATGAAATTGTAAAACTCTTATGTATGATGATTAATGCAATATGGACTTGAGTATGGTTGTGAATGTACAATTGCATATAAACGAATAGGGAGCAATGGTTGAAAGTTAGCATGATGCCTAAGTCTTGTTTATGAGGATATCTTTGATGGTTGCGTAGGAATTTAGGGTTTGATGGACAAATCAATCAAGAATTGATAGAATGATAAAATAAGGTTGATGTTTGGAGTTGTTATGAAGTATTTTAGTAGTAGAGTAAGTGAATCTTGCAAAATTACAAGTAAATTTGGTGTAAGGAATAAGTTAGAAAGCATTGGTGAAATGTTGTTGTTGTTATGGCGAAAGTTACACACTGTGAATTTTCACGCATGTAACTAACTTTAGTCTTGAGAAGATGGTAGTGGCAGAAAGTTACACAGCTTGTGAATTTTCACACGATGTAAATTTCAGGGGTGGAGATGGCAGCGATAACAGATGGGTTACACAGCTGTGTGAATTTTCACACGATCGTAAATCCATGGTGCAGGAGACGATGAGCGAAAGTTACACACTGTGAATTTTCACACAGACTGTGTGATTTTCACATGGTCCATGTAACCTGATAATGACAGAATTTCGAATTTTGGTCTTCACAAAAGTTGTAGCCCTAGATGTCTATTTTCTAACCGTCCAAGAAAAAAGTCATTCCGACATCTATAGTGAAAGTTATGGCTTTTTCTCCAAAAGATATTCAATTTGATTTTGGGTATGAGCATAGTCTATTCTTTTGGGGCGTAAATCACTCATCTGACCTCCAATTGAGGTGAGGTTTAAACCATTGGATTCATAAGACATATATCTTTCTCTCCATAAAATTTGGTATCATTTGGAGTTAAATTGAGAAAGTTTGCATCAAAGTAAGTTAAAGGCCGGTTAAGAGAGTATGTTTCCGGTATGAACTCTTTTAGGTTGTTGGAGTGTATCTTGAGTTATAGAACTCCGATTGGAGCGGTTCTTGTCTTAAATTAAACAAGATTTATAAGGCTATGAATTACAAGAGAATTCCAAATGAAATTTAAGAATTTAAGTTTTTCAAATTTCAGTGAACGCGTAGTGGAAATAAGTTCAAGTATGATGATTAGGTACATGGGCACACTACGGAACTTTGGTAAGTAAATTTTGGGAGCGTTTTGAGTATGAGAATGAATTCATAATGTCTTTAAGGGTTCAAGGGATTAAGAATGAAATTTTTTTTTATAACCCTTCGAAGTAATACGCACGCTCAGGTTTCACGATTTTGAGCAAGAGAGTTGGGTTCCGAGAACGGGGTCCAATATTTGTGGTAACAAAGCAAGAGCAAAAGTGGGAAGTTATGTGCAGTTGGGTCTCAGATCCAACAGTTGGGGTCCGATCTACGGGTCGGGTCCCGACAAGTTGCAACACTAGGAAGAGCACTATTGTAAGCAAATTCGGCTTGAGGAAGATTAGGTAACATAGAACCCGAAATGAAATCAATCTGATGCTGAATATCCCTTAAAGGTGGGAGTGTTGATGGATCCTCAACTAAGGTAGGGAATTCTTTCAGCAGCTCTTTGATGGGTTTTGGTAAAGATAGTGTCTCCTCCTCTTTAATTTTCTTTCTAAGTAGTAAGGCCACATCCTGCACACCCTTAGCAACATCCTGCCCTTCCACTTTAGAAGGTTTCACTGAACCAGAAGACAAAATAATGATCCTCTTCGTGTTCCAGGTGAACCTGTATGAGTTCTCCTTCCCTCTGTGTTCAGCATCAACATCATACTGCCGAGGACGACCTAACAAAACTCCACAAGCATCCATGTCCACAACATCACAAATAACAGATTCAGTATAATATTTACCGATTTATATAGGAACGCTGCAGATCCTATTTACTTCGATCGTTGGTCGCTCCTTGATCCACCCAACCTTGTACGTTGAAGGGTGAGGTTGAGTGGTCAACTGCAGTTTCTCCACTAACTGTTTTGCGATTAGATTTTCACAACTGCAACTATCTATGATCAATCTGCAAATCGCTTCTCCTGTTAGAGTAGTGCCCTAAAGGCAATTTCCTTAGCGCTTTTTGTTCATAGTCATGTACAGACTTTATGAATAAATAAAGAAAGGCATGTTTCATTTATTTGATGTTCTTTATAAATTGATATTGATCTTTAATCAAATTAATGAAGTCCATGATATATGACATAGCATGAAGGAAATTATGATGTGATCATAATCCTGAGATTCCTATCATGTGCAATTATGTCAAGATCTAAATTTTCCTAGTCATAGGATTAATGAGACCGGACATCATTAATCCCACAGACTAGCATATGTCATACTCCTTGATTGGATCAGCGGTGGATCTCGAAATCAGAAATATGAGATATTTAGAGTTGACATATGGATGCTTACTAGTGGTAGTAAGTTCATTGGATGACCTGCCATGAGATCATCACATGGATCAAATGTCAGTGATAATCTCATCATAGCAATGGTGCAAGTATCCTTAGACTTGAGGTACTCAAGGATATCTTGGATACTGATTCTGTGCTTTGACTCCATTCCTTGTTGCCTTTCAGAGGTTACTCATAGGTGGTGCTTGGGTTCAGTGTTGGAACCCCTCCCTGGTGCGACACATGTCCGACGTCCTGCGTGACATCTGGACGCACGTCCCACGAGGAAGCGATTCCTCACCACGAAATCCTAGACCTCTAGGTCAAATGAAATCAGAAAATGCCTCAATCGGACCTTTGTAGGTCGCAAAACGACCATTCGGGCAAAAATCGACGCTCATCGGCCCTAAAATCCAACTAAAACCCGACACTCTCATTTTACCGAAAAAGGATAGAAAATCTAACTAGTTAACTAACATTTCAAATCTCATGTGAATCGAAGGTCAAAAGACAAAGTAACAAAGAAAATAAAAAAACGATTATTCTAGGCTTACTTAAAATCCAACTTGATTTATTTATAACCTTTTTACCCGAAATCCGAGTTTTCCAAATAAAATTAAACGTATCAAAACTTACTTATAAACATAGAAAAAGAATCATCCATGAGTTGTTTTAAAGGTTTACTAAGCTTACCTATTCATATCTTTGCAAAAGTTGAAAATGTATAACATTTTAATCAAAAGAAATCGAGTTTGACCTACATAACTATACTAGAAAGATATAAGGTTATTTAAAACAATTAGGAAGGATATTTAGCAAATTACCATATGAATAGTAGCATTTACCAAATGAATAGTAATCTGGAAATCTCAAACGCCCATAACTTTTTCATCATAATTCGAAACTTAACCCTTTTTATCCCGTTTTAAAGATCTTGCCAAACTCTATCAACTTTAAGAAATACCTTTTATCCAAATTTTAACTCTAAAATGGTCTAATACACACTACAAGGTGGCTGCCCATTTTTTTCAAAAAAATGGCAGCACCTCCCCTAAAAACGCTCTAACCCAAAATTTCCAACCTAACTCCTACCTGCATAAAAACACTTCTATCTTCCAATTCACAAACATAATCAGCAATCAAACCATCCCAACTCCAATTGGCAACAACGCAAGCCTAGGTATCTAGCAATTCATCAATTTAAGTTCTTTAAGACATACCAATACATCTTTACTTTTACAATCTTAAACATGAAATCTCATAATCCTACATAACCATACATTCTTAAACATATACAAATATACAATGAAACTTTAAAACCTTTAAACTTTACATGAAATGGACAGATACAATGCTTTAACGAGCATTTTAGCCCGAATACATCCAAAAACCAAAGAACGGTTATAAAGCCCAAAATGCTAGTTAAAGCATTGGTTTCAAAAGTAAGACTTAAAAACGAAAGCATCGGAGTAATTCTTCATTCCCGTCACGACGACCCGCTCGCTCTAAACCCGTGGAGGAAGGAAGGGGTGAGCACGACGGCTCCGTGGGTAACAGGTTAATAATTAAACATAAGCTAAACATGCATCAACAATTTCATTTCAAGTTAGCATTCAACAACTTCAGTTCTAATACCATAAAACACTTACAACGAAATCAAAGAATGTCATATAACAACACAAATGCACATATCAGATGGTTTGAGTGATCCTAACAGGACGTACTACACATGTCCGACAAGCGACCATGTGTAGCCGTGAATGAGAGGGAGTCCGATTTGAACTCCTATGCCACTAAGCGGCAAAAGGGAGAAGCCTAAAAGACAAGTGCGCACTTGCTAACAGAGGGGATCACTACAAACCCAAGAAATCATGCAATTTCACCTTAGGCATTCATCCAAACCACATATTCACATCTTTCTCATTTAAACTCAAGTTTCCAAACATTACAACTAGTTACTTTCACATAATCATCAAAGTATCATATTCGGCACTTTATTACTTGTCAAACAATTTCATGAATCTTTACACAATATAGTTCATACAAAGGCACCTAATACATGTTTACAATTTCACAAACAAGAATACATTCAAAGTTTGAAAGTCATAGCAAACCTGTCAAGAAATAATTAAGTAGCTTATTACTTAACTATTAAAAGTTACCCACCTTGACTTGATGGCTAGAAATTGGGTTAACTTGCCCCAATGGATTTTTTTCGACCCTCCTCAATATCCAAGCGCCGCAATTGACCTTAATTCAATCATAATAAGGCTAATTAATTAAAAGAGTAAAGTGCTGGAATTTTAAATAACAAATGAAAAACTTATATTTAAGCTAATCTAATCTTCCTTATATCTCCAATTACGTTAAATTATCTTAACCAAGGCATACAACCCTTCATCAACACACAATTAGGCCAATTACTCAATGATGCCTATGCTGAAATTTTTCGAACTTAACGAAACTTAAAATTAAACCGACGTAACCTTACCTAACCCTTCTTATACCTTCCCTAGGCCATACCAACTCGAAATCCCCATCAAAACTACTCTAAAAGTTCAAACTTTCTCAATCCTAAGCCATGAACACATGCTGGAATTTTAACAAAACTTTCTAAAGTTTGTTTCTTTCATTTTTCTTTCACCAATACCTTTCAAACCACCATTATTAACCGAACTAACATCAAAACCAATCAAATTTCGAAATCCTCTTCCCTCTAGGACACTCACGACAATCACCCTATTATCTTCTAATGATAGGAAACTCCTTCCTTTCTTATTCTTTCTCTAAAACATCTCCCAATCTTCCATTTAAAGCATGAAGACAAAATCCTACCAAATAGATTCTTAAATTTTTCGAAACCCTAGCCTAACACAAATCTGAAATTTTTCTCTTCCAACAACATCTCCTTCTAAACACTCTTCTAATCACCAATATGAAATAAGGAAGGTAAAATCCCTAACAATATACCAAGAAATTCGAATTTCCTTTTACCTTGTAGGATCCCACGAAATCTTCTTCCTTTGGCTCAATGAAAGACAACTCCTCCCCTTTCCCTTAGCTTTCACGAAAACCCTAGGAAACTCCCAAAAGCTTCATGTTTTTTCTTCTTCTTCTTCCTTCCCTTGGATGGTCGAAACTCACTCTTCCATTTCTCTTCTTTGAAGTTTTCGAATGGCTTTCTAGAATGACTTAGGTTTTGCTTCCTTTCCCACTTATTCCTTAAGCAAAACGACACCACTTGCTCCCTCCCTCTAAATTTTCGTAGGTCACTTACTAGGGTTGGTCAAAGCTTTAAAAAATGGTCAAAGATGGAGCCTTAGGAAATTTAGAAAAACCTAAGCATTTACATAAAACCTAGGCCCAAATTTTCAAGTCCAAATTTCCCTCCTTAAAACTTTTCCCAAAAATTTTCATTTCCCTCCTTCCATCTTAAACTTTCATGGGCTCCCACTTAAAAGCCCACTTAAATCCTTTTTTTTCATTTACTTTCCCATACAAACCCTAGCCCACTTAATTAATAAACCTAAAGCCTTATAACCATCTAAACAATTTCTAATTTATTCCTAACATGACCTAATTTAATAAGTCTTATTCTTTAAAATATAATACAAAATTAAAATTCTAATTTAACTAAATTCCTGAAATTTAATATTATTGCTATAAATTCTAACTCTCAATTTCTTCAATTACTCATTATTGCTCTAAAAAAAAAATCCCAAATATTCTAACCAATTGGAAATCTAATAAAACCCTAATTACTTCAATTAATACTAGACAAAAGATAATGAACTTACCAATAATTTAAACAAACCTATTTAATAACAAAAAGGGATCGGGGTCTAACATTTCTTCCCCCCTTAAAAGAATTTCGTCCTCGAAATTCTTACCTGACTCAATGAAAAGCTGAGGATACTTCTCTTTCATAGCTTCCAATGGCTCCCACGTGGCCTCTTCCACCGAATGGTTCCTCCATAACACTTTTACTAATTGTATTGTCTTATTCTCGAGCACCTTTTCTTTTGTATCCAAAATCAGACCGAAGCTCTTCATAACTCAAATCCTCACCAATTGAACTTCCTCACCAATAACATGTGACGGGTCTGATCGGTATCTCCTTAGCATTGAGACATGAAAAATATCATGAATCTGAGATAACTCTGGAGGCAAGGCTAACTTATATGCCAAAGGATCAATCCTCTCCAGAATCTCATACGGCCCTACATATCTCGGACTCAGCTTACCCTTCTTTCCAAATCTTAGAATTCCTTGCCAAGGAGAAGTCTTCAGAAACACTTTCTCTCCAACCTCATACTCCATCTCCTTCCGATGAGAATCTTCATAACTTTTCATTCGATCCTGTGCTTTGCTTTTAATCTCGCTAATCACATTGACTTTATCTCATCATCCTAATCAACTCTGGACCCAAAAGCTTCCTGTCTCCCTCTTCATCCCAACACACCGGAGTCCGACATCTCCTTCCATACAGAGCCTCATAAGAAGCCATCTGAATGCTCGAATGATACGAATTGTTGTAAGCAAATTCGATTAAAGGCAAGTGTTCATCCCAAGCTCCTCGAAAATCCATCACACAAGCCCTGAGCATTCCCTCAAGAGTCCGAATGGTCCTCTCAGACTGACCATCTGTCTGAGGATGAAAAGCAGTACTAAAATTCAACTTAGTGCCCATAGCCTCCTGCAAACTGCCCCAAAATCTAGAAGTAAATCGAGGATCCCGATCAGACACTATCGAATCCGGAATCCCATGCAATCTTACTACCTCATCAATATACTTCTTAGCTAGCATATGCAGAGGATCTGACTGTTTGATTGCCAGAAAATGGGCTGATTTTGTCAATCTATCTACAATCACCCATATGACATCATGCCTCCTATTGGTCTTGGGCAATCCCATCAGAAAGTCCATAGTCACCTTCTGCCACTTCCACTCTGGAATAGATAAAGGCTTTAATTGTCCTGAAGGTGCTTGATGCTCAGCCTTAACTCACGACACACACGCATACACTTACTCACGCACTCGACCACATCTTTTTCATACCTTTCCACCGAAATGTTCCTTTAGATCCTCGTACATCCCGGTACTACCGGATGCATAAGCGATGGAGCATTGTGCACTTCATCCGTAATCTCATCCTTCACCTCCTTGACATCCGGAATGCACTGACCTATTTCATTGATCGAAGCCCATCATCACTCATTATCATGTCAGACTTCTTACCCTTCTGAATCTCTTCCCATAATTGTCTCAGTTTTGCATCCTTACCCTGCAACTCTTTTACTTTATCTCGAAGAATCGGCCTTACCCGAAAAGTGGCAACCATACAACTCGTCTCATCACGCTTCTGACCGATCCTCGAGCTTAGCCATCTCTTCCAATAGCGGCAAATACACCGTCTGAACATATGCTATGGAAGACTTCCTGCTCAAGGCATCAGCAACAACATTTGCCTTACCTGGATGATACTCAATCAACAGGTCATAGTCTTTCAGCAGCTCAATCCACCTCCTCTGTCTCAAATTCAGCTCCTTCTGACTCAACAAGTATTTGAGACTCTTGTGATCTGTAAAGATCCTCGTCTGAACCCCATATAGGTAATGTCTCCAGATCTTTAAAGCAAAGATCACTGCTGCTAATTCTAAATCATGGGTCGGATAATTCACTTCATAAGGCTTTAGCTGCCGTGAGGCATATGCTATCACCTTATCTTCCCGCATAAGCACACATCCTAACCCCTTTACGGAAGCATCATTGCATACGAAAAACTCCCATCTCCTCAGAGCAACGCTAGGCTGGAGCACTAGTCAATCGTGCTTCAGTTCCTCAAAACTTCTCCGCATTCGTCACTCCGCATAAACTTCGATTTTCCTTAACAACTTAGTCAACGGAGCGTAATAAGGAAAATCCCTCCACAAATCTCCTATAGTAACCAGCTAAACCCAGAAAGCTTCTCACCTCTTTCACTGTCGTCGGAATGTGCTAGTTCACTACAGCTTCAACTTTCTTTGGGTCTACATGCACCCCATTCTCAGAAACAATGTGACCAAGAAAAACCACCTCACGTAGCCAAAATTCACATTTTGTGAATTTGGCATACAACTCTCTCTCCCTCAGTCTCTGCAACACAATCCTCAAGTGCTCCTCATGGTCTCTCTCACTCCTGGAATACACCAGAATATCATCGATGAACACGATAACAAATCGATCCAAAAACTCCTTAAACACCCTGTTCATCAAATCCATAAAAGCGGCAGGAGCATTGGTCAATCCAAAAGGCATAACCAAAAACTCATAATGGCCATACCGAGTCCTAAAGGCTGTCTTGCTCACATCAGACTCCTTAATCCTGAGTTGATGGTAGCCAGACCTGAGATCAATCTTGGAGAAGACCGTTGCTCCCTGCAGCTGATCAAACAAGTCATCTATCCGTGGCAATGGATACTTGTTTTTCACCGTCACTTTGTTTAGCCTCCTGTAGTCAATGCACATTCTCCAGGTTCCATCTTTCTTTCTCACAAACAAGACCGGCGCTCCCCAGGGTGAGAAACTCGGCCTAATGAATCCCTTATCTAACAGATCCTCTAACTGCTCTTTCAGCTCCTTCAGCTCAGCTGGAGCCATCCTGTAAGGTGGAATCGAAATAGGAGCTATCCCGGGAGCCAAATCAATAGCAAACTCAATCTCCCTCTCCGGTGGCAAACCGGACAACTCCTCAGGAAATACATCAGGAAATTCCCTCACAATGGGAATATCCTCCACCTTACTCTCCTTCACACTGGTATCCAGAACACACGCCAAGAAGGCTTCACAGCCTCTCCCCATCAGTCTAGCAGCTAACAAAGTTGAAATAAGTCTCGGCGGTGTCAACTTCCTGTCTCCTCTGAAAACTACCTTCTGACCCTCTCCGAGATCAAATTCCACTTCCTTTTTACCACAATCCAATTTCGCCTTATACTTCTCCATCACATCCATTCCAACGATCACATCCAACCCCTTCAGATCTAGAGGTAGCAGATCCACTACCAAACTAGATCCATCAATCACAAGCTCACAATCTCTAAAGATCCCATCCGACAACAAATCCTCCCTAACGGAGTACTAACAAATGTAAACTCATCCAAAAGAACCGAATGCATACCAGCAATAACAAACTCGCAGAGACAAAGGAATGGGTGGAACCCGAGTCAAAAAGAACATAAACATCAGAATGAAAGAGCCGAGCCATACCAAGAATAACCTCCGATCGATCGCAGCCTCCTCTCGAGTCATAGCAAATACCCGAGCTGTGCTTGCCCTCTCGGTCTCCACGGAGGAATGGGCTTCTTCATCGACCCAGTAATCCCCACCTGTGAGCCGGTCCGTCCCCACTGTCTCCACTCTCCTCTGAGCTCAGAATCGTGATCCCGCCCCTCGGGCCCACAGAGGACAGTTACTAATCAGGTGCCCCTTCTCTCCACACTTGAAACAGGCACCTGTCAACTTGCGACGTTCACCCCGATGTGGATTCCCACAGTGCTCACATAGAGGGGTCGGGTTTACGCTTTCTCGCTATTTCCTCCCACCGAGGAGGCTGCACTCGACTCGCCTCTGGCATCGCCACTCTGCTGAGGGCACCTGCCTCCTCGACTGCACCGGAAACTCTTCTCACCTCTGGAAACAATCTGAACACTACCCCCTCTCCTAGGAAACTGCTCTCTGTCCTTTCTTTTCCTGCTCACCTCCATCGATGTTCTCAGGTTTTTACACTGAGTGTCCGATCCACCAGTTCTTGATAATCAGTGAAATTATGAATCACTACCTTCTCCCTGATTCCCAGATGGAGGCCTCCCTCAAACTTTCTGCACTTATCTTCTTCATTAGCTACCATATATGCTGTATACCGAGACAGTTGGGTGAATCTCAGTTCATACTCACTAACAGACAGCTCCCTCTGAGCCAAATTCATAAACTCTCTGGCCTTTTCTTGCATATAAACCCGGGAGAAGTACTTTTTCTGAAATAATTCCCCAAAATCTTTCCATGACAACACAGGAGGTACCGCCTGACTCTGTGGTACCGACTTCCACCAATGAAGAGCATTCCCCTGCAAAAGACTCACTGCATACTCCAACTTCTCTTCATCTATGCATTTCATCCGCACTGTAACCCTTCGCATTCTTTTCATCCAAGCCTCAGCTTCCTCAGGATTGGTGGTACCATGAAAGTCCACCGCTCCATATTTTCGCAACTTATCATACTGCCCGCCTTAATCACCGGAGTCAGCGCTGAGCCCGAGATCCCCGTCCCAAGGCTACTGTAAATGCAGGGGCAAAGCTCGGAAAATCATGGATCCATCGCAGTATAAGAGAGGAGGAGGAGGAGGTTGCTCCTCGGGTTACACTAGGTGCCTCGAGCCGGGGCTGAGTGTGTCCACGCATCTTGTGGGACATGAGACTCATCGTGCTCCCTGGCGAGAACTAGAGCGAGAAAGAGTGCATGACCTACGCCGAGGTGGCATATTTATCGCTTCAAAATAGAACCATGAAAACTTTAGTTCAAAAGAAATCATGCTAAAATCAGGTTACAATTCATCATGTAGTCGAAATTACCATATAGGCATGTAAAATCGGTGAAAACAATACAAAAGGACACAAATCATGTAATCCCTAACGCTCTCCTTCTACCCAACCTAAACCAAAGCTCGATACCATAAGTGTTGGAACCCCTCCTCAGTGCGACACATGTCCGACGTCTGTGTGACATCTCGGGCCGCTGCGTCCACGAGGAAGCGATTCTCACCACGAAATCCTAGACCTCTAGGTCAAATGAAATCGAAAATGCCTCAATCGGACCTTTGTAGGTCGCAAAGCGACCATTCGGGCAAAAATCGGCGCCATCGGCCCTAAAATCCAACTAAAACCCGACACTCTCATTTTACGAAAAGGATAGAAAATCTAACTAGTTAACTAACATTTCAAATCTCATGTGAATCAAGGTCAAAAGACAAAGTAACAAAGAAAATAGAAAACGATTATTCTAGGCTTACTTAAAATCCAACTTGATTTATTTATAACCTTTTACCCAAATCCGAAGTTTTCCAAATAAAATTAAACGTATCAAAACTTACTTATAAACATAGAAAAGAATCATCCATGAGTTGTTTTAAAGGTTTACTAAGCTTACCTATTCATATCTTTGCAAAAGTTGAAAATGTATAACATTTTAATCAAAAGAAATCGAGTTTGACCTACATAACTATACTAGAAAGATATAAGGTTATTTAAAACAATTAGGAAGGATATTTAGCAAATTACCATATGAATAGTAGCATTTACCAAATGAATAGTAATCTGGAAATCTCAAACGCCCATAACTTTTTCATCCTAATTCGAAACTTAACCCTTTTTATCCCGTTTTAAAGATCTTGCCAAACTCTATCAACTTTAAGAAATACCTTTTATCCAAATTTTAACTCTAAAATGGTCTAATACACACTATAGGTGGCTGCCCATTTTTTCAAAAAATGGACAACACCTCCCTAAAAACGCCTAACCCAAAATTTCCAACCTAACTCCTACCGCATAAAAACACTTCTATCTTCCAATTCAAAACATAATCATCAATCAAACCATCCCAACTCCAATTGGCAACAACGCAAGCCTAGGTATCTAGCAATTCATCAATTTAAGTTCTTTAAGACATACCAATACATCTTTACTTTTACAATCTTAAACATGAAATCTCATAATCCTACATAACCATACATTCTTAAACATGTACAAATATACAATGAAACTTTAAAACCTTTAAACTTTACATGAAATGGACAGATACAATGCTTTAACGAGCATTTTAGCCCGAATACATCCAAAAACCAAAGAACGGTTATAAAGCCCAAAATGCTAGTTAAAGCATTGGTTTCAAAAGTAAGACTTAAAAACGAAAGCATCGGAGTAATTCTTCATTCCCGATGCGACGACCCAGTTTCTCGCTCTAAACCTGTGGAGGGAAGGAAGGGGGTGAGCACGACGGCTCCGTGGGTAACAGGTTAATAATTAAACATAAGCTAAACATGCATCAACAATTTCATTTCAAGTTAGCATTCAACAACTTCAGTTCTAATACCATAAAACACTTACAACGGAATCAAAGAATGTCATATAACAACACAAATGCACATATCAGATGGTTTGAGTGATCCTAACAGGACGTACTACACATGTCCGACAAGCGACCATGTAGTCATGGAATGAGAGGGAGTCCGATTTGAACTCCTATGCCACTAGCGGGCAGGCGGGAGAAGCCTAAAAGACAAGTGTGCACTTGCTAATAGAGGGGATCACTACAAACCCAAGAAATCATGCAATTTCACCTTAGGCATTCATCCAAACCACATATTCACATCTTTCTCATTTAAACTCAAGTTTCCAAACATTACAACTAGTTACTTTCACATAATCATCAAAGTATCATATTCGGCACTTTATTACTTGTCAAACAATTTCATGAATCTTTACACAATATAGTTCATACAAAGGCACCTAATACATGTTTACAATTTCACAAACAAGAATACATTCAAAGTTTGAAAGTCATAGCAAACCTGTCAAGAAACAATTAAGTAGCTTATTACTTAACTATTAAAAAGTTACCCACCTTGACTTCGATGGCTAGAAATTGGGTTAACTTGCCCCAATGGATTGTTTTGACCCTCCTCAATATCCAAACGCCGCAATTGACCTTAATTCAATCATAATAAGGCTAATTAATTAAAAGAGTAAAGTGCTGGAATTTTAAATAACAAATGAAAAACTTATATTTAAGCTAATCTAATTTTCCTTATATCTCCAATTACGTTAAATTATCTTAACCAAGGCATACAACCCTTCATCAACACACAATTAGGCCAATTACTCAATGATGCCTATGCTGAAATTTTTCGAACATAACGAAACTTAAAATTAAACCGACGTAACCTTACCTAACCCTTCTTATACCTTCCCTAGGCCATACCAACTCGAAATCCCCATCAAAACTACTCTAAAAGTTCAAACTTTCTCAATCCTAAGCCATGAACACATGCTGGAATTTTAACAAAACTTTCTAAAGTTTGTTTCTTTCATTTTTCTTTCACCAATACCTTTCAAACCACCATTATTAACCTAACTAACATCAAAACCAATCAAATTTCAAATCCTCTTCCCTCTAGACACTCACGACAATCACCCTATTATCTTCTAATGATAGGAAACTCCTTCCTTTCTTATTCTTTCTCTAAAACATCTCCCAATCTTCCATTTAAAGCATGAAGACAAAATCCTACCAAATAGATTCTTAAATTTTTTGAAACCCTAGCCTAACACAAATCTGAAATTTTCTCTTCCAACAACATCTCCTTCTAAACACTCTTCTAATCACCAATATGAAATAAGGAAGGTAAAATCCTAACAATATACCAAGAAATTCAATTTCCTTTTACCTTGTAGGATCCCACAAATCTTCTTCCTTTGGCTCAATGAAAGACAACTCCTCCCTTTCCTTAGCTTTCACGAAAACCCTAGGAAACTCCCAAAACTTCATGTTTTTCTTCTTCTTCTTCCTTCCTTGGATGGCGAAACTCACTCTTCCATTTCTCTTCTTTGAAGTTTTCAATGGCTTTCCGAATGACTTAGGTTTTGCTTCCTTTCCCACTTATTCCTTAAGCAAAACGACACCACTTGCTCCTCCTCTAAATTTTCAGAGGTCACTTACTAGGGTTGGTCAAAGCTTTAAAAATGGTCAAAGATGGAGCCTTAGGAAATTTAGAAAACCTAAGCATTTACATAAAACCTAGGCCCAAATTTTCAAGTCCAAATTTCCTCCTTAAAACTTTTCCCAAAATTTTCATTTCCTCCTTCCATCTTAAACTTTCATGGGCTCCCACTTAAAAGCCCACTTAAATCCTTTTTTTTCATTTACTTTCCCATACAAACCCTAGCCCACTTAATTAATAAACCTAAAGCCTTATAACCATCTAAACAATTTCTAATTTATTCCTAACATGACCTAATTTAATAAGTCTTATTCTTTAAAATATAATACAAAATTAAAATTTAATTTAACTAAATTCCTGAAATTTAATATTATTGCTATAAATTCTAACTCTCAATTTCTTCAATTACTCATTATTGCTCTAAAAAAAAAATCCCAAATATTCTAACCAATTGGAAATCTAATAAAACCCTAATTACTTCAATTAATACTAGACAAAAGATAATGAACTTACCAATAATTTAAACAAACCTATTTAATAACGAAAAAGGGAATGGGGTCTAACATACAGCTTGGGGTATTCGAAGGTAATTGAGTAGCCAATAAAGGATTCATCACTTACGTGATAGCGAAGAGATACCACAACCTCTTATCGGGATCATTACTTTAAGTCTCGGCAGAAGCATAAATATGTCATGAAGAGTGTCTTCATGGACATATAAAGTAATGAGTCCTCAGACAGGAACTGATTTCACTTGGGCTAGACTTAGTCTAGTAAGAGTTGACATATTGGCCATACTCAGAACCAAGTAGGGTATAGGATGTTGAAAGGACGAATTGCACAAGAATTGTCTATGGAAGGGTTCGTGATCCGTTCGTGATGAATTCATCAAATCGATTACTTTCCGATCAATTGGGGTCATGATGTGTTGCTAGACGCCGCCATGACTTGCTCTGGATTAATTGTTAATCTAAGTGGCTAACATAACCGGAACCTAAAGAGTGATTCGAGAATCAGTAAATAGTATTGACCGAGTTCCATTATGGAAGCATTAGATTAAATGGATCCCATGAGATCGCGACATTGATATTCTTTGAGACAGTCTCCGTGATTTTTGATACCGGGGCCCGGTAGGCCGGTAGGACCGACCCCAGTATGACTGGACCACTTCAGCATTATTATTATTATATATATATAATTAATATATATATATATGCAAAACGTGGAGGAAGGAGGAGAAGTCATCCATTTTGCCTTATATATATATATATATATATATATATAAAGGGTTAGGTGGATGGATGACTCACCATAAGCATTTATTATGTCTTGAAAAATGCAAAAAGAGATAGAAAAGGTGAGTTAGAAGAGTGGTAATCGTGGATTGAAAGATTAGAAGCAAGGTTTTTGAGAAAAACCAAAGTTCTCATCTTCATCATCGATTCTTCATCTTCTCCTCCAAGATTTTCATCCTCCTTCAACGTTGATTCAAGCTCTCCACAGATGTAGGTAGGCTCTAGCAGGCTTTATTCTGTTCTAGCTATTCCCGGGTCAAAAGTGTTTGATCCGGTTAGGTTTTCTGATCTCTGCGTGGATACCTTTAGAGATAGTCTCTATTGGCTATTCAGGTTTGAGTTTTCATACCGACACCGGGATCCTGGGTTTTCGGGAGGGTCCAGGGAACAAAATTTTTTTTTTTCACTGCTGGAACATGTGATGTTCCTGCCGGGATTTTCCTACAGTGGTATCAGAGCGTCTGGTGTCGTGTATGAAGCTTTAACTGAAGCTAGATCATAAACCTTAATTGCTTGTGATGTTGTAGCATGCATTCTGTTCAGATTTCGAATTGCTATAGAGATAGGGTTTTCGAAATTTTTCTGCCCAGGATTGTTCATAACATGTTATAGAATATGTCTATGAATTTTCAGAATTTATCGATTTGATTTGATATAGTTTTGCTAATTAATTTTCTAAGGTTCCAGATGCTGTTTTGTGAAACACTCTGTGGACAGGAAGTAGTTTAAAATCAAGAATAAATTCTAGAAAAATCTTTTTCTGGATTTTCCTTCACCTACATGTCTCTAAGATGTTGTTGAATGTCTGTGAGCATGGAAATTGGATTTCAAGGTGATTGGATATTTATTCACGAATTTATTCTATACTGTTGGGAATTTCTGTGCTGATGAACACAGATTTTGAATCGGTTTTGTTATTTTGGTTGACTGAGTTTTTGATGGCCTAAAATCCTGAACAAATTCAGGTAGCATGTTCAGAACATGTAATAACCTATTTAATGTTTTCAGAATTTATTGAAATTGTTTCATTGATCATTTCGAGCAATGTACAGAACTGGACAGTTTTGGTGAAAATTGTTGGGACTGTTTTGCTTGGCTTGATTGAGTGTGCTTTTTCAGTTCCAATGCCTTGCACCATTTTTAATGTGATTAAAAATGTGTTATCTTGATGTGGTATGATCGTCAAAGTGCATTGCTTGAATTTTCTTTTCCAAGAATTTTTGAATGCCGAATTGGTCACATTTGTGTCTCATTAGTATATTTCATTTTCTTGCTTGTTTTGGCCGTCACAATTTTTGTGACAAGTGCCGGAGTAGTTTTGAGAGTGTATACACTAGCTTGAGATGCTTAGGGTGATAATTTGGGTGTTCCTAAATTATTTGGAAATCTTAGAGTTATGACTCATTTCAAGCTTTTCATATAGTTTGACTATTTAAGGCATTCATGAATCAACGAAGTGTTCATCGAGGCATCTATTTACAGATATTACCCTAGGTATGATGGTATTGTGAATTGGAATTGCATGGATTGAGGAATTAGCCGATTAGAGATTTTAGCAAATTTCCTTGGATAAGGCGACTTGTGTATGGAATAAGTCGACTTGTTCAAGGTCTTAGTATAAGTCGACTTGTAGCACATTACAAGGCGACTTGTACATGGGCAGGTGCCATAAGGTGACTTGTTTCATACAAGTCGACTTGTGTGTGGGCAGAAGCATAAGGTGACTTGCATTCGATGAAAGTCGACTTGTGATATGCTCAGGTTGGATGATGGATGATTATAAGGATTGATTCAATTTGATTGATGAAACCTAAATCATGCCATATAGTCCTAGTGACTATGATCCTTCAGCTTGGAGTCTAGAGTTTCTAAATCCCTCCTCGGTATATGAAAACTAACGCCCCATTAATATGGTAAGAACCAGAGTTCTTATAGGGATGGGTTGTTGGGTAAACCCAAGCTCATTCTATACGGATATGTTCGAACCATGAAAATATGATTTTCTGATTAATGGGTAGGTTTTCACTGGAAGCGTTGGTTTGTTGAGTAAACTCAAGGTCAACGTGGACAGAGGTGAAATTGGGTAGCATACATCGGATGTATGCGCATCAAAGAGTTGATACCCAATGTAAGTGCATACATCAACAAGTTGATAGCACTGATCGATAGTTGTGTCTAAGATGTAATTGGTATATTTGATACCTCCCGAGACATAAGGTGGCTTGTTGGGTAAACCCAAGGTCATTCTCAATGTCGGTTATCGATGATGCAATTGGTATGTTCGATACCTACCGATTGACCTAAGTTGTGGCTTGTTGGGTAAACCCAAGGTCATTCTTAGCAATATCGGATATCAACCCACTAGGACTTTATGTCACTTTGTTTCTTTGGATTCGTAATGAGGGTTATGGATTCTATGAAACTAGTGGGAGCTCTTTTTGCATATCATTCAAGTCCTTATGATTATGCAGCTATTCCTATTCTAACATTCTTCCTCTCTATTTGTGTAGGTTGTTTGAAAATGTCGTCAAGTGTGAATCTTCGCTCGCTTATGGATTCCAACAAGTTAACTGGACCAAAATTTCTTGACTGGTTAAGGAATCGAGAATAGTTCTCGATCCGAAGGTCCGGATATATCCTAGATTTTCGCTTCTGATGCACTGCCGTCGATGCTTCCGATGATGATCGAAGGCATATAGTAAGCATCTAAAGGACGATGACATGGCTACTTGCATCATGCTTGCCTCGATGTCACCAGAGTTGCAGAAGCAGCACGAGTCCACGGATGCTCACACTATAGTTTTTCATCTTAGGAGCTGTTTGACGAGCAAGCCCGGTCCGAAAGGTTCGAGACCTCAAGCTTCTCTTCACCATTAAAATGGCTCCAGGGACATCTGCCATGCAAGATGCCCTCAAGATGAATGGCTATATTGAGAGATTGGCCGCCTTAGGTTTTGCAATGGATCATGAGTTAAGTATAGACTTAATTCGGTTGATTGTCCGACGCTTATGCATGTTAGTGTTAAACTATCGGATGAACCAAATATCCACTACAATACCGAGTGATCAATCGCCAAGACAAATGAAGGATCTATCAAGAGTGATAGTAAGCAAGTCTTGGTAGTAGCTTTTTCTTCTTCAGTTCCAAGAAGAAAAGAACCCAAAGAAGAAGAAGGCAAAGAAACCAAAGGAAGCGCCATCAAGAAAAAGACCAAAGAAGTCGCCCGAAGGAACTTGCTTCCATCATGGTAAAGATGGCCATTGGAGGCGAATTGCAAAGTCTATCTCGAGTCATTGAAGCAATAGAAGGCATCGATGCCTCGACTACTTCAGTTTGTATGTCATTGAAGTTAATCATCATTCGATCACAACATTTGGGTATTTGATACTGGTTGTGGCTCACACATATGTAATGATATCACGCAGGCCTCGTGGACGAGGGCAACTCATGAAGGAGAAGTAGACCTACGTGTTGGAAATGGAGCAAGAGTTCTTTGCATTAGCCGTAGGAACCTATGTTTTGTATCTCCCAACCGGGCTTGTCTTTGGAATTGGATGATTGTTATTTTGTACCCGCTTTGACAAAGAATATATTATACATTTCTTCGTCCGAATAGAAATGGATTCCATATGAATTTTAATAGCAATGGTTGTTCTATCAATTCTAATAGAATGCTTTATGGAACTGGTACATTGTGCAATGGTATTTACATATTAGATATGTCTAATCCAATTTTAAATGTCAATGACACCAAACGGTATAAAAGAGATAATCTAAAGTCAACTTACTTATGGCATTGTTGACTTGGCCATATAAATGAGACACGCATCGCTAAGCTCCACAAGAGTGGCAGTTTAGGGTCATTTGATTATGAATCATATGACACATGCGAATCTTGTTTATTAGGTAAGATGACTAAGATACCCTTCAAGGGAAAGGGTGAACGAGCGATTGGAATATTAGACCTAATACATTCAGATGTATGCAGTCCGATGTCCATCCATGCCAGAAGTGGTTGTCGTTACTTCATTACCTTTATCGATGATTATTCTCGATATGGGTACTTGTATCGATGAGATACAAATCTGAAGCGCTTGAAAAGTTCAAACAATTCGAAATGAAGTAGAAACCAGCTTGGTAAAAGCATCAAGGCATTACGATCCGATCGTGGTGGAGAATACTTAGACCAACAGCTTGGATTATCTCGTAGATAATGGGATATTATCTCGATGGACTCCTCCTTACACGCCGAAAGACAATGGTGTGGCTGAAAGGAGAAATCGAACCTGTTGGACATGGTACGATCAATGATGGGTTTCGCAGTTACCAAAATCGCTTTGGGGTATCTTGCTAGAGCAATTGCTTACTTGTTAAACAGAGTTCCCTCTAAGACAGCTTGATGTTACTCCATATGAGATGTGGACTAACAGAAAACCTTATCTTTCTCATCTGAAAGTATGGGGTTGTCCTGTTTACGTGAAGCGATTCAGTCAGATAAGCTTGAAGCAAAGTCTGACAAGTGTTTGTTTGTAGGATATCCTAAAGAGACCATGGGATATCAATTCTACCTTCTTTGAGGAACAAAAGGTGTTTGTTTCAAGCATGCTATCTTTTAGAGAAAGAGTTTCTTCCGCAAGAAGACAAGTGGGAGCAAAGTCAAACTTGAAGAAGTTCAAGATGCTCAAACAAGCACAGATCAATCGCTCAACTCGAGATCGCCACTCATTCGGATGAAGTATCGCTTCAACCTTCCGTGACACACGGTTCGAGGTCAAGTAGGATGCGCCTTTGCCCCTTGAGATATGGATTTCGTAAGTGAACAGAATGACGATTGCTCATAGAAGATGATGAGCCTGCTACCTATGAAGAGGTTACGAAAGTTCGAGTCCGAAAATGGATTTGTGCCATGAAAGCGAAATGGATTCCATGTACATAAACCAAGTATGGACTTTGGTTGATGCACCTGAAGGGATAAAACCTATAGGGTGCAAATGGGTTTTCAAGAAGAAAACCGACATGGATGGTAATGTGATTACCTACAAAGCAAGGCTTGTGGCCAAAGGATTTCGTCAAAGATAAGGAGTTGACTATGACAAGACCTTCAGCCCCATAGCAATGCTTAAATCCATTTGGATACTCCTAGCCATTGCCGCTCATTATGATTATGAGATATGGCAAATGGATGTGAAGACAGCTTTCCTTAACGGAAATCTGGCCGAGGATGTGTACATGACACAACCAGAGGGCTTCACTTCCAGTGATGGCGAAAAGGTATGCAAGCTTCAGAAATCCATCTATGGATTGAAGCAAGCATTCAGGAGTTGGAACATCCGTTTTGATGAGTCAATCAAAGAGTTTGGTTTCTCACAAAATCCGGATGAGCATTGTGTGTATAAAAAGGTTAATGGGAATGCAATCGTTTTCCTTGTGTTGTATGTAGATGACATATCGTTACTCGAAACGATGTCTCATTGATGCAATCGCTAAAATTTGGTTGTCCAAGCAATTTGCGATGAAAGACCTTGGTGAAGCAACTTATATCCTTGGGATAAAGATCTATAGAGATAGATCAAAGAGGTTGCTTGGTCTTTCACAATCATCGTACATAGACAAGATGCTAAAGAGGTTTAGCATGGAGCAATCCAAGAGAGGGTTTATTCCCATTACTCATGGAATAACACTCTCGAAATCTATGTCCTAAGACACAAGATGAGAGGATTCGCATGGATCGATCCCGTATGCATCTGCAGTAGGATCGATCATGTATGCTATGTTATGTACGAGGCCCGATGTATCGTATGCTCGAGTGTCACGGCGGATACCAATCGGATCCTGGTGAGGGTCATCGGGTGGTCACAAGAATATCCTCAAGTACTTGCGAAGGACTAAGGATGTTTTCTTGATATATGGAGATGGAAATCTCCAAGTGGCGAGCATACGGATGCCGGCCTAATCGACAAGGATGACTCTGATCCCAACAAGTTATGTTTTCACGCTTAAACGGCGGAGCGGTCAGTTGGAAGAGTTCCAAACAAGAGACGATCACGATTCGATGACCGAGGCGCAGTACATTCTTTGCATCGAGGTGGCAAAGGAAGTCGTTGATCAAGAAGTTCATTTCAACTTGGTGTGGTTCCTAGTGTGATGGACCCATACAGCTTGTATTGTGACAACAATGGGGCTATTGCTCGAGCAAAAGAACCGAGGTCTCACCAACGATCTAAACACGCACTCGCAGATATCATCTTATTCGAGAGATCATTGCTAGAGGTGATGTCGCGATCGAGAGGATTCCTGAGAGCGTAACATTGTTGATCCGCTGACGAAGCCATTGTCACGTAAGAATTTTGATTCTCATGTACCGCTTTTGGTATTAGATACCAAGGCGATTGGCTTTAGGTCAAGTGGGAGATTGTTAGAGTAGTGCCCTAAAGGCAATTCCCTTAGCGCTTTTTGTTCATAGTCATGTACAGACTTTATGAATAAATAAAGAATGGCATGTTTCATTTATTTGATGTTCTTTATAAATTGATATTGATCTTTAATCAAATTAATGAAGTCCATGATATATGACATAGCATGAAGGAAATTATGATGTGATCATAATCCCGAGATTCCTATCATGTGCAATTATGTCAAGATTCAAATTTTCCTAGTCATAGGATTAATGAGACTATACATCATTAATCCCATGACTAAGATATGTCATACTCCTTGATTGGATCAAGCAAAGGATCTCGAAACCGTAAATATGAGATATTTAGAGTTGACATATGGATGCTTACTAGTGGTAGTAAGTTCATTGGATGACTGCCATGAGATCATCACATGGATCAAATGTCGGTGATAATCTCATCATAGCAATGGTGCAAGTATCCTTAGACTCGAGGTACCAAGGATATCTTGATGCTTGATTACGTGCTTTGACTCCATTCCTTGTTGCCTTTCGTGAGGTTACTCATAGGGTGGTGCTTGGGTACAACTTGAGGTATTCAAGGTAATTGAGTAGCCAATAAAGGATTCATCACTTCGTGATAATGTAAGAGATACCTGCCTCTTGTCGTCAGATCATTACTTTAAGTCTCGGCGAAGCATAAATATGCCATGAAGAGTGTCTTCATGGACATATAAAGTAATGAGTCCTCGACAGAACCGATTTCACTTGGGCTAGACTTAGTCTAGTAAGAGTTGACATATTGGCCATACTCGTAACCAAGTGGGGTATAGGATGTTGAAAGGACGAATTGCACAAGAATTGTTCATGGAAGGGTTCGTGATCCGTTCGTGATGAATTCATCAAACCGATTACTTTCCGGTCAATTGGGGTCATGATGTGTTGCTAGATGCCGCTCATGACTTGCTCAGATTAATTGTTAATCTAAGTGGCTAATATAACCGGAACCTAAAGGGTCACACGATAAGAGTGATTCGAGAATCAGAAAAATAGATTGGACCGAGTTCCAATTATGGAGAGCATTAGGATTAAATGGATCCCGATGAGATCGAGATATGTCCCGATGAGATCGCGACATTGATATTCTTGAGACAGTCTCCGGTGATTTTTCTATCTCGGGGCCTTGAGGCTTGAGTAGGACCACCCAGTATGATTGGACCACTTCAGCATTATTATTATATATATATATAATTAAATAATTAATTAATATATATATATATGCAAAACGTGGAGGAAGGAGGAGAAGTCATCCATTTTGCCTTTTATATATATATATATATATATATATAAAGGGTTAGGTGGATGGATGACTCACCATAAGCATTTATTATGTCTTGAAAAATGCAAAAAGAGATAGAAAAGGTGAGTTAGAAGAGTGGTAATCGTGGATTGAAAGATTAGAAGCAAGGTTTTTGAGAAAAACCAAAGTTCTCATCTTCATCATCGATTCTTCATCTTCTCCTCTAAGATTTTCATCCTCCTTCAACGTTGATTCAATCTCTCCACAGATGTAGGTAGGCTCTAGCAGTTTTATTCTGTTCTAGCTATTCCCGAGTCAAAAGTGTTTGATCCGTTAGGTTTTCGATCTCTGCGTGGATACCTTTAGAGATAGTCTCTATTGGCTATTCAGGTTTGAGTTTTCATACCGACACCGGGATCCTGGGTTTTCGGGAAGGTCCCGGGAACAAAATTTTTGTTTTCCGCTGCTGGAACATGTGATGTTCCTCCCGGGATTTTCCTACATCTCCCACTCGACATTTTGCTTGGAATATCTTTCTCCTTTGCGTCTCTCCTTCCTGTTTTGGAGAACATAAAATTTTTTTCACCACAAAAGTCACTTCTCCATCTTCCGACCCAGCAATTAAACCTTCATCCCCATCTGCTTCTTCTTCACAATCAACTACCTCCTCAATCATGTTAACCTGTCGTCGATTAATAGATGCTCTTCCTTCTGAACAATTATTTGATGTATGTCCCGGCTTTCCGCAACGATAACAGGTGTTTCTAGTTGGTTTTTTATAAGGATTGGTTCTTCTTTTGTCCGATTCAGGTGCCTTTACTTTGTTGTCGTTCTTTTCTTCTACATCATTATGATTACTTTCTGAATTTACAGTCTTCGAATATTGCCCACCGTAATACACTCGATATGTCTGACTGCCTGGCGAACCCGAATTTCGGTAATTTAAATTTCAATTACACTGTTGTCGAGGCTGCCATTCAACTCGCTCTTCAGCCCTCTTCGCCATCTCAATAGCATCTGCTAATGTGAAAATTGCAGCAACACCCATCATACACCGAATTTCATGATTTAACCCCTTCTGGTAATGAGCTACCTGCTTTGCTTCGTTTTCACAATTATCACATCTTGCTTGCAGCCTCAAAAACCCTTCTGTATACTCATCCACCTTCCTACTTCCTTGCGTGCAATCATGATAACGGTTGTACAGTACCTGTACGTGATCACTAGGTAAGAATCTTTGTTGGATCATAAGCTTCATATCCAACCAATTTTGAATAGGTGGATGTTGTCTGCAATATCGCTCATTCTGGACAGAAGTCCACCATGCTGCTGCACCTCCCTTCAATTTGTAAGCCACAATAGGAACTCTTCGCTCGTCTTCCACATCCATAACCTCAAAGAATCTTTCAACCTCCACTAGCCAATCTAAAACAGCTTCTACATCTAATGTACCATTAAAATTCTGAAGATCTACCTTGATTTTTTAGCCATCATTTTGATTTGCACGACCTTGTAATTCGAATCGCCTAGTCCGATCCGGTGGTCCTCCATAAACGGTTGCGATCTGCAACCCTAGAATTGCCGCTGCAGGAGGATGGTTAATCCTTCCTAGGTTTAACTGCTCTCCCAGCATCTGTCTGATTTCTACTATTTGGTCGGATAAGTTTGCTACGGATGTTTCTAAGGTAGTAAGTCGTTCTTCATAATTGGTGGCTATGGAGGATAGGCTCTGATACCAACTGACGCAGAATCAAGTTACTAATGCGATAAGAACGCTTTAGACTCGTTCAGAGTTTAATCAATGTCATTTGATTGGACGAAAAGAGAAACAAGAACGACAAGCGCTCTTGAAAGAATGGCAAAGCCAAATTCTAGAATGAAATTTTTATTCCGAAAATTGATGATCTTCTGAAAACATAAATAAGGCCTATTTATAATGGCCAAAAGTCCTAATCCAACTCCTAACAAGATTAGGAAAATAAACTCCTAATAAACTAAATAAGGATTTAGAATCCTTAATAAACTCCTACTGCTAACTAGAATTCCTAACCAAGCAAGGATTTAGAATCCAAACACATACGGCATCATAGAATTTAAGTCTATTTTCGCATCCTATCGCAAACCTTGTCGCGGTCAAGATCTTCCATGTAATCCAAAGCTAACTGGTCCGCATCAAGTCCACTGCTCCATACTTTCTTAACTTGTCAAATTGCCTCCCCTTCTTAGCTGGGGCCGAACCAGAAGCCTGAGGCATTTGACCCATAGCCTGAACAAAGGCTTGGGTAAATGCCTAGAACAATCTCGAATCTAAAGCAGACACTTGCTCAGACTGACTAGGTGACTGCTGAGTCTGAGGTTGGAGGGGCTCACTACTTTGCCCTAGAGAAGCCTCAGCCACTCCCGGGGCTACCGACTCATCGGTGCTCTCCTCTCTTGGTGGAGAGTCAGGTGCAATTGAACCTTGCAGAACTCCTCGTGTCCTCCTACGAGGTGGCATCTTACTCCTTCAATGAAATCATTTATGATTAGCTACAACTCTTTTTAATTTTAGTTCCTATATGTATGCATGATATGCATGTCACTTAATACAAACAATCAACTCATGATGTAAAAATTTAATCACATAACAAAAAAATTTCCCTACTATGCATCCTAAGCCTAGGAGTAAACCTAAGCTCTGATACCAAACAAGGTTGGACCCCGTCTCCGAGGCCCAACATTCAGAAACACACAAGCATAGAAGACCCAAAATCGACAACAATACTGACCACAATCTGGGAAACCTCCAATAGAAAGATTCTAATCAAATTTTTAAGAAAATTTGTTCTCTCTGCTCTAACGATTCCAACGGCACTAAAAATGCTCAATTTGGATTAAAAATGAAGGAGTTATGGCCAAAATACTATCTAAAGAAAAACAGTCAAAAACTGAACACTCTACCGACTTCATGCCAGAATTTGAAGGTTTTTTAGGCTAAATTGTCAATTCGTTCCTTCATAAAACTTTTAGATTTAAGTCTCTAGTTTAATTTAAAACAAGAATCGACCCGATCGGAGCTCTATAGCTCAAGATATTTCAAAATCATTGAAGTATATTCAGACTTTATCAACCGACCATCACACTTTATTTCAATCCACCTTTTTCAATTTAAAAGAAAAATTGATCAATCAGGTTAGGAAATATAGAAAAATGTCTTAGGAGTCTATCGCTTCAAAAATAAGGTCGATCGGAGATCTAAACAAAAAGTTATGGCCAAAAGAAGGAAGAGGGGTCGGTCGGCCAAGAACCGACCCCATTGACATGCATCGCTCGCCCAAAGGGCGAGCGATCTGAGCGCCAGGGCGCCTCGCCCGCACTGGGTGAGCGCTCGCGCCAGGCGAGTGCCTGTGCGAGGCGAACACCCGTGTGAGCAGAGCGTCTCGCCCGCACGGGGCGAGCGACCCGCAGCCCGACCTATCAAACTTCTAACTTTAATATCTTTTGACTCCGAGCTTTGACAAACTTGGTATCGATAGAAAGGTAAAAGAAAAATATACAATTTTCAAGAAGAACTCAAAGACAAGCTATGCCACTAAAAGGATCAAAAGTTCACTCCAAGACCGATCGACTAGCTCCTCTAAAACAGTACCCAGACTTGCAAATACCATAACTTTTGACCCAGAACTCCAAATTTAACAAACTTTGTGTCTATGGAAAGGTAAAAGAATGTTCTAAAACTTCCATGAAGATCACTGATCCAATTTCCAACTTTATAAGGGTCAAAGGTGGACTCAAAGCTCTCTGCTAAAATCTTCCATTTAGACAGCACCTGCACTTAATTCTAACAACTCCTATCTACCAATTAACACACCCTAAAATAGCTCATAATACATCATGGAAAGCTCTACAGCTCGCCTAACACCATCAAAGATTCTAAATGATCCTATACGACCTATAACAATCCAAAATTTGGCTGAATGCACAATATATCCAAAATTGATCGCATGAACACATCAGCCCAGAATTTCAACAGCTCATAAACCTTAGCAAATTCCCAGCTAGCTCTCCCAAAGTAAAATTTCAACAACAACTCAACAATTAAAACACTCACACACATACCCTTTTCAAGATCACACACAGATCGCAATTCAACATAAACATATGAAGAAGAGAGTACTAGAGCTCTCATTCTCTTTTTAAACATAACAAAAGTTCATACACAGCTTTAGTTACATATCGGCCTATTCATTAGGAGTCAAGTACAAAATACAAAATATGAGATGCTCAATGATCGATATGCTTATAAAGCTATTCCAACAGCTAGTTACTAACTTAATACAAAAATGTCTAAGATTCTTGGAGTTATGCCCGATGCCTTGCAAGGTTCAGCGCTCAACTTGATTTGCATCTGACGAGGGAGAATGGGGTGAGCAAAACACGGCTTAGTGGCTAACACCTTTATAGACATCGAGTAATGAGCCATACATCACATAATTAAGAATCCAAAGCATTAGCAATCAACATATTATGCATAAATACCCAACTTTATCACATAAATCACAATTAACCGAACTCATCACTTAAAGCATAACATGAAATCTTCTATCAGTTAAATCACGTATTATGCATCATAAACACCAAAAATGATGAAATGCACACAATTGGCTCGAGAGTTCCATAAACACGACAGAAACTGAAGTTTACCATAAACACGATGAGTTCGATTTCTCAGGATCTCATGACCTCAAGCGGGCAGCCAGGAGAAGGCTAGGGGTGTTGGACCCCGAACTTTGAGTGAAAATTAGAAATAATAAATGAAATTAAATGAGTGTTTTTGTTATATAATTGGTGTTATAGATGAGGAAATGTGAATTATGTATGGATGATGGGTTGAGAAGCCTTAAGCATAAATCATGATTAGATATGTAAGATATTATGGAAAAGCAAGAGATTATGAATGACAAGATGCTATGGAATGTAAGAAATCATATGAATTGAGGCTGAGATTTGGATGATTTCCAAATGATAGTTGAATTGTTATAAATGATGTGCAATTAAGAAAGTGAAGTTAGGATGAATGTTAAATGTATATGTTGATTCAAGGGAATTTCAGGAATAATTGAAATAGAATTGGCCAAAGTTGCCTTCTTTGAAGTTTTACCTTGTTCTTTTATCTTTCTAACGAGACAAAGTATGCAAGATTTTGAGATCGGAGTTAAGAGTTATAGTTGATTCAAGTTATGATGTTATATAAGATTGATGTTAGTGACAACTTTGATGAAATGTTTGAGAATTGTGGTTATGAAGAACCAATTTAGTTGAGATTTGAGAAGTTCATGAATTGAATTTGTTGCTTGAATTGTTATGAAGTGTTTAGGCCTTTGAATAAGTAAATTTGTGAAGATTATAAGTGTATATGATGTTAGTTTGGAAGTGAGAAGCATTGGAAAAATGTTTGAATAGATTTTGGAATCGCATGTCCGTTAAACGGACATGGAAGTCCGTTTAACGGACAACCTGGAGTCAAAAGGACCCCTTCCTATGCTCATGTCCGTTAGACGGACATGGATGTCCGTTTAACGGACATTCTCGGATGGATTGGTGCATTTTGGGCGGTATGTGTAAGTTAAACGGACAGGCATGTCCGTTTAACGGACAGCCACAGGTCAACTTGTGAAAAACGAGATTTTGACAATGGTAGAGGCCGAATCTGATCTTGTAGTCTTCATAAGAGTTGTATATTTGGAAGTATAATTTCTAATGGTCCAAGAACGAAAGCAATCTGATATATATATTGAAAGTTATGGCGGTTGCGCCAAAAGAGGTTCAAATCAATTTAGGATTTGAACATGTTGAATTATTTTGATCATAACTTACTCATCCGACCTCCAATTGAGATGATTCTTGAAGCAATGAATTCATAAGACATTTATCCTTATCTCCATAAAAATTTGTATCAATTGGAGTAGTATTGAAAGAGTTTGATTGAATCTTATGATAATCAGAATGATTTGTCTCATTCTGATCTTGCTATTTTCCTTCCTCATCCGACTTTGTCAAATCTTTTGCTTATATCTTTTTCGTCAGACATTCGAATGACTTGGTTCTCAAAGCGTTGGATTCCTAAGACTATTAATTTCATTTTCATGGGAAATTATAAATTTTTAGAGATTTAATTGAGCAAGATTATTTGAATCAAAGTGAGACAGGAAAGTTTCTGAACATAGTTCAGTATTTTGTGAAATTCGGGATCTGTGGAGATCTGATTAAAGCGATGTTTGAGGAAAAATAAAATTAAGATATGGGGCTACAAGTCATATGAAGAAATGAAATTTCAATTTAGCCTTTAAGAATGCTAATTTGTGGAAGGAAGTGAATTGTTAGAAAATGTGTCAATAGAATGATATGTCTGACATGTTTGGACTATAACTTTTGATGTAGTGCTCGAAATTGAATGATTTTTTAGGCATTATGAAACTAAGAAAATTATGAACAATTATCTAGAAGAAAGTTTTGACAAATTCCTTCAATTTGATAGTGCGAAACATGTCCGCAAGTAAGAATAACTTAAAGAAATGTTCAGGGGTAAATATGGAACATCACTTAAAGAGCTGAGACTTTAGGCTTAAGTGGAAGGGCAATTTGGACTTTTAGCCCTCATTAATGACATGGCACTATATAAAGGGGTTGGATGTCCTGTGGAGGAAGAGAAAGACACGAAATTTTAAAGAAAGAAACAAAGAGAGAGTGAAAGAAGAGAGGGGCTATCGTGGAGAAGAAGAAGAAGGAGGAAGATGGAGCTAGGGTTTCAGATTTTGGAGGTTCCAAGCAAGATTTTTCGTTGGGTTATGGGGGAAAAACATGGAAGGAAGTGAGAGCTTCATCTTGAGCCAAGCAATGTCGAAAATAGAGCAAGAAAAAGGTAAGAGATGTTTTTGATCTTTAAGTTTTTAGTGAGTTTTTGGTTGATTTGGCTTGAGATTGATATGGGTTTGTTAATTTCATGATCACTTTTGATGATTGCTAAGTATTATGGATTTAATCTTGGATGGTTGTTAATTAGGGATTTTTGTGAAATTGGGGGAATTCCCATGTGAATGGAAATTGATGAGATCTTGGTTTATTTGACTTAAGTTTGCTAGGTGATTGAGTTTTCCAAGGTTAATTTAAGTGATTGTGCTATGATGATGGTCAATTTTTGGATAATTGGAAATTAAGGTTTATGCCCAATTGTATGAGTTGGAGATTTTAGAAGTTCTTGATTTAGCTATCATGAAATTAGTATGGGTTTGTGAATTATGTAATAAATTTTGAGAAGTATGATAGTTATGATATTGGATTTGGTTGATTATGGCTTAGGTAATTTTAAGTTGGAAGAGAGAGAGAAGTAAATATCAAATTGAAACATTGGAACAAGCTCCAAGCATGGATAAGAGGTGGGTAATATGTTTGTTTTTCAAAATTTTAAGCTATTTGTAAGTTTTGGAAAAATCAAGAAAGTGATTATGTTTTTAAGCTATTGTTTTACAATTGATTTTGGAAAGATTATGAATTGTTAAGTTCATTATTCCCAAATGATTTAAGAAATTCCTCTAATTGTTGTCGGACAATTTTTATAAATGATTTAAATTGTTCATTCAATGGATTTTGAATGATTTGATAAAGTTGAAATACTCGTTTGAGTTTATTATGTTTAATTGATTGAAAATCCCGTATGTGAACTTGTGTGACATGATTTTTAAATGATTTGTAATTGTCTAAAGTATGCATTCTTTGTTTGGAATAACTGAAAATTGTTATGTGAATTATGGTTTGCAAATTGTGAAGTGATGCTAGAAATGCATATATATGTCATACTCATGAAATCAAGTTTTTCAAGAACGTGCCATTTGGACAAAGTATTTTCAATGCATGAATTACATGTTATGTGGGTTCGGCATAGTCCCTCAAGAACCGTCACGTGCACGTTGACCTAAGAATAGGCTTCTCCCGCCTGCCCGCAAGTGGCACGGAGCTCCCTTTTGGGACTCCCTCAAGTTTACGACTACACAAGGCCACTTTGTGGAATTGTGTAGTTCGTCATGTTTATGGACTTGCCAAACCATTATGATGTGTTATATGATTTGAAGTTGTTTAAAATGTGATGCATTCATATCTTTGAAATTGTTCTTGCTTTGTGAAGAGAAAAATTTGAGTTTTACGAGAATAAGAAAGTGAGGTTTTTTAACTGTGGCAGTTTTGACATTTGAGTATGAATGTCTTGAAAAGTTGAAGAGTTTGTGAAATAAACACTTGATGAAGTTTCTACTGTGAAATCCTTTATAAGATGGCAAAGTTTTGAGAAATGGCTTTTGTTTATTTTTCAACTTATGAGCATATTATCCACGAGCTCTCTAGCTCACCCCTCTTTCATCCCCATCTCCAGGGATTCTAGCAAGAGATCGGATGAAAGCATGGCAAGACTTTATGTTCGTTTTGTATAGCGTCTGTTTTGTATAAAGTAGAGTCTGATGTTGATGTTTTATAAGTCTTGGATATGGCTTAAATTGCCATAAATGTATTACAAGCATTTTATTTCAGGATGTATGAGAATTATGAAACTGTATAGATTTGAGTAAGATGTGTATGATGTATATAAATGATGGAGTTATGTATGGCTTGGAAATATAAACCATATATAGAGCTATGGAATGTGACTTGTGATATTATGAGTATATGATATGATATGATTGATTTGAGATTGGATTGGGTATGAAAAAAATGACTGGAAAAGTTTAGAAATAGGGTTGCGTTTATGCTGAGATCCCGGACGGAGGGTCCAATGGATACGATGTATGTGTGATTGTCTGGATATATATAGAAGTGTACTAAGTATATTGCAGGTTTGGGTTATTGAAAAAGCAGCCATTATGCTGCCGGATTTTTGTATGGTAGTTTATGGAAAAGTGAAATGGTGTAAGAATTTATGGATTTATGGACATGAGTATGAGTTTGTTATGGTAAAGAATAAGAATATGATGAAAAAAGAAGATTCAAGTAATTTGAGATTAGTATGAGTTTAAGGATAAGTTTCCAAGCATGATATATGAAAAACATGCATAAGAAAGCAACAAAAAAAACCTGTTCATATAGGTCAAGTCTAAGGTAGCCAACGCAACGCTTCTTTAAGATAATTATTCCCAGATGTCAGACACTTGTAATGCAGTTCGTATTGATCTATTTGTTTGGCATTCGTATTCGATTCCATTAGTATCCGATTCGACTTATTCGATATTCGATATCTGTTTGTTTCGAGCCAGTTTCGACCCACTTGTCACATATGTTTCGATTTTCCATTATCTGCTTTTCATTTCCGATTCATTATTTTTCGTTCCGTTTCGGATTCGATTTAAGAGTGATCATGTTACGTGTTAGTTAAGCAGTTGGGTCTCGGACCCAACAGATGTGGTATCAGGGCAAGAGTAACAGGGCTAAGTATATGCAGTTGGGTTCCGGTATACGGGATCCAACAAGGGAGGTCATCGTGCACGAGACTAACGAAATAGGTTCTCTCTCGCCCAATCACAACCAAATTTTGCTCACATATTCAAACATAAGAATAGCATTTTATGCTTCTTTCATTCTATCGAATCATCATAGTTTCATACTTTTCTTCAAATCAAAGGAAATACACTTTCAGTATACACACAATTTAACAAAGGTTGCACACATAGGGAATTTGCCCATTACACAACGACTATAAAAATGTTACACCCACCTAACGTCGAGATACGAATTCAAGATTGCCCTTCCTCCTTGTCTTGAGTGGGGTTTTCTTGATTTCCTTCAATTAAACCATACTCCATTCAATGAATATATTCTAAAAGAAAGGCATAGGATTCATAAATCAAGCAAAGATAAAAATAAACTTTAAACCTAACCTACCTATAAGCCATCTATACTAGAATAACCAAAACCTTAACTTAGAAATCCCCAAATCCCTTTGATTTGACCTTCTCTTCTTTCTTTCTTTAAACCCTACACAAGCCCTAACTTCCATTTTATCCCATTCTTGAACCTAACATAAACAAGGGTGGAACTAACCTTCAACAAGTAATTTCTTCTTCTTTCTTCCTCCCTTCAAGATTTCTAAGACTCTCTTCCACCTAGCCGAAAGCTCCCTCTTCCTTAGCTCACATTTTTGGCTTCTCTTCTTTTGGTCCACGACACTTGCTTCTTCTCCTTAACAACTTAATTCACTTATTTCTCAATTTAAAGCCCTCCTCCAATATTACGTAGTTTTAAGCTCTCCTTATAACTTACAATGCTTTTGGGCTCTCCTCCTTTTACTTATCCCATTAACCTCTAAAGCCCATTCTTTATAACATGCCCTTATTTGACTCATATGGCTCTACACTCACAAGCCTACTACCAATTAATCCAATTAATTCTAATCCTTCACTCTAACTTCAAAATTCTAATCCCAATCATACTTGCTAATTCCAAGACTCAACAAATATATATATATATATATATACAATTAAAATAATTAAAACAAAAATAAAGAATAAATCAAATAATAAAATAAAATAAAATAAAAATTTTCGGGGCCCAATAATAATTAAGGCTTTATAGTCCCGAAATGGTTTCCATAAGGCCTGAAACTTCATAAAACAATTCAGCCCTATTTCTCCTTTTATTTCTTGATCAGTGGCTTCCTTTTCTACTCCAAGGCCCATTGCTTCAATATCTTCAATAGCTAACATGGATGGTCCTCCATCATCCTCCCCATCTTCAAAGGCTTGAACATTTTCACTTGGAATCATTGTATCTTCGACATATTTTGCTAAGTCACTTACATTGAATGAATTTGAAATTCCATAGTGGCTTAGCAAATCTATCTGGTAGGCATTTTGGTTGAACTTTTTCAAAACCTTGAATGGGCCTTCAGAGCTTGGATCTTCTTTTGGCTGGAAATCTTTCCTTCCTTAAGTAAACCCAAACTAAGTCACCTTCTTTAAATTCTACGAGCTTCTTCAACTTTGATCTGAACTTGTACTCTTCATTTTTCTTCATGATATAGGACTTGATCTTTTCGTGTAGCTTGACAATTTCCTAGGCCCTATTTTCATCTTGAATGTTCGATGGAAAGCTAAATGTGACTTGATTCAAAGTAATAGGCACAAGAGGATTAACACCATAAACAACTTCAAATGGAGATAGATTTGTAGTCTTATTCTTGGAACAATTGTAGGCAAACTCAACACGTGCTAGCATGTTGTCCCAATTCTTGATTCTTCCTTTCAGTAGGCTCCTTAGAATATTCCCAAGACTCCTATTTACTACTTCGGTTTGTCCATCAGTTTGTGGATGAAAAGAAGTACTAAATTTGAGTTTTGTTCCTAACCTACCCCACAAATGTCTCCAAAAATGGCTAACAAATTTTACATCCCTATCACTTACAATACTTTTTGGAATTCCATACAATTTTACAATATTTTCAAAGTATAAATTCATGATATGGGATGCATCCTTAGTCCTACTACAAGCTACAAAATGGGCCATTTTACTAAACCTATCAACCACAACCATTATGGAATCAAATTATCTCCTTGTTCTAGGAAGACCAAGGATAAAATCAATACTTACATCCTCCCATGGTGCATTAGGAGTTGGCAAGGGCATGTATGGGCCATGGGCTTGACTTGTCATCTTTGATTGTTGGAAAGTGTTGCATCCTCCTACAAGCTTATTCACATCTTTGAGCATTTTGGGCTAAAAAAATTTAGAACGGGCCAATTCATAAGTCTTTTCTCTACCAAAATGGCCGGCTAGACCACCTCCGTGCACTTCTCTCAAAATTGCTTCTCTAAGAGAGCATTTGGAACACATCAAGCATCAAGTTTAAACAAATAACCATTGTGAACCACACAATCTTGAAAACTACCTCCGGCCAATTTACACTTCTAAAAAATTTCCCCAAAATCATCATCTTTCTCATACAAATCCTTAATATTATCAAAACCTTTTACATGAGCATGTATGGAACTCAACAAATGATGTTTTCTAGAAAGTGCATCTGCTACAACATTAGTATGGCCAGACTTATGCTTGATCACAAAGTCAAAAGATTGCAAATATTCCATCCAACTAGCATACTTCTTTTTCAATTGTGATTGTGTTTGTATATATTTCAAAGACTCGTGACCAGTATACAACACAAATGAATTAGCAAGCAAATAGGAACACCAATGTCTAAGAGCTCTAACCAATGCATAAAATTCTTGATCATAAGTAGAATACTTCTTTCTAGCATCACACAACTTTTCACTAAAAATTGCAATCAGTTTTCCTCCTTGACTTAAAACAGCTCCTATTCCAACACCACTAGCATCACATTCTAATTCAAATGGAACATCAAAATTGGGCAGGGCAAGAATCAGGGCCTTTGTCATCAGATTTTTAAGAGTATTTAAGGCAATTTGAGCTTGACTTGTCCAATTAAACACACCTTTCTTTATGCAATCAGTAATGGGACTTATAATTGAACTAAAATTCTTTATAAACCTCCTGTAGAATGAACAAAACCCATGAAAACTTCTAACATCAAACAAACTCCTAGGAGTTGGCCAATCAACAATGGCTTGCACTTTAGAAGGATCCATACTTATTCCATCACTAGAAACAATGTAGCCAAGAAATGAAATAGATGAATCACAAAAATGACACTTCTCCACATTAGCATACAACTTCTCATTACTAAGCACTTCAAAAACTAACCTCAAATGCATGACATGCTCATGTAAACTACCACTATACACCAGAATGTCATCAAAATAAACCACAACAAACTTAGCAAGAAATGGCTTCAAAACCTCATTCATTAATCTCATAAAAGTAGAAGGAGAGTTAGAAAGTCCATCGGCATAACCAACCATTCATATAAACCCTTCCTAGTTTTAAAAGCAGTTTTTCATTCATCACCCTCTTTCATTCTAATTTGATGAAACCCATTAGCAAGATCAAGTCTAGAAAATACCTTAGCTCCATGAAGCCGATCAAACATGTCATCCAACCTTGGGATTGGAAATCTATATTTGATGGTTATCTAGTTGACGACTCTTGAATCAATAACCATCCTCCATTTTCCATTCTTTTTAGGAACAACAAAGGCAGGAACAACACATGAAGAAGTACTTGGTCGAATGAAACCTCTCTCTAACAACTCATCAACAAATTTTTGCAACTCATCATGCTCTCTTAGGTTCATTATATCAGATTGCTTATAGGGTATGATAGCATTTTGGACAAAGTTTATTTCATGTTGGATTTTCCTTAAAGGAGGGAGTCCTTTAGGAGGCTCTTTTAGGAAAACTATACTAAACTCAAGAATTAAGGATTGTACCTCATGCGAAAGTGGCTTTTGGGGGCTCGGTTTGGCTTCTTCAAGATCAAAGGGAATGTTTGATGGTAGGCTTTGGATAATCTCTCCCTTTTCTTCATTTTTCATCAAGGCTAAAGTTTGATCATCTTGATTTTTCTTCTTTCTTGCTCCCGGTGGCATAGGATTGAGTGTGAATTTTTGTCCTTTAAAGAACAAAGAATAAGTGTTGGCTCTTCCTTGGTGTTGCACATCTCTATCATACAATCATGGACAACCTAAAAGCACATGACAAGCACTCATACGAATTACATGACACCATATCTCATCAACATATTTGCCAATTGAAAATGGCCCTAGACTTCTCCTATCAACCTTAATCTCATGCTTATTGTCTAACCATGTTAACTTATAAGGACTTGGAAGAGGTTCGATCCTTAAAGCTAACTTTTCTACCATTTCATTAGACACAACATTTTCACAAGCTCCGTTATCTATTACAAGTTCACACAACTTCCCTTTTGACAAACACCTAGAATAAAACAAAGACTTTCTTCTCCAACCACTCTCATTTTTTTCTCCACTCAACATTCTAAGAATCACAAGCATTTCTCCTTCTAACTCACCATCACATTTGACATTTTCACAAGACTCCAAAACTTCATTATCATTTTCGGCCTCATCACAAACAAGCATTTGATTATGAATTTCTTCAATTTCTTCAATGGTTATGATATTTCTATTTGGACATTCAGATTGGAAGTGTCCAAATCCTTGGCATTTGAAGCATCTCATTTGAGTTTTGGGTGATTTAGTATTTGGTGAGGGCAAGGCTCGGTTTGGTGTTGAATTTTGGCTAGAGGTGAATTTTTATGGTGGAGTGGAATTGTTCAGTTTTGGTGGTGGAAATGAGGGTGGTTTGTAATTTGGTGTATTGGCATATGGTGGAAGAAATCTTTTAGTGGATAAATGTTTCAAGTTAGTTTCACATTGCAAGGCAAGCTTCTTAAGCTCATAGAAATGAATGTAAGGATATAGATTTACCACGTTTCTAATCTCAATTTTAAGGCCTTTGAGAAATCTTGCGTTGACAACAACTTCTTCTTCTCTTAAATCACACTTTAGTATGATCTGCTCAAACTCCATCGTATATTCTTCAACCGATTTTGTTCCTTGTGTCAAGCTCATCATGTTGTCTAACATCTTTTGCCTGTAATGTGGAGGCAAAAATGTCTCATCCATCATCTCTTTCATCCTAGACCAAGTTGTGAATTTCGGCCTACCTTCTTTCAATCTCATCTTTTGGACATTATCCCACCAAAGTGATGCATAACCTCTCAATTTTAATTGCACTAACTTCAGCTTATTTTCTTCACTAAACTCTTTCAACTCAAAAGTTCTCTCAATTTTATACACCCACTCAAGATAAACATCACCATCAATTTTGCCATGAAATTCAGGGAACTCAATCTTGAAATTAAAAAAGCGGTGTTTTGAGGGACATTTCTAATAGGGAACCGTGGGGGTGCCCCTACAGTTATTTGTGGGAAAGTTGAATTTTGAAATGTGGTGGTCGGTTGTGATTGGTGTGATGAAACATTTGGAGGAAATTGTGGAAGAGGTTAGGAGAATGGATAGGTGGTTGGTTGTACGGTGGAAGAAGAAGAAAAGGGCAAATTGAAATTTTCTTCTTCTAGGTATTGGCTTACATTTTTAGGGATGAAGGAAGAAGAAGAAGGTGTTACCTTAACTCCAATAGACTTATAGGCTTCTTGTTTGGCTTTTAGGGTAAGATTTTCGAGCCTTAACAACTCCATTTGGCGAAGGAGTTCTTCATGAGAAAGTTGTGATGTAAGGGACAACTCTTGAGAAACCATGGTGGAAGATGATGTCATGGACGGTGAAACAGGGGGTTGAACCATGTCCTTGATACTAAAATGATAGCGTTTTCAGGAGATTGGAGTGATTGGAGTGGATAAGAGGTCACCGGAGTAGTTTGGTAGAATTTGCCTAAGTGATGGTGGTGGAGGTGTTTGGTGCATAGGCTGTATTTTGGGCAATTTTGTGGAGAAATAAGGACAAACTAGGTTGAATGGGAATTGAAGGTCTTTGATTCAGATTTCCAATGGTTCAAGTTTGACTCAATTTGGATTTGTGGTTTGGGAGATATGATTGATTTAGTACAGGTCAGTTAGACTAGGTGGTAGAATGAAATGTGTGTAGAAATTGAGTGTTTTGGAGAACAATCAAACCCAAACTATAGCAATTGGTTTGCTATGAACCCAAACAAAATTAACAAGTAAAATAAAGCAACAAAACAGAAATTTGAGTTGCAAAAACTTGAAAGGAAACTCTCACTCTTTTATTAATTCCCAATTCTTACATATGGAAAGAAACTTGACTTAAATAAACAAACAAAAGGTAAAAGAATGTGGATGACCACATGTAGTCCAACCACACATTCTTTATGACTTTAAATGACTTTAAAACATACTTAATATGGCTTATAACATCTATCATTAACTTTTCATTAAAAGAAAAAAAAGAGCTAATTAAAAATGACACTAAATGAGCATTAAGTAGCTCTTATTCAATGCAAATTTAATGATAGATAAGAGAGTTGAAACCTGTTCAATAAGTCACTCTATTGGGCAGCAAGTTGTCTTCTCTTGGCTAGCCTTTGACTCTTTAATGGGCTAGAAATGAGCTTCAATTAAATCAGATTGGATTAAGGCTCTATAGTCCCCAAATGGTTTCCATAAGGCCTGAAACTTCATAAAACAACTCAGCCCAATTTCTTCTTTTATTTCTTGATCAGTGGCTTCCTTTTCTACTCCAAGGCCCATTGCTTCAATATCTTCGATAGCTAACATGGATGGTCCTCTATCACACGACCCTAAAGCACTATATAAGAATGTAAAATGTAATAAAAATGTAGCAGGCATTAAATCAAAATGAATTAAAGTGCGAGATCAGGAAAGCATTTGAAATTTCCTCCATTCTAGATCAAAAAGCAATTAGAGTTTGTATTCTTTTCCCCTTATTTCTTTCATTATCCTTGATTTATAATCTGAATTCTAAGGTGTTAAACATGCTTAGGGATTTGTAAACTTAGATTAGGAATTATTCTAGATTTATTTTGTGACCATATTTATTGTTGAATTCAATATATTTCTAGATGTTTGTGATGGTTGTCCATGTAAAAAATTAATAATAAATCGAGAGAGTTAGTCAAAAGTAATTAGTGTTAGGTTGTACAACAAGAGTTTTCAATTTAATAGACCTATAATTATCAAAATAGCTATCAATCGAAGAGAGATCTTGATTGTGAAATTGATTATTTATTATATAACTTAAGATCTAATTGAATAAGTTAAGGATAGTTTAGTCAATCAAAAGATTGCAAATGTGAAAATTTCAAATTCAATTAGGGTTAATTGATTGGATTTTGAGAGAGAGTTCTCAATACCTTAGGAAATCTTGGATCAAACACATAAATTGAACTAACAATAGTAAAGGAATAAAATAAAGAAAGAATAGTATCTAAATATTCAACCTTGATCAAACTCTAGTTTTTAATAGTAGCTCACTTATTTTTTTAAATTTTAATGAATTTATATGAACTATAGTGAAACTATTACTATAATGAAATCAACTATAGAAGTATAGTTAGCTTCTAATTCAAGTTATAGAAGAAAGAAAGGGAAAAAGAAAAGGGACTATAAAAATTCATAACATGTCATAAATGCCACTTCTTTATACTATCTAGAGTGAGGTGGTGTGCCATACTTTTGGCAATGATCACTACTCAAATCCAATTTATGCATCAATCTGTAACTAAGTATTTATCTTCAACCATGCCCTTGTAAAGTCTTATATTCCTAGCTTTCCATAGAGAATAGATGGTAGTTAGAAAAGTTGTTCTAATAAGAATTGCTTTCAGTTTACCAGGTTTAGATATTGAATTGATCTGGTTTAAAATGTGCACCCATTCCCATGTTTAAGTCTCTATATTAAAGCATAAGTTAAATTTGTTCCCATACCACTTTAGAGAAAGTACAATTGAAGAAAAGATGGTCCCTATCTTCCTCAAGTTCTCACACAATTCATAAATGGAGTCGAATTAGCCATACCGTCTATTTTTCATCGGTAACCTATTTTTATTATGAGCCATATTATTATAAAAGCTTTCAAGTTGAGGGAATTTTTCTAGAGGAGTTTATGACATGTAACTTGTAACATCCCACCCCTCCTGGAAGGGTAAAATAGTAAAATTGGCATAGGATGAGATTGGTAAGGAATAATTAGTATCGTTCATGATAATAGGATTGATACACGATCAATTGTGTACATGGAATTACGGTAAATGCATTCATGACATTCCGGAATTGGGCCTAACGGTATTTTATTGTGATTAACGGGTTATGGGATTTGAAAAATTATTCGAAAAGCGCCATTGAGCGCTTTTACATTTTAAGGATTTTCAGAATTTTTCGAATTTTTGGAGAAAATTCTGATGGGCAAAATCATTTAATCGGCCTAAACATGTTTTGGGGTAGAAAAGGTGATTTTCGTGATTGAAAATTATTTGGAGTGCATCACACTGTTTTTATAATTTTAGGAAATTTCATTAATTCTCGTAAAATAATTCGGGAAATTCTCGGACCGGATAAATCACCAATCGCGAACCTATTGATTCTTGGTAGCAAAAATCGCTACCCACCGGTACTGCATTATTGGGTATTTTATTTTGGGACTAAAAGTAGGGCCATTGGAGTGAAATGGAGTAAAATTTTAGACCGGATTAAAGAATGGATATTTTGACTTTTCAAATTCTAAAGAACCAATTATAAATTGCCATTTAGAAGCATCATTAAATGCTTCTCTCAATGCTCTCTCTGATATGTTTAAAGGAAAGTTGTAGAATTTGTTAAGGATTTTATAACTCATCCAAACACAAACACAAAAACTCTTCCTTCAAAGTAACCATCGCAAGTTTAGCTCTTCTTTTCTCCACTTTTCTCCATAGCTTTAAGCTAAGTTCTTTGATCTCATCAAAGCTAGAAGATGAGTTTTGAGCATATTTGAGAAGGGAAGGAGGTTGGTACTTAGGTGTAGAAGTTGGAAAGTGATTGTTGAAGGTTTGAAGGAGGTTTTGATTTGAGATCCAATTGGAGCGTCGATTGACCGACGTCACAGAGGCTTTCCGGCATTAGCTCGGAAGTAATAGGTGAGTAACCTAGTTGGTTCCTCAACCTTTATGTGTTTAAGATTTTGCTATTATGCCATGTGGAGATAATGGAGGGTTTATGTGTATTTGACTTTGATTGATTTCGGACCATAGGTGTCTGAAATATAGGGAATGAGATAACGAAGTGCTATTTGTGTGTAACTGTTTGTGAATGGGAGATCTCGGACCAAAGGTTCGAGGGAATGGGGAAATTGATACTGAAGTGTTACTTATCCGTTTTGATACATTGATGTGACTTTTAAATGCGATATGGTATGATGCAATAAATTGGAAAATATATGATTGAAATACGGACGAAGGTCCAAGAAATAGGAAATGGCATTGAATGTAAGTGATAGCAATAATCGTAAATGGAAATTGGAACATATGCATTCATACATAAGGACATGATCGATAAAGGCGCCAGGACCGAGCAGCCACCGGATCGGGGCATATCACGCCTAACGATATGAGAGCTTTCACCAACGCACAGACCTCGGTCCAACGATTCAGAGCCTCGTGCTCAATGTATTAGGCTTCAAGCCCAATGTTCGAAGCCATTGGCTCAACGCAATGTGTCCGCATCGACAAGCGATTTGGTATACAGTCACAACAACGTAATGAAAATGATAAGGGTCTCATATGCATTGCATATATGGTATGATTGAATTTGGATTGTATGAAAGGCGATACGCCTTACATTTGTGAAATGTAATGGTATGTACTATTTGAGATTACATTTGTGAACTGTGTTCGTATGTGATATTTGGCAAGCTGATTGAACATGCATGAATTGAGTGAACCATCGATGATGGTTTCTCACTGAGTTCGCAAAACTCACCCAAAATTTGCATTTATTTTTCAGGTCCTGAAGAATACCCCGGTTGACACGGGAGTATGTCTACTGTAGACGAGTAAAGGTTAGAGGTCGGGATCAGTCCGTGTCTGCATTAGTGTCTTAGTAAACTGTATTCCGCAATCACTGTATAACAAGGCATTGTATTTTTTTCTGAGCCATTGTGGTAGTAATATTTTACTGCATTGACTGATTGTAATTATTACTGGATGACTGTAATAACTGAAACTGGTTTATATTAAACACGGATTTTATTTACTTACTGTGTTTGCCGTGTGAACGTGGAGTTAATGGCTCCAAAAAGAAAAAAAAGTGTATACTGAATTTTAAATCGACTGATGTAGTACGCCACTCTCGTGGGACACGGACTCGGATATCACCAACGATATCGGGTTCGGGTCTTACGGGTGTGGGGTGTTACATTTAGGTGGTATCAGAGCCCAGTAGTACGTAATGTATCTGGGCACAGTTTGGAACATAGGTTGCATGCATTTGAGTCGATCGCTGCGCATCGTGGTAATCGATCCTAGTCGAGTCGCCGAGGATAAATCCTACGGTGCATAAGTGTCAAGTGATTAAGTGAGAGAAGAGTGAGATCGGATTAGAATGAAAATCCTAAAAGGGATAATTAATTAGGAAAGGATAAAGGAAAATGGATAAGAAGATTGAAATTGTATCTTTGGGTTAGAAACCCTTATAAGTGATAGCCGAATGACCGTGTTGTCCTAGATCGATTAAGAATTTCCAATTAAATTGAAAAACAGTAACAATGCACTCCAAATAATTTTTCAATCACGAAAATCACCTTTTCTACCCCAAAACATGTTTAGGCCGCCACAATGATTTTGCAATCAGAATTTTCTCCAAAAATTCCAAAAATTCTGAAAATCCTTAAAATGTAAACGCTCAATGGCGCACTCGAATAATTTTTCAAATCCCATAACCCCGTTAATCACAATAAAATACCGTTAGGCCCAATTACCGGGAATGTCATGAATGCATTTACCGTAATTCCATGTACACAATTGATACTGTATCAATCCTATTATGCATGAACAAAGACTAATTATTCCTTACCAATCTCATCCTATGCCAATTTTACTATTTTACCTTCCGTGAGGGGTGGATGTTACAATTCTCCTCCTTATAAGAATTTCGTCCTCGAAATTCCCAAATAACTGTTCACTATGACAAGAATCATATGATTCTTCATATCCCATATACTTTTCCACTTAATGATTTACTTTTGGAGTGATCACAAGAATCACTCTCGATCCAGTAACTCGCCACTAATTTGGCTAACTCTTTATCACTTAGACAATAACGGATTTGATAATACCATTAGTTGACTATCTCATTTTCTTAGCTATCTCACTTACCATTTCTAGAACTCACTACCTTTGGTTTCGATATTTAACTCGATTCAAGATTTTCAACCTATTCACTTATCACATTTTATTTCTCTAATACCTTTTTCCCCAATGTTATATAGTCCAACTTATGTTCCAATGAGTACGTTTCATTTCTTTGGTACCTCCTTAATCACGTCTGTGACTAATTACATTCCTTGGTACCAATACAAGGACATTAATTCCAATTCACTATCAAGAATAATGTACCTAATGCACCATTTATTATACGCCATTCACTTTATAATTAAATTCGATTCTCGTAAGACACTTCATTATTCTATAGTGTGCACACACTTTAGCGGATATACGCTTTACTCGCCTCATCCACTTTAGCTAACCATGCGCTTTCTCACCACTTTCCTTTTCTCACAATTCCATTATGGTCTTTAACTCCCAAAGAAGACTTCAAAAGGTAGCAAGATATTCCTACAGTCAATCAAAACTCTATAACACGATCATAATCAAACCTTTTTCCCATTGGACATTCAACCTATAAACACTTGAGCCAAGAATCACTTCATTTTATACTCACAGTTACTCAATTTCACTTTTCAAATATGCTGACTAGAATGTCTAACTTTGACTGTTCACTTTCTTGTTCTAATACCCTTTTATCGGGTACACTTACTTCTCCTTCGACTTTTGTTCACTATAGTTTTCCAATTCCATTCGTATATTCAAACTCATCATAAGATTTCCCCCTTTTACTTTCTGCACTCTTAACCTTTCTTATCACTATTTTTACAACTTCAATTTTCTTTTTTTTTTTGAACACCTCACTATTACCCATAATCTGCTTGACAATCATTGAAAATCCCAATATCTGTAATTGATCTGTTCATTGCTTCAATCATGAGAATGGCACTAATACCATTTATCACAGTCAGTTCAATTTATTTCATACTTGTTCAACATATTGTCGCAGTTCAATACTCACTACCCACTCTTCCAATGTATGAATATCATCGATGATCATTCCTCAATCAAGAGAAATCATCTGTCATTTTTTTTTTTTGATTTTATCATACTAATTTCCAACCTCAAGCACCATAATCACCTAACAATTTCAGTCTCAAACTTATGCGGTCTAGTTCATAACCATTTCCTAATTCATTTCAGTTTAGCCTCAATAAACCATTACAAGATTTCTATTGAGCTTCTTTCCATTTCGCTATCATCATCTCTTATAATATCTATCGATCTCTAACTCAATACGATGAATCAAAATATGCCCGATTGGACCATCTACATTTTACTCAATTCCTATATTTCCCCTTTCATGACATATACGGTCAGAACTGTAATTACCTAACCATCCCGGGCATTTAATCTCACTTAGATCTACTATAACCAATATGCTTCCCATATCTCTAATGGACCTCTCCAAGTTCTCAACATTTGCATTTTTCTGTCACCATAAAATTGTCAATTTAATTCGGAAATTCTTAATCAGTCTAGGACAACACAGTCATTCGGCTATCACTTATAAGGGTTTCTAACCCAGTACAATTTCAATCTTCTTATCCATTTTTCCTTTATCCTTTCCTAATTAATTATCCCCTTTTAGGGATTTTCATTCTAATCCAGTCTCACTCTTCTCTCACTTTTCATTGCTTCAATCATGAGAATGGCACTAATACCATTTATCACAGTCAGTTCAATTTATTTCATACTTTTTCAACATATTGTCGCAGTTCAATACTCACTACCCACTCTTCCAATGTATGAATATCATCAGTATCAGATTCCTCAATTAGTCCTATCGTTCTTTTTACTTTTCACTGTTCCACAATTCCAAACACATTCTATCTCTAATCACAACTACTACCATTTGCTTACTTCGCATAAATCCCTATTAGGGTCTTATTGACTTTACCATACATCTTTTACCCTTTTTATTGAGTCCACACTTAGTGTATCTGCAATTTCTTTATGAAGGTGTCACTACATCACCTCATTGTCAGTTTCCCTTGTTGACCCTCTTGTCTCTATTCAGTTTCTCTTTTTCATTTTCTCTTCTCAACTGTTTTCATATCTTTCATATCAACATATGTTGATATCTTGTCATCCATATTTAAACCTCCAAAAATTTTCCATTTTATTTTAGTATCTCTCTTCTCAATTCGGGATTTTTTTATTTTTCGTTTCAAATCTAGATTCCTCAACAGTTTTACATCATAACTGGAGATCGATTCACTTCACATTGCAATAGAATCACCTCAAATTAAAATCTCACTAATATGGAATTCTTTACATTTCAGACATACAATGCGATAATCTCAAAGATGAGCTATGACCCAATTTCACTTTTAATTTTGTCCACAAAAGTCTCATCAACCAATGATTATTCCTAATTGTGTTTCAATCCTTCTTCACTATACGTACAATCTCAAACCAGACACTTTTATGTCATCATTTAACAGATCAGAACATTCCTTTCGCGAAGGTTCCTTGTGGCGATCACTTAAACACTTTCTTTACCACTTATTCAAGAATCTATACCGTAATCACTTTTCGCCTCTCATACAGTACACTCAGTCCACCTTTGTCTTACTTTAACCTCTTAAGAACTTCACACTTATAATCACTCTAAACATTTACCGCTCATTTCCTCTATGATTTCCATATATCTGTCACATACATTTCATTAGTCACAATCAACATTACTGTCCAATAGATATCCCCAACAGTAAATCGACTTAAATACAATAACTCTTTTCATACACCACTATTGTGGTTTCATTCTATTCAAGATCTTTATTTCATTCTCACCATATCATTAAACTGTATGTCTCATTCCCCTATCCGTTACGTGCTACTTGACCTTGTAAGGTCATATCAATTTGGCTTATCAGCTTATGATCATTATTCCTATTTTTTTTTTATTCTGTTTTCTGCTACTTATCTTCTATTTTTCTCAAACAGTCTATGATCAGGTGTTCACAGTCCCCAATACCGACAAAGTCGTTGATACTACTCCATTTTATCTCTATCTATATACCTATCCATTTACAATTTTCGTGTCCATATACACCTAATTCAAGATTTCGATACACTATCAAGAGAAATCATCTCATCTTTTTTTTTTTTGATTTTATCATACGAATTTCCAACCTCGAAGCACCATAATCACCTAACAATTTCAGTCTCATCGTGATTGAAAAATTATTTGAGTGCATCACACTGCTTTTATAATTTTAGGGAATTTCATTAATTCTCGAAAAAATAATTGGGAAATTCTCGGACGGATAAATCACCAATTGGCTAACCTACGATTCTTGGTAGCAAAAATCGCTACCCACTGGTACTGTACTATTGGGTATTTTATTTTGGGACTAAAAGTAGGGCCATTGGAGTGAAATGGAGTAAAATTTTAGACTGGATTAAAGAATGGATATTTTGACTTTTCAAATTCTAAAGAACCAATTATAAATTGCCATTTAGAAGCATCATTAAATGCTTCTCTCAATGCTCTCTCTCGGATATGTTTAAAGGAAAGTTGTAGAATTTGTTAAGGATTTTTATAACTCATCCGAAACACAAACACAAAAAACTCTTCCTTCAGTGTAACCATCGCAAGTTTAGCTCTTCTTTTCTCCACTTTTTCTCCATAGCTTTAAGCTAAGTTCTTTGATCTCATCAAAGCTAGAAGATGAGTTTTGAGCATATTTGAGAAGGGAAGGAGGTTGGTACTTAGGTGTAGAAGTTGGAAAGTGATTGTTGAAGGTTTGAAGGAGGTTTTGATTTGAGGTCCAATTGGAGCGTCGATTGACCGACGTCACAGAGGCTTTCCGGCATTAGCTCGGAAGTAATAGGTGAGTAACCTAGTTGGTTCCTCAACCTTTATGTGTTTAAGATTTTGCTATTATGCCATGTGGAGATAATGGAGGGTTTATGTGTATTTGACTTTGATTGATTTGGACCATAGGTGTCGAAATATAGGGAATGAGATAACGGTGCTATTTGTGTGTAATGTTTGTGAATGGGAGATCTCGGACCAAAGGTTCGAGGGAATGGGGGAAATTGATATGAAGTGTTACTTATCCGCTTTGATACATTGATGTGACTTTTAAATGCGATATGGTATGATGCAATAAATTGGAAAATATATGATTGAAATACGGACCGAAGGTCCAAGAAATAGGAAATGGCATTGAATGTAAGTGATAGCAATAACTGTAAATGGAAATTGGAACATATGCATTCATACATAAGGACATGATCAGATAAAGGCAGTTGTGACCGGAGCAGCCACCGGATCAGGGCATATCACGCCTAACGTATATGAGCTTTCACCAACGCGCACAGACCTCAGTCCAACGTATTGAGCCTCAGGCTCAATGTATTAGGGCTTCAAGCCCAATGTTCAGAGCCATTGGCTCAACGCAATGTGTCCGCATTTGGGGCGATTTGCGCATCAGTCCACAACAACGTAATGAAAATGATAAGGGTCTCATATGCATTGCATATATGGTATGATTGAATTTGGATTGTATGAAAGGCGTCACGCCTTTACATTTGTGAAATGTAATGGTATGTACTATTTGAGATTACATTTGTGAACTGTGTTCAGATGTGATATTTGGCAAGTCGATTGAACATGCATGAATTGAGTGAACCATCGATGATGGTTTTCACCGAGTTCGCAAAACTCACCCAAAATTTGCATTTATTTTTCAGTCTGAAGAATACCCCGTTGACACGGAGTATGTCTCTCGTAGACGAGTAAAGGTTAGAGGTCGGGATCAGTCCGTATGCGCATTAGTGTCTTAGTAAACTGTATTCGCAATCATCATATAACAAGGCATTGTATTTTTTTATCGAGCCATTGTGGTAGTAATATTTTACTGCATTGATGATTGTAATTATTCTTTGGATGACTGTAATAATCAAACCGTTTATATTAAACACGGATTTTATTTACTTACTGTGTTTGCCGTGTGAACGTGGAGTTAATGGCTCCAAAAGAAAAAAAGTGTATCTTGAATTTTAAATCGATCGATGTAGTACGCCACTCGTGGGACACGGACTCGGATATCACCAACGATATCGGGTTGGGTCTTACTGGTGTGGGTGTTACATTTAGGTGGTATCGAGCCCGAGATGCGTAATGTATCCGGGCACGATTTGGAACATAGGTTGCATGCATTTGAGTCGCATCGTTGCGCATCGTAGTAATCGATCCCTAGTCGAGTCGCCGAGGATAAATCCTACGGGTGCATAAGTGTCAAGTGATTAAGTGAGAGAAGAGTGAGGCTGGATTAGAATGAAAATCCCTAAAGGGATAATTAATTAGGAAAGGATAAAGGAAAATGGATAAGAAGATTGAAATTGTCTTGGGTTAGAAACCCTTATAAGTGATAGCCAATGACCGTGTTGTCTAGATCGATTAAGAATTTCCAATTAAATTGAAAACAGTAACAATGCACTCCAAATAATTTTTCAATCACGAAAATCACCTTTTCTACCCCAAAACATGTTTAGGCCGATTACCGGCGATTTTGCATCAAGAATTTTCTCCAAAAATTCCAAAAATTCTGAAAATCCTTAAAATGTAAAACGCTCAATGGCGCTTTCGAATAATTTTCAAATCCCATAACCCGTTAATCACAATAAAATACCGTTAGGCCCAATTACCGGAATGTCATGAATGCATTTACCGTAATTCCATGTACACAATTGATACTCGTATCAATCCTATTATGCATGAACAAAGACTAATTATTCCTTACCAATCTCATCCTATGCCAATTTTACTATTTTACCCTTCCGTGAGGGTGGATGTTACAATTCTCCCTCCTTATAAGAATTTCGCCCTCGAAATTCCCAAATCAACAGTTCACTATGACAAGAATCATATGATTCTTCATATCCCATATACTTTTCCACTTAATGATTTACTTTTGGAGTGATCACAGTAATCACTCTCAGTCCGTAACTCAGTTACTAATTTGGCTAACTCTTTATCACTTAGGACAGTAAACGGATTTGATAATACCATTAGTTGACTATCTCATTTTCTTAGCTATCTCACTTACCATTTCTAGAACTGTCACTACCTTTGGTTTCGATATTTAACTCAGTTCAGTATTTTCGAACCTATTCACTTATCACATTTTATTTCTCTAATACCTTTTTCCCCAATGTTATATAGTCCAACTTATGTTCCAATGAGTACGTTTCATTTCTTTGGTACCTCCCTTAATCACGTCAGGGACGAATTACATTCCCTTGGTACCAATACAGTGACATTAATTCCAATTCACTATCAGTAACAATGTACCTAATGCAGTCATTTATTATACGCCATTCACTTTATAATTAAATTCGATTCTCGTAAGACACTTCATTATTCTATAGTGTGCACACACTTTAGCGGATATACTGATTTACTCGTCTCATCCACTTTAGCTAACCATGCGCTTTCTCGGTCACTTTCCTTTTTCTCACAATTCCATTATGGTCTTTAACTCCCAGTAAGCACTGCGCAGTGTAGCAGTATATTCCTACAGTCAATCAAAACTCTATAACACGATCATAATCAAACCTTTTTCCCATTGGACATTCAACCTATAAACACTTGAGCCAAGAATCACTTCATTTTATACTCACAGTTACTCAATTTCACTTTTCAAATATGCTGACTAGAATGTCTAACTTTGACTGTTCACTTTCTTGTTCTAATACCCTTTTATCGGGTACACTTACTTCTCCTTCGACTTTTGTTCACTATAGTTTTCCAATTCCATTCGTATATTCAAACTCATCATAAGATTTCCCCCTTTTACTTTCTGCACTCTTAACCTTTCTTATCACTATTTTTACAACTTCAATTTTCTTTTTTTTTTTGAACACCTCACTATTACCCATAATCTGCTTGACAATCATTGAAAATCCCAATATCTGTAATTGATCTGTTCATTGCTTCAATCATGAGAATGGCACTAATACCATTTATCACAGTCAGTTCAATTTATTTCATACTTGTTCAACATATTGTCGCAGTTCAATACTCACTACCCACTCTTCCAATGTATGAATATCATCAGTATCAGATTCCTCAATCAGTAGAAATCATCTGTCTGTCTTTTTTTTTTTTTTGATTTTATCATACGAATTTCCAACCTCGAAGCACCATAATCACCTAACAATTTCAGTCTCAAACTTATGCGGTCTAGTTCATAACCATTTCCCGAATTCATTTCAGTTTCAGTTCTCAATAAACCATTACAGTACTCTATTGAGCTTCTTTCCATTTCGCTATCATCATCTGCTTATAATATCTACTGATCTCTAACTCGAATACAGTGAATCAAAATATGCCCGATTGGACCATCTACATTTTACTCAATTCCTATATTTCCCCTTTCATGACATATACGGTCAGAACTGTAATTACCTAACCATCCCGGGCATTTAATCTCACTTAGATCTACTATAACCAATATGCTTCCCATATCTCTAATGGACCTCTCCAAGTTCTCAACATTTGCATTTTTCTGTCACCATAAAATTGTCAATTTAATTCGGAAATTCTTAATCAGCCTAGGACAACACGGTCATTCTATTATCACTTATAAGGGTTTCTAACCCAAAGACAATTTCAATCTTCTTATCCATTTTCCTTTATCCTTTCCTAATTAATTATCCCTTTTAGGATTTTCATTCTAATCCAGTCTCACTCTTCTCTCACTTTTCATTGCTTCAATCATGAGAATGGCACTAATACCATTTATCACAGTCGACTCAATTTATTTCATACTTTTCAACATATTGTCGCAGCTCAATACTCACTACCCACTCTTCCAATGTATGAATATCATCAGTATCAGATTCCTCAATTAGTCCTATCGTTCTTTTTACTTTTCACTGTTCCACAATTCCAAACACATTCTATCTCTAATCACAACTACTACCATTTGCTTACTTCGCATAAATCCCTATTAGGGTCTTATTGACTTTACCATACATCTTTTACCCTTTTTATTGAGTCCACACTTAGTGTATCTGCAATTTCTTTATGAAGGTGTCACTACATCACCTCATTGTCAGTTTCCCTTGTTGACCCTCTTGTCTCTATTCAGTTTCTCTTTTTCATTTTCTCTTCTCAACTGCTTATATCTTTCATATCAACATATGTTGATATCTTGTCATCCATATTTAAACCTCCAAAATTTTCCATTTTATTTTAGTATCTCTCTTCTCAATTCGATTTTTTATTTTTCGCTTCAAATCTAGATTCCTCAACAGCTTTACATCATAACCGGAGATCGATTCACTTCACATTGCAATAGAATCACCTCAAATTAAAATCTCACTAATATGGAATTCTTTACATTTCAGACATACAATGCGAGATAATCTCAGCAGATATGAGCTATGACCCAATTTCACTTTTAATTTTGTCCACAAAAGTCTCATCAACCAATGATTATTCCTAATTGTGTTTCAATCCTTCTTCACTATAATGCATAATCTCAATCAAGACACTCTTATGTCATCATTTAACGATCGTAACATTCCTTTCGCAAGGTTCCTTGTGGCGCCACTTAAACACTTTCTTTACCACTTATTCAAGAATCTATACCGTAATCACTTTTCGCCCTCTCATACAGTACACTCACCCACCTTTGTCTTACTTTAACCTCTTAAGAACTTCACACTTATAATCACTCTAAACATTTACCGCTCATTTCCTCTATGATTTCCATATATCTCATTACATACATTTCATTAGTCACAATCAACATTCTTGTCGAATAGATATCCCCAACAAGAATCGACTTAAATACAATAACTCTTTTCATACACCACTATTGTGGTTTCATTCTATTCAAGATCTTTATTTCATTCTCACCATATCATTAAACTGTATGTCTCATTCCCCTATCCGTTACGTGCTACTTGACCTTGTAAGGTCATATCAATTTGGCTTATCAGCTTATGATCATTATTCCTATTTTTTTTATTCAGTTTTCTGCTACTTATCTTCTATTTTCCTCAAACAGTCTATGATCAGGTGTTCACAGTCCCCAATACCGACAAAGTCGTTGATACTACTCCATTTTATCTCTATCTATATACCTATCCATTTACCATTTTCGTGTCCATATACACCTAATTCAGTATTTCCCGATACACTATCAGTAGAAATCATCTGTCTGTCTTTTTTTTTTTTTTGATTTTATCATACGAATTTCCAACCTCGAAGCACCATAATCACCTAACAATTTCAGTCTCATCGTGATTGAAAAATTATTTGGAGTGCACTGTTACCTGTTTTTATAATTTTAGGGAATTTCATTAATTCTCAGAAAAATAATTCGGGGAAATTCTCGGACCAGATAAATCACCAATTGGCGAACCGGTCGATTCTTGGTAGCAAAAATCGCTACCCACTGGTACTGTACTATTGGGTATTTTATTTTGGGACTAAAAGTAGGGCCATTGGAGTGAAATGGAGTAAAATTTTAGACTGGATTAAAGAATGGATATTTTGACTTTTCAAATTCTAAAGAACCAATTATAAATTGCCATTTAGAAGCATCATTAAATGCTTCTCTCAATGCTCTCTCTCGGATATGTTTAAAGGAAAGTTGTAGAATTTGTTAAGGATTTTTATAACTCATCCGAAACACAAACACAAAAAACTCTTCCTTCAAAGTAACCATCGCAAGTTTAGCTCTTCTTTTCTCCACTTTTTCTCCATAGCTTTAAGCTAAGTTCTTTGATCTCATCAAAGCTAGAAGATGAGTTTTGAGCATATTTGAGAAGGGAAGGAGGTTGGTACTTAGGTGTAGAAGTTGGAAAGTGATTGTTGAAGGTTTGAAGGAGGTTTTGATTTGAGGTCCAATTGGAGCGTCGATTGACCGACGTCACAGAGGCTTTCCGGCATTAGCTCGGAAGTAATAGGTGAGTAACCTAGTTGGTTCCTCAACCTTTATGTGTTTAAGATTTTGCTATTATGCCATGTGGAGATAATGGAGGGTTTATGTATTTGACTTTGATTGATTTGGACCATAGGTGTCGAAATATAGGGAATGAGATAACGGTGCTATTTGTGTGTAATCGTTTGTGAATGGGAGATCTCGGACCAAAGGTTCGAGGAATGGGGAAATTGATATGAAGTGTTACTTATCCGCTTTGATACATTGATGTGACTTTTAAATGCGATATGGTATGATGCAATAAATTGGAAAATATATGATTGAAATACGGACCAAGGTCCCAAGAAATAGGAAATGGCATTGAATGTAAGTGATAGCAATAATCGTAAATGGAAATTGGAACATATGCATTCATACATAAGGACATGATCGATAAAGCGGTTGTGACCGGAGCAGCCACCGGATCAGGGCATATCACGCCCAACGTATATGAGAGCTTTCAGCTCAACGCACAGGACCTCAGGTCCAACGTATTCAGAGCCTCAGGCTCAATGTATTAGGGCTTCAAGCCCAATGTTCAGAGCCATTGGCTCAACGCAATGTGCCCGTTACTGGGACAGTTTCAGGCGATTTGAAAGCACGGTCACAACAACGTAATGAAAATGGAAAGGGTCTCATGTGCATTGCATATATGGTATGATTGAATTTGATTGTATGAAAGGCGTACGCCTTACATTTGTGAAATGTAATGGTATGTACTATTTGAGATTACATTTGTGAACCGTGTTCAGATGTGATATTTGGCAAGTGATTGAACATGCATGAATTGAGTGAACCATCGATGATGGTTTCTCACCGAGTTCGCAAAACTCACCCAAAATTTGCATTTATTTTTCAGGTCTGAAGAATACCCGGTTGACACGGAGTATGTCTCTCAGACGAGTAAAGGTTAGAGGTCGGGATCAGTCCGTGGTCCGCATTAGTGTCTTAGTAAACCGTATTCGCAATCACCGTATAACAAGGCATTGTATTTTTTTATTGAGCCATTGTGGTAGTAATATTTTATCGCATTGATGATTGTAATTATTATTGGATGACCGTAATAATGGCTCGGTTTATATTAAACACGGATTTTATTTACTTACCGTGTTTGCAGTGTGAACGTGGAGTTAATGGCTCCAAAAGGAAAAAAAAAGTGTATACTGAATTTTAAATCGACTGATGTAGTACGCCACTCTCGTGGGACACGGACTCGGATATCACCAACGATATCGGGTTCGGGTCTTACGGGTGTGGGGTGTTACATAACTTCAAGAGATTCTTTGTTGATAATTGAATGACATGAAGCATTCGAGAAGTAACCCTTCAGATTAGGGGTCCATAAGATGGAATCTGCTCTATTTGTATGATGAAGGGTAGGGAGATGATTAGCAAAAGCTTATATATTATTTGCTTTGTTTCATTTTTGTTTCATTTTTTTATTTAAATTTAATTCAAATCAATTTTTAAATACCTTAGACAAAGTTAGGTTCAAATTTTTAGCTATTACATAATCCTCATAGGAACAATAACCTCTTATACTATAAGATTTGATCAAGATATTTATAGTTATTGATGCTTTATTATTAGATATAAAACTTGGTCAACATTTATAAGAATTAATAAACTTTACAATCAATTTACACAATTAATAACAATAAATATAAATAAGGATAAGGATAAGGAAATTGCTTAATATAAATAAATCAAATAATTAAACAATAATTTAAAGAGGATAGTGAAGAAAGAATGTAAATTGATTTATAGTGATTCAAGAAACAACCCTTTCCTATGTCCACTATAGTGATTCAAGAAACAACCCTTTCCTATGTCCACTTCCAATAACCTTCTTGAAATTCCACTATAAATTTTCTTTCAAAGTGAAGAATAACCTTTATGCAATCTTTCTCAACAAAGAGGAACTCTTTTATAATCTTCTTCCAAGGAAAAGAGGAACCTCAATCTCAGTTAGATGACCCCTAAATATAATCATATAATGCTTCATCTAAATCTTACATCTTAAAATATTTAACTTTATCACTTGATAATTCCAAAGTGGCTCACTGACACAAATATGAGAGACTAATGATCAACGATTAAAAAACACTTAAAGTAAAAGACAACCAAATACTTCTTGATGTAAGGAACAATGAGAACATATATATTTATAGGCTTTCAAGACCATTACTAGCCATTGAAGCCAAAAAATTGTGGTTATAATGACTAGTTACAGAGCATTGATCGACCAGTACAACATATTTATTGAATAATATACATTGAATGCTTATATTAACTAGTCATTAAGACATTGGTTAAACAGTAAGCATATTTTTCGACTAATATGGCATATTGGTTGACCAATACATTAACCAATGTTATAACAAACTCTCAGTACATCAAATTTAACAACTTTAATCTATATTGGTCAACTATTAAACCATATAGGTTGACTAATCCATTAAAACCGTGATGTTAACAACTTCAAATACTCAAACTCAAAATTTTTAATGCACCTCTAAATAAATGACAAGATCTATAAAATGAAGTGGCATGAAATATTTATGCATGATAAGCCTTTTAAATGATCAAATTAACAAAGTGTGATTACAATTAATAATACAAAATATAAAATGACCTTGATGAGCTTTAACTTTCATTTTCACAGTTGCAAACTTCAAATTCTCTTTATCAACTTCATTAAGTATTTTCTTGAGTTTATGACTTCATTTTTTCTCATATTACTTTTCATTAAAATATTAAACTCATTAATGTCAATTATGTTTTGATATCATTAAAAAAATAATTAGAACCTACCTTAGTTCACTACAAGAAAAATGTGGATTAGTGATGGAAATTTAGCAACGAAAAAATTACCGTTGGAAATTAGCGACGGAAAGCATATTTCCGTCGCTAAAATTGAGTGATTTAGCAACGGTACTACTATTCGTCGCTAAATTTGGAGGGAATTCGTCGTGGCAAAATTAACGACGGAAAAATATGGCCATCGGTAATCACTACAATTTAGCAACGAAAAATTAGTGACGAAAAATATACCGTTGATAATTAGCGACGGAACGCAGATTTTTGTCGCTAAAATTGAGTGATTTAGCGACGGTACTATTATTCGTCGCTAAATTTGGAGGGAATTCGTCGCGGAAAAATTAGTGACGGAATTTAGCGACGAAAAAATTCCATTGCTAAATATGGAGGGAATTTTTAGCGGAATAAAAAATTTTGAGTTTACCTACGAAAAATTCCGTAGGTAAATTCCGTCTATAAATATGATTTAGCGACAAAAATTTTCGTTCAATTGGTAAAAAGGCGGGAATTTTTGGTGGAATAAAATTTTTTGAGTAATTTCCGTAGGTAAATTCCGTCGTAAATATGATTTAGTGACGGAAATTTTTGTTCCGTCGGTAAAAACGCGAAAATTTTTGTTCCGTCGGTTTGGCGGAATAAATTCTTTTTAGTTTACCTGCGGAAATTTCCGTCGGTAATTCCGTTGGTAAATTCTTTTTAAATTTCGACAACTCCCTCCCACTTGTGTCTTCTTCTTCCTTTCTTCTTCTTCCTTGTTCCTATGTCTCCTCTTCAGTTTTCTTGGAGCCCATTTCTCTATTGTGGACTCCTTTTCTGCTCGTCGACGTTGTCTTCTCCATCCATTGTCATCATGTTCCTCGATGGAGGTATTTTTGCAACTACTGTTGTGTTTTTTTGTATATTGAATGAAAGTTAATTTGTGTATTTATTATTTTCGTTTATTTGTGTATTTTGTGATTAGAAAATAACTTTAAGGTATAAATATTAGTGATAGAAGGGACAAGACGTAATTTTAGTTGTGATATTGGGATAAATTTCTGATACATGTACGGTGTTTGATGAAATGATTGTTCTTTAAAAAAATAATTTCAGTTCTTTATTTTCGGATCTTTTTTAGTATGAATTTCATTATTTGAATTCTTTTACTTGAAATATTGAAGTTATCTTCAAGGTAGCTTTTACAGAAACTAAACACTTTGCAGGTAAAATTTAAAAAATAGTTTTCAGCAAATTTACCGACGGAAAAAAAATTCAGTTGGTAAAATATTGGATTCGCTAATTACCGACGGAAAATCAATTCCGTTGGTATTTTTCTGACAGAAAAATTTTTATTTTATACCGTCGGTAATTCTGTGGGTAAATTTACCGATGGAATAATTTCCGTCGGTAAATTTACCTACGATTGTATCTCCGACGACTTTTTTCGTCAGTAAATTCCGTCGCTAAATAAGATTACCGACATAATATGTCCAAATTTCGTCTGTAATTTCCGTCGCTAAACTTCATTTTTTTTGTAGTGGTTCAATTATTTTGATAACAAAATTAATATTCTTTAAAGAGGGTAATATCAAGAGTATCTTATTTTCTGAGTCTCCCTTTACTTAAAAGTATAATAGTTAAAGATTTAGACTAAACCCACAAGTATTCAAAATTAATATATCTATACCATAAATATGATAAATATTATGTGACAAAAATATAATAAAAATAGAAAAAAGAGACATGACATGAGATGTGCGACAGTAAAATTGAACTCTCTATCTTTAAACAACAAATCTAAAAATTCCATGCACATTTGTTAGCATGATGTGAAGGTAAAAAATTTGATATTAATTTTGAGTAAAAATGAACAAACATGATATAAAGTTATAGGAGATTTTTTGCATATTAACTAGCATTGAATTAATATCAAAACTTTTAAGTAAAAATAGGTAAGCTTGATATAAATTTTGGCAAGGATTTGTTCAGATTTCAAAACACTAGGTTTTTGGTTTAAGTAATTCAAAATATTAAAAGAAATTGGTTATTTAATTTTAAAGTATTATTTTATCATATTATTAATTTAACATATATAATTTAAGAGTAATAATATACAGTAGTACAAGTTCAAAAGTTACAAATGACGAATTTTATTATTATGACCAAAACTTGGCTAACAGTCTGACCATAATCTTACTTAAGGATTTTGACTCTCTACAGTTTCTACTAAACTATTTTGAATCCAAATGTTTGAAATTATTTCTTCTATGATTCAAATGTGTAAATATTTATGATAAACTATCAACCTATGTAAGCTATGGGAGGTTTCAGGGATGTTTGGTTCATATGATAAATGGTGAATGGACTAGTTTCTTTTCCCAAGCATGACTCCTATAGGTTGCTATGCCCTTCATTTGACATGAAAAGATCTTAAACTTCTTCTAGAATTTGGTTGAAGAGTTTGTTATACACCTTCAAAGGGTAGTATTTATTAGAAAACTAACCATGATCGAATCACGGGGGCAATGGAGATATAAAATTTTTACAATTTTAGATCAAATCACAATAATTAAATAACTTAAAAAAACACGAACTACAAAATATAAAATCGTACTTAATTCAAAATTTCTGCTAAAATCTTTTTGAAACCTTTTCAATATGTCAACCATAAGCTATTCATACTCCTAGCCTCTAACGGTATCTACAGAGTAGTAAAAAGATACTTAACACTTTGAGAAGAAATTAATAGGAGTTTTAGCTTCCTTATGCTTACTCCTATAAATAAAAAAAGCATTAGGGTTTTAATATTTTTAAAATTAAATATTTCAATTATAATTAAAGTCAAACTCTAATTATAATTTAATTTAATTTAAATAAAATTAAATATCTCATATTTGATCCTAACTAAAGTTTCTCAAACTTTATAATTAAGTCAAACTTAATTGCAATTGATTTCTTTTTAAATTGTTCCTTATGTGTGACCCATTAAGATCCTAATATGTTAGTAATAATTATAAATTCTAATTATAATTAATTAGAAGATAAATTAAAACTCCTATTAATTTATCTTTAATTCTTCAATTAAATAATTTATATTCATATATAAAGTTTTACGCCTAAAAACATGTCACGACCATCTAAATGTTATGAATGTCAAAGTGATTTAACTTAACCTTTCTTAGCATGGTTTTGATGCATAATTTAATCTTTTCATCATCTAATGTTTCAATTGGACAGGGTATGCATATAATGTCTATTATTTTGAATCCAATCATGTTCATTCATGCTAATTAGTAATTGATTTATAATTGATACTTAAAAACAACTTTTCTAATTTCAATTCAATCTGGCTAAAGAATTACATAAACCACTACTAATTAAGAGCAGTAGAACTGTTAGACCCCAAATTTTTGTTTTCTTGAAGTTATTAAGTATGAAATTATTTGAATTATGATTTATGGTATAGTTTGATTTTATTGAGAATATTCATGGAAAAATTTGGATTTAATTGAGTTTGGTATGAAATATGTGTTTATGGAATAAGTGTTAGGAAGAGTAAAAATGGTTATGAAAGGGTAATTATGGTTAAGGGCATATTGGTCAAGTATTTGAGTTAGGATGATTTTAGCCTAAGTAAGGATGGGCTTTTGAGTATTTGGGCTTTTAGGGTTTAGGGATTTAAGGAAGTAAGGAAAATAAGATAAGAAAAGAAGAAAAGAAGAGAAAATAGAATAGGAAGAAGAAACGAAGGAGTCAGCGGCGGTGAAGAGAGGAAGAAGAAGAGGAAAAAGAGAAAGCTTTGTTTAAGGATTTTCGACAGATTTTAAGCTTCCTTAAGGTAAGTTAGACTCTCTTATCTTAGTTTGAGTTGGTTTGCACCTTTGTTTTGCTGGAAATGAGTGGAAATCGGTGAAGTTAGGGTTTATGGTGAAGATTTGTAGATTTGCTTGGTTGTTGTATTTTTGATGTTTTTGGTGTTAGAATAAGTTCAGAATGATAGTATATGACTTGATTCATGGCTTAGATTTGTTGTAGAAGAAGAAGAGAAGGATTTAGGGTTGAAAATGTCAGAGATCTGGGTTCGGGAGTCGACCCTCCCGTCCACACGTCGAGATTGTTTCACGAAACACGCCATGGCGCGAGGGAGCGCTGCGTCGCGACGTGCAAGCAAGCACATCGTGGCGTGCGTGATTTTTGCTCGACGCGGCAAGAGGCTGGCCCTAGACGCGGCGTACGAGGCGTATGCGGCCTTCGCCGCGACGCGCAGGTTGTTCGCCGCGGCGAACTCAAAATGTTTCGTTTTGTTTTTAGGGTTTTGCGTATATCTTTTGTTACAGAGGTCCTTTTGGGGTGATTTTAGAGGCGTTGTGGACTAGAGGCATAGATCTACAAGTCTTATGAAATGATGAAGTTATGAGTTAGTTTCTAAGAATATGGAATTTCGGATGGAAGTTAAGAATGGAATTTAAGGTTTCAACATGAGTTTTGAATAAGATTTTGGTTCTTATTTTAGGAGACCAAGTAAGGCAAGAGGATCAAGAGGCTCAAGAGGAAATTCATTCTTAGGCAAGATAAGCAAGGAAATTCAGGTGGGTTCATGTTTATAATAAAGTATATAAGTGCTCATTGTTTAGTTCAAATCAAGCAAGATCTTATGCATTTACATTACATCATTCACGATCGCATTTCATACTACCATGAATGATTATATTCTCGTGATCAGGATTGCATTCATGATTTTATCAAGATTTTTACAAAAGGAATGTTTTCCTTTCACGAATACAAGTGCATGAATTTAAGCTTGATTTAAATATTTATATGACAAGCAAGATTACAAGCAAGTGCTTGATTGACAAACCAGCTTTACAAGAATACGAATTATGCATGCTTATGTGGGTTTGTGGTGTCCTCACGATAGTCAAGTGCACATTGACTCGAAAGGCTTCTCCGCCTGCCCGATCGTAGGCATGTGGTTTCTCGATAGATTCCCTCATGAAACTACGCTCACACATCGACATTTCGATGGCTATGTGTAGACGTCATTTAACCCGGACACCCAAACCATCATGTTATGTCTATGATTTGTTATGTGGCATGCATCATGATTTGTTCAAGAATCAAGTATTTTTCAAGAAATGACTCATACATGCTCAAGTATTATGATTTCAACAAGTATTACAGCAATGAGATATTTTGAATATTATTTTTGCTTATTACGATATTATAAATATGTTCCCACGAGCTTTATAGCTCACCCCCTCCAATCTCCTCCATACAGGTGACGAGCCAGAGATCGAGTGAGTCACGAGTTTTGGCAGCACTCCCGTTTTCATTTCATTATGTTTATTTATTTTCAATGTTATGTTTTGGACGACAAGACCTTAGTTACATGTCAAGTATCATTGGTTCAAGAGTGTTTTAGATTTTTGGCTCTTGAATTCAAAGTCGTAGTCCGATTTGAGATATTCGTAAATCTTTATGAAACTCTTCTTTGGAACATGAATTATGAATATGTTTAAAAGCATGAAAGTTTCACGATGGGTCCATTGAACTTCCAATGGGTTCCTTTCTAAACCGTTAAATTTGCATGTTTCGCCGCATTTATTCAAATAACATGAAGCAGGTTTCAAGTATGTTTTCCAGCAGGCCCATAAGTCTTCCGCGGGTCTTTTTCCTGAAATGTATTATTAGCATGTTTTAGCAGGTTGCACGGCACGCTCTCATGTCCGATGTTGGGCTCCGGCAGCGGGGTTCAACATGTTTGGTATCAGAGCGCCTAGGTTTTTGATCTAGGGCTGCATGACATTGATTTCAAGAAATAACTTGCATTGTTTTACACGATTAGAACTGTTTTCGTATATTTTGAAAAGTGTCTTACTTGAACTAAAATTTTCAATGGTTTTCTATCAAGAAGTGAACATGCCACCTCGAAGGAGAACTCGGGGAGCTACGACTCGATCTCATTCTCGTCAGGGGAGTACGGATGAATCCCATATTCCTCAAGATGCCGGGACACATTCTGTTCCGATCTCAGAGGCACCTAGTTTGCAACAAGAAGTGCCTCCTCCGCCTCCTCCTATGCCTCAGGGGACTCCCATGGATCCGAGTTTCTTTCAAGCCTTTGCACAGGCTTTCACGTATGCCATGAGACAGGGATCGCAGATGCCGATGCAAGCTCCAGTAGACAGGAGTGGACAGTATGACAAGCTCCGGAAGTTTGGGGCTATGGATTTCAGTGGGACGACGAATCCAGAAGAAGCAGAAGCTTGGTTGAAGAGGACCGAGAGGGTCCTAGTTCAGATGAGATGCTCAGATGAGGACAAGCTAGATTATGCTGTTAGTTTGTTGCAGGGTGACGCACTGCATTGGTGGGAGTCAGTGCCTCACAGTCAAGTTGTTCCTTCGGTGCTGACATGGAGGGACTTTGTCGAGGTGTTCAGAAAGAAGTATCTCTCCAGGGTCTATGTGCAAGAGAAGGCCAGAGAATTTCTGAATCTAATGCAGAGGGACATGAGTGTGAGCGAGTATGAGTTGAAGTTCACACAGCTTTCACGTTATGCAGCAAACATTGTGGCAACAGAGGAAGACAAGTGCCGCAAGTTTGAGGGAGGTCTTCACTTGGGGATCAGGGAGAAAGTCCTGATTCACAATTTCTGTGACTATCAGCAGTTAGTGGATGCTGCTCTCCAGGCTGAGAAGCTGGAGAATATCAGGAATGAGGCAAACAAGAAGAGGAAGAACAGGGAGTAGAGTTTCAGGAAGGGTGCCAAGGTTCTCTGTTCGAGAGGAGCACGAGGAGCTCTTACACTCAGAGTGAAGTGGGTAGCAATGGGGCTACCAGAACAAGCAGATGAGAGCTATTTCAGGGCAAGCCTCTAATGTGGGAGGCGCAGGTAGAGCAGGCAGGAGCGGGTTCACTTACCCCATATGTGACCAGTGTGGGAAGCACCATCAGGGAGAGTGCCTCAGATCTCTTGGAGTTTGCTTCAGATGTGGAGAGAAGGGGCATATAGCCAAGCATTGTCCGCAGGCACCGAGACCAGAGGGGTCACAGCCAGAGCTCCTAGTGCGAGACAGTGGGAACCAGGCCGCATCGAGGTAGGCACTGGGGGCTGCAAGGAAGACTGCTCCTCCAGAAGGCCAAGGGTCGGCGCCGCAAGAGTGTTTGCCATGACTGTGGAGGAAGCCGAATCGCACTGAGGTTGTCACGGGTATGGCTCGGTTATTCGATTTACCAGTGTTTGTGTTGATTGATTCTGGTTCCACGCACTCTTTTGTTTCTGCTAGTATAGATTTGCATGGTATGAGTTCTCTGCCTTTGGATAGGCCCTTGATTGTTAGTACTCCTCTAGGGAGGAATGTGGTGATCAGTCAGGTGTATGAGCAGTGTGAGCTCTTTATAGATGGTGCTAGATTGGTAGTGGATTTACTGCCGCTAGACCTTAGAGGGGTAGATGTTATCCTGGGGATGGATACCATGGAGAAGTATCTGGCCAAGCTGGATTGTGGTCAGAAAGAGGTAGAGTTCGATCTGGGTAATGGTGAGAGGGTGATCTTTAGAGGAGATAGGAAGACACCATCACCAAGATTGATTTCAGCTATGTTGGCTGAAAGGATGATGGGCCAGGGATGTGAAGCTTTCTTGGCGCATGTTGTAGATGCCGATGTGCATGCAGGGAAGTTAGATGATTTCCCGATTGTGAGGGAATTCCCAGATGTTTTCCCGGATGAGTTACCAGGTTTGCCGCCGGTGAGGGAAATCGAGTTTGCCATTGACTTGATTCCCGGAACCGCGCCTATTTCTATACCGCCTTACAGGATGGCTCCAGCTGAGTTGAGGGAGCTTAAGGAACAATTGGAAGAACTGTTAGAGAAGGAGTATGTCAGGCCTAGTTCGTCTCCTTGGGGAGCGCCCGTTCTGTTTGTCAAGAAGAAGGATGGATCATGGCGTATGTGCATTGATTATCGGAGACTTAATAAGGTGACAATTATAACAAGTATCCGCTGCCACGGATAGATGATCTGCTTGACCAGTTGTAGGGAGCTAGGGTTTTCTCAAGATTGATCTCAGTCGCTATCATCACCAGATCAAGGAGTCTCGATGTTAGCAAGACGACTTCGTGGACCCAATATGGGCACTATGAGTTTTGGTTATGCCGCTCGACTTGACCAATGCTCCAAACCGCTTTCATGGATCTCATGAATAGGGTGTTCAAGGAGTTTCGGATCGGTTTGTCATAGTGTTTATAGATGACATTCGGTGTATTCTAAGAGTGAAGAAGAGCATGAGGAGCATTTCAGATTGTTTTACGACTCTTGGGAAAGAGAGCTTTATGCCAAGTTCAGCAAGTGTGAGTTACGGCTTCATGAGGTGACTTTCCTCGACATGTGATTTCGCAGATGGTGTTCATGTGGATCCAAGGAAGGTTGAGGCAAGAGTGAATTGGCATGCACCCAAGACAAATGACAGAGGTGAGGAGTTTTCGGGTCTTGCAGTTACTACAGAGAGGTTTGTGAAGGATTCTCCATGATAGTTGCTCCTATGACCAAGCTATTAAGGAAGAATCAGAAGTTTATCTGGACCGATGAGTGCCAGAAGAGCTTTGAGGAGCTCAAGCACAGATTGACTAGTGCTCCAGTATTGATTTTGCCTTCAGGTGATGAGGGCTATACAGTATATAGTGATGCCTCGAGGAAAGGTCTAGGTTGTGTGTTGATGCAAGGAGATAAGGTGATAGCTTATGCTTCAAGGCAACTGAAGCAGTATGAGTTGAATTATCCGACTCATGACTTGGAGTTAGCAGCAGTGATATTTGCCTTGAAGATTTGGAGGCATTATCTTTATGGGGTTCAGACGAAGATTTTTACAGACCACAAGAGCCTCAAGTACTTACTGAGCCAGAAGGAGTTGAGTTTGAGGCAGAGAAGGTGGATTGAGCTGCTCAAGGACTATGATTTGTTGATTGAGTACCACCCAGGCAAGGCGAATGTAGTAGCTGATGCTTTGAGCAGGAAGTCTTCCATTGCTCATGTTCAGGCAGTTTACCTTCCTTTATTGGAAGAGATGGCCAAGCTTAAGATAAGCTTGAAGCAGGAGGAACCAGATTGCCTCTTAGCTACTTTCGAGTTAGGCCTATACTCCGGAGAAGGTTAGGAGTTGCAGCTCGGGATGCAGAGTCGAGCAAGCTTAGGGAGGAAATTCAGAATGGTAAGCTTTTTGAGGTAGTGGTGAGAGATGATGGACTCATGACAGTGGGGGACAGACTCTGTATTCCAGATAGCAAGGAGATTAAGGATGAGATTTTAGATGAGGCACACAATGCGCCTTATGCCATGCACCCAAGTAGCACCAGGATGTACAGAGATTTGAGAGAGCATTTCTGGTGGAAGGGCATGAAGAGGGATGTAGCAGAGTATGTCAGTAAGTGTCTAGTGTGTCAGCAAGTCAAGGCTGAACACCAGGCGCCTTCAGGAAAGTTAAGGCCATTGTCTATTCCTGAGTGGAAGTGGCAAAGAGTAACCATGGATTTTCTGATGGGTTTGCCCAAGACTAGTAAGAAGCATGATGCCATATGGGTTATAAGTGATCTATTGACGAAGTCAGCCCATTTTCTGGCAATCAGGCGGACTGATTCCTTGCATGTGCTAGCCAGGAAGTACATTGATGAGGTAGTGAGATTACATGGGATTCCAGATTCTATAGTTTCTGACAGGGATCCTCGGTTCACTTCGAGATTTTGGGGAAGCTTGCAGGAAGCTTTAGGTACTAAGCTGCATTTTAGTACGGCATTTCATCCTCAGACGGATGGTCAATCTGAGAGGACCATTCGGACACTTGAGGGAATACTCAGGGCATGTGTTTTGGATTTCAAGGGAGCATGGGATGAGCATTTGCCTTTGGTCAAGTTTGCTTACAATAACTCGTACCATTCTAGCATTCAGATGGCTCCATATGAGGCATTATATGGAAGGAGGTGTAGAACTCCTATATGTTGGGATGAACAAGGAGAGAGGAAACTAGTCGGACCAGAGTTGATTCAGTTGACTGTGGATAAAGTCAATCTAGTCAAGCAAATGACTTAAGGCAACCTGAGATGTGATGAAGAGTTACACTGATTCTCATCGGAAGGAGATGGAGTATGAAGTTGGTGAGAAAGTGTTTCTTAAGACGTCTCCTTGGAAGGGAGTTTTGAGGTTTGGTAAGAAAGGCAAGTTAAGTCCAAGATATGTAGGTCCTTATGAGATTCTTGAGAGGATCGGACCTCTAGCTTACAGGTTGGCATTGCCGCCAGAGTTGTCTCAGATTCATGATGTCTTTCATGTTTCCATGCTGAGAAGGTACAGATCAGATCCTTCTCATGTCATTCAGGTTTCAGACATTCAGTTGAGAGATGACTTAAGTTATGAGGAGATTCCAGTAGCAATCTTGGACACCAAGGATAAAGTCCTTAGAAACAAGACAGTTCAACAAGTTAAGGTTCTGTGGAGGAATCATGCAGTAGAAGAAGCCACGTGGGAGCCTTTGGATGCCATGAAAGAGAAATATCCAAATCTTTTTGATGATTCAGGTAAATTTCGAGGACGAAATTTCTTTTAAGAGGGGGAGAAATGTTAGACCCCAAATTTTTGTTTTCTTGAAGTTATTAAGTATGAAATTATTTGAATTATGATTTATGGTATAGTTTGATTTTATTGAGAATATTCATGGAAAAATTTGGATTTAATTGAGTTTGGTATGAAATATGTGTTTATGGAATAAGTGTTAGGAAAAATAAAATTGGTTATGAAAGGGTAATTATGGTTAAGGGCATATTGGTCAAGTATTTGAGTTAGGATGATTTTAGCCTAAGTAAGGATGGGCTTTTGAGTATTTGGGCTTTTAGGGTTTAGGGATTTAAGGAAGTAAGGAAAATAAGATAAGAAAAGAAGAAAAGAAGAGAAAATAGAATAGGAAGAAGAAACGAAGGAGTCGGCGGCGGTGAAGAGAGGAAGAAGAAGAGGAAAAAGAGAAAGCTTTGTTTAAGGATTTTCGACAGATTTTAAGCTTCCTTAAGGTAAGTTAGACTCTCTTATCTTAGTTTGAGTTGGTTTGAACCTTTGTTTTGCTAGAAATGAGTGTAAATCGGTGAAGTTAGGGTTTATGGTGAAGATTTGTAGATTTGCTTGGTTGTTGTGTTTTTTATGTTTTTGGTGTTAGAATAAGTTCAGAATGATAGTATATGACTTGATTCATGGCTTAGATTTGTTGTAGAAGAAGAAGAGAAGGATTTAGGGTTGAAAATGTCAGAGATCTGGGTTCGGGAGTCGACCCTCCCGTCCACACGTCATGACGCAGTGCTCATGAAAGCACGCCATGGGCGTCTGGGAAGGCTTCAGACGTCACGACGTGCAAGCAAGCACATCGCGGCGTGCGTGATTTTTGCTCGACGCGACAAGAGGCTGGCCCTAGACGAGGCGTGCGAGGCGATAAGGGACCTTCCACAAGGCACAGAGTTGTTCGCCACTACGAACTCAAAATGTTTCGCTTTGTTTTAGGGTTTTATGCATATCTTTGTTACAGAGGTCCTTTGGGGTGATTTTAGAGGCGCCAGGACTAGAGGCATAGATCTACAAGTCTTATGAAATGATGAAGTTATGAGTTAGTTTCTAAGAATATGGAATTTCGGATGGAAGTTAAGAATGGAATTTAAGGTTTCAACATGATTTTTGAATAAGATTTTGGTTCTTATTTTAGGAGACCAAGTAAGGCAAGAGGATCAAGAGGCTCAAGAGGAAATTCATTCTTAGGCAAGATAAGCAAGGAAATTCAGGTAGGTTCATGTTTATAATAAAGTATATAAGTGCTCATTGTTTAGTTCAAATCAAGCAAGATCTTATGCATTTACATTACATCATTCACGATCGCATTTCATACTACCATGAATGATTATATTCTGCATTGTGGATTGCATTCATGATTTTATCAAGATTTTTACAAAAGGAATGTTTTCCTTTCACGAATACAAGTGCATGAATTTAAGCTTGACGAAATATTTATATGACAAGCAAGATTACAAGCAAGTGCCGGATTGGCAAACCAGTTTACAAGAATACGAATTATGCATGCTTATGTGGGTTTGTGGTGTCCCTCACGATAGTCAAGTGCACATTGACTCGTAAAGGCTTCTCCCCGCCCCGACCGTGGGCATGTGGTTTCTCAGATAGATTCCCTCATGAAACTACGTCTACACATCAACATTTCGATGGCTATGTGTAGTACGTCACGAACCCGGGACACCCAAACCATCATGTTATGTGCTATGATTTGTTATGTGGCATGCATCATGATTTGTTCAAGAATCAAGTATTTTTCAAGAAATGACTCATACATGTTCAAGTATTATGATTTCAACAAGTATTACAGCAATGAGATATTTTGAATATTATTTTTGCTTATTACGATATTATAAATATGTTCCCACGAGCTTTATAGCTCACCCCCTCCAATCTCCCCCATACAGGTGACGAGCCAGAGATCGAGTGAGTCACGAGTTTCGGCAGCACTCCCGTTTTCATTTCATTATGTTTATTTATTTCAATGTTATGTTTTGGACGACAAGACCTTAGTTACATGTCAAGTATTATTGGTTCAAGAGTGTTTTAGATTTTTGGCTCTTGAATTCAAAGCTGTGGTCTGATTTGAGATATTCGTAAATCTTTATGAAACTCTTCTTTGGAGCATGAATTATGAATATGTTTAAAAGCATGAAAGTTTCACGATGGGTCCATTGAACTTCCAATGGGTTCCTTTCTAAACCGTTAAATTTGCATGTTTCGCCGCATTTATTCAAATAACATGAAGCAGGTTTCAAGTATGTTTTCCAGCAGGCCCATAAGTCTTCCGCGGGTCTTTTTCCCGAAATGTATTATTAGCATGTTTTAGCAGGTTGCACGGTACGCTCTCATGTCCGACGTTGGGCTCCGGCAGCGGGGTCCAACAAGAACATTCTCTCTGATTACTTTGAAGTGACGAATCCTTTATTGACTTACTTAACTATCTTCATATAGTTCATATTATATCTAAATACTACCAACTGAGCTATCTTAAATAAAACAGGCTATAAGCAATATCAAAACACAGTAGTTCTCGTATGAAATACCATAGTAATCTTAAGTATAATGATTAATTATACAACTATCGTAATGATTAAATCTACATATACATATGTAATATTTTATTTGGGATTCTCATTATCAGGTCAGATCAGTGAAATTATTGTCTAACAAGCACCCATAAGTTTGTTTAAGTATCTTCATGCTTTAATTTATGAGATCAATTACTTTCTTTATAAGAAAGAAACATAACATGTGTTAATTTTACCGTTTCATTAATATCCCGTCCCGATGAAATTACAAATAGGAACGATTTGGAAATAATAAATAAATGCAAATTGAATCTTATAATTGTGATCTCATCATAATTTCAATTATATAGTAATTATTCCAAGGATTTTACCTTTAATATTAAAACATCAAATATTATTAACATAACATATAAAGATAAAGAATACCTTTATTAATTAAAATAATAGTGTCATACATAAAATTGTAACTAACTGGTTGGCTACAAGGGCATAAAATAATAGTCTCCCACTTGCATTAAAGCCAATTGTCTATGTATCTAATACCATATCCATCCATATTATGACAATGTCTTTTTAAGTCAATGGCTTAGTAAGAAAAGCTGCAAGATTGTCTTTAGGGGGAACTCTCTCCAATGTTATGTCTTTCCACTCCACTATCTCCCTGATTAAGTGAAACTTTCTAAGTACATGTTTGCATTGTTGATAAAACCTTGGTTACTTTGCCTATGCAATGGTGCCATTGTCATCACAATACAATACTATAGGCTAACAATGCTAGGAACTACCCTAAGTTCAATGATGAACTTATTGATCCAAAGCCCTTCCTTTGTCGCCTCTGGCACTGAAATGTACTCTACTTTAGTCATAGAATATGTAATAGTTGGTTGTTTAAAACTCTTACAACTTACTGCACTAACATTTAGAGTGAAGATATACCCTGAATGTGATATATTATGACTTAGTTCTGATTGAAAACTAGTATTTAAATACCCTTAAACTCTCAATTCAGCTACTCTATAAACCAAGAAAATACCTTAAGTCCTTTTCAAGTACTTTAAGATGTTTTCACAGTCGTTCAGTGACTATCACTAAGATTAGCTTAAAACTTGCTTATTATGTTTAAAGTATAAGAGACATTTGGAATAGTAGATAACATCACATATATGATTGATCCAATTTTTCAAATATATGGAACATAATCCATTTTATCTCTCTCTTCTTGTGTCTTAGGACAAATACTCTTTGAGACAGAAACCCCTTGCGATATGGGTAAAAATCCCCTCTTGAAATTCTCCATACTAAACTTCTTTAGAACTTTGTTTATGTATGTGGATTAGGATAATTCAATTAACTACTTTGATCTATCTCTATAAATCTTCATTCCCATAATATAGGTTGCTTCTCTTATGTCTTTCATGGAGAAACTCTTGGGCTAAATCTTTACATACTAGAACATTTTGGTATGTCATTTCTAATTAGTAATATGTCATCCACATATATCATTAGGAAGATGACTGCACTCCCACTAACCTTCTTATAGACACATGGTTCATTTATATTTTTTATAAAATCAAATTCTTTGATTGTCTCATTAGAACAAATGTTCCAACTTTGTGATGCTTGCTTAAGCCTATAAATAGACTTTTACAAATTACATACTTGATTAGGAAATCTCTTAGATTCAAAACCCTCTGGTTTGGTCATATATATATCCTTAAGAAAATTTCCATTAGGAAATGTTGTTTTGATATCATCTTCTAGATTTCAATATCATGATATGTAACTATATCCAATTAGATCCTTATGGATATAAGCATAACTACTGGTGAAAAGGTTTCATTAAAATTAAATCTTTATTTTGTTTTAAGTCTTTAGCCACTATCCTTGCTTTATACTTACCATCTATGCCAGTTTTTCTCTTAAAAATCCAATAGGTACAATACCATCAGGTGCATTTACCAAAGTCCATACTTGGTTTGTATATAGGCATTTCATTTTATATCTTATGGCTTCATGCCATTTTAAAGAATCAATATTAGACATTGTTTCTTTAAAATTGGTAGGCTCATCATCTATAAGTGAAGCATTGTCCTTCCCCTTTTCAATATGTAGATATAATCTAGTGGGGGATGATGTATTCTATTAGTGCGTCACAAACTATGTGTCTCTTAAACCCTTAGTTATACATCATATGTATCAACTTAAGGTTCTTGTCCCATTTAGATGTGAATTTGTAGCTTTTGAACTTCTCTAAGTTCTTGCATGGGATGACAAATGTGGCCTGGCTCAGCCCAGCCCGACTTTAGAAAAGATGACTAAGCTACGGGTCGAGACTGTCTCAGCCTGGTGTCAGGCTAGGTTGGGGCTGCTCCTACTAAGTTCTACCTCACTCATGACTTTGCTTAAGAATAAATTCTCTTTCTAATAATATAGCATGTCTTTATTCAAACACCTTTTGCTCAATAGGATGGTAAAATTGATATCTAGCACTTTCTTTTGAATATTCCTGAATATTCATTTATCTTATTTAACTTAAAGCTTATAAGATGTTGCATGCTTCACATAAATGTCACATCCTCAAATCTTTAAGTATGACAAGTTTAGTCTACTACTGTTTCATATCTCATATAGAGTTTTGTCAACCAATTTGAATGGAACTCTATTTGAAAGATAAGTGGTAGTTTCAAGGGCATATCCTCAAAAGGAGATAGGAAGGATTGCATGATTCATCATGGAACATATCCTATCTAATAGAGTATGATTTCTCCTCTCAAACACTACACTATATTGTGATGGAGTTAGGAGGATTTCATAATGAGAGAATCACATTCTCTTTTCAGAAACCAAGAAACTCATAGTCCAAATATTCACTACCTTGACGAGATCTAAGTGTCTTAATACTCTTACCAATTTATTTCTCAACCTTAAGTTTAAATTCTTTAAAATTTTCAAATGATTCATACTTTTGTTTCATTAAGTACACATAACCATATCAAGAAGGATCATCTGTAAATGTTATGAAATATAAGAATTCACCTCTAACATAAGTAGAAATAGGAACATATACATTTGAATGTATAAGCTTTAGTAACTCACTGACACGTTCTCCTTTTCCATTAAAGGGGATTTTGGTCATCTTTTCTAAAAAATAAAATCTACAAGTTTTAGATGATTTATATAAGAAGGATACAAATATCCTTCTTTGTGTAAATTTGTAATTACAGTTTTGTTGACACGACCTAACTTGTAATGCTATATGGATTTTAGTCATTTATCTTTCTTTTATTGCTATTTATGTTAAGGATTAGTCTTGTAAGATCTAATTCATACAAACCATTTGTAAGTAATTCAAATCCATAATAAACATTATCTTTATAAAAATAACAACACTTATTCTTAATAATAAAGACAAATACATTTAAATCTGATTAAGAAATTGAAATGATTATTCTAGTAAAAACTAGAACATAATAACAATTATTTAGTTCTGGTTCAAGGCTAGAAAGGAAAGCTATAAAACAAGATCTTGCAACTAATGCAACAACTCTTACTCCATTTCAAACTTATAAGTCCTTTTTGCCTTTCCTTAATGATCTATTCTTTGTTAACATCTGCATATTATTACAAATATGTAAGAAAGATTCTCTTTGTGTAATCATGGCATTGGTAGCTCATTTTGATTTTAAGTTACATCAAATAGATGTGAAAACGACATTCCTCAATGTGAAAATGACATTCTCCTCTAGTGATGGTGAACATTTAGTCTGCAAGCTTAACAAATTCATATATGGATTAAAACAAGCCTCCCAGTAGTGGTATTTAAAATTTCATAAGGTTATCACTTTGGTTTTGAAAAGAATATAATGGACCAATGTTTATACCAGAAGGTCATTGGGAGTAAGAGTTGTTTTCTTATGTTATACGTGGATGACATTTTACTTGCAACTAATGATAAGGGTTTGTTATATTAGGTGAAACAATTTCTCTTAAAGAATTTTGATATGAAAGATATGGGTGAGGCATCTTATGTCATTGGCATTAAGATCCATAGAGAAAAATCTCGAGGCATTTTGGGTTTATCTCAAGAGACTTATATCAACAAAGTTTTAGAGAGATTTCAGATGAAAGATTGTGCACCAAGTATAGCACCCATAGTAAAGGGTGATAGATTCAATATGAATCAATGCCCGAAGAATGATTTTGAACTGGAACATATGAAGAACATTCCATATGCTTTAGCTGTTGGAAGCCTTATGTATGCTTAGGCTTGAACCCGACCTGACATCGTATATACTATTTGAATGTTAGGTAAATATTAGAGTAATCCAGGTGTTGACCACTAGAAAGCTACAAAGAAGGTTGTGAAATATCTTTAGGGCATAAAAGATTGCATGCTTATATAAAGATGAACTGAGAACCTAGAAGTAGTTAAATACTTTGATTCAGACTTTGTTGGCTGCAATGATTCAATGAAATCAACATCTGGTTATATTTTCATGCTAGTTAGAGGAGCTATATCTTGGAGAAGTGCCAAGTAGACCCTGATTGCTACTTTCACTATAAAGGCTAAGTTTGTATCATGTTTTGAGACCACCTCGTATGGTGTATGGTTGAAGAGTTTTATATTTGGGCTTAGAGTTGTCGATTCAATTTCTAAGCCATTAAGGTATTGTAACAACTCAATTGTTGTTGGGCCCAAAACCCAACTACTTAAACTTAACATCTGTTGCTCTTATGGCAAACGAAGAACGAACGAATGCAAACACACAATGTGGAAAACGGATCGAATCCGAGCGTGAATCAAATAACCAAATGCGGAAACAGAATACAAATCGGATACTAATGGAATCGAATACGAATGCGAAACAAATACACATGAATCGGAAACATAGGATGAAAGAATCACAAGTGAAGCGAATGCGAATCGCATTATCGAATTCAAAATGGGAAACATAACGGATCCAGATAAGAATTGAAATGACTTCAAAATGCAAATAGAAAGTAAACGTGAAATCAAAGCATACAAACGGTGGTTTCGAACTGAATTTTAGATTCTGACATCCGAAACGTGAACGTAGAAAATAAAACTTAACACTGTCACTCTTAACGTAGAACGAAGAAAAGACGGAGAACAGAGCGAAACTCAAAACGAACGAACATCAGATAAGAAAAAATGCAAAAGTGTGATTAAAACAAAACACAAAGCGAAAAGGCAAAAACGAATCAAACCGAAATTTAATATCAAAGAAGTCGAATCGAATAACAAATCGGATACTAATCAATGGCGAATACATATCCAAAAGCGAACAAAGCGGATGCGAATAGAAATCGGATTCTTTATGGAATCGAGAACAAAAGCCAAACATATGGATCAATTCGAACTAAAATAAGTCAAAACGGATCCGACATCCGAAACGTATACTTTAGAAAACTTATCGCATTGGAAACCTTAAGGCTCAATCTATCTGAATCAATGTAAATTTTTTTCTCTTCTCTTTTTCTTTTTCTTATTCATTACTCATCTTTCGTCGATCTTATTCAAATCAAAACAAATAATTCCCACTTTTGGGAAACTCATACAAGTCTCAATTCTTAATCACGATCTTCTTAATTATGCGATAACTCAATATCTTCATAACAAAACATATTCTTATCCTTATTCTCATTTCTTGCTATAGCAATTTCATACTCATGCCAATAAACCCATATATTTATACACTAATACACTTATCCATACGCTACCCTACAAAAATCGGGCAGCATAACGGTTGTATTTTCATAAACCCAAACCTGAAAAGGTTTTAAAAAGAATCACTTCCATAACCAGCTCAATCAACACACAACTCCTCGAACCTCACGTCCGGAATTCAAACTCATACACAATCCCAGTCATATACAGTCAAATTCATAACTCGATTCAAAACACAATCTCTAAAATCAAATACATCATACTCAATTTTATACATCATTTCATAATTCACAAATCAAATCCAAACCTAAAAATCGATCATACTTGTAAACCATCACAATTTATATCCTATCATCATGTACCTTCATCCATATCCATATATATCCAAATCACATTCATAACTTAATTCAGTGTATATACAAAACTGTTATGCATCATCCATAACCATATACATTTTACAATTCCACAACTCAAGTTCTTATACAGTATCATAATCCAAAATACATCATGAACTAAATGCTTACAATACTCTAATGGCATTCCAAGCCATATACCATTACCAATAATCATAAACCAAAATACACATAGTACAAAAACATGCACAAATCGAACTGATGTCTTGACGTCTTTCATCCAATCTCCTTCTCGAAATACCTGAAGATGGGGATGAAAGGGGGGTGAGCTCGGAAGTTCGTGGATAACCTGTTTATAACTCAAATGATAAGCAAAACATTTTCAAATCTTATTTTCAGTTGATCGAAAACATCAAAGGTTTATTTCTCAAAAACTTCTCAATTTCAAAATCTTTCATAAACATTTACAAACAGTTTTCAAAACTATCATAGTTGAAAACCACAATTTCTCATTCGTCGAAAATTTCAGATCCTTTTTACAATTCATGAATAGAGTCAAAACACATGAAATTCATAACAGATAAATGCATCACATCTTCCACAAAGCAAGGCACATAGCCCATCAAACGGTTTGGGTCGGTCCCAAAAACAAGACGTAATGCACATTTCCGCGAAGCGGTTCTATGCAGCCGTGAGCAGGACGTACTACACTTTCTCGCATAGCGGTCCAGTGTAGCCGTGAAGGGAGTCCAAAATCGGAGCTCCTATGCCACTAGCGGGCAGGCGGGTGAAGCCTTTAAACACATGAGACCAGTGCACTGATTCTATTTGGGGAACCTAACCAAACCCATATAACACATATTCATGCTTGAAAACGAATTGCCCGAAGGCACATTTCGAAATTGAACTTTTCATGTCATCTCAAATTCAATGCAATATCGATCAATCACAATATCACACAAGTTACAAACAAACGCTCATATAATAAATTCTCAATTTTTCCCAAACAAGGAATGCATACTTTATAACCTTTCAACATTCAAACATCATCTCACACTAATTCACATAATCAAGTAATCAATCAATTTAACATAATGAACTCAATGAGTATTTCAACTTTATCAATTTACTCAAAAATCCATTGAATAAGCAATTCAAGTCATTTCTGAAAAATTGTCTGAAACAATTGTAGAATTTTTCGTAAATCATTTGAAAACAATGACTTTAACGATTCATAAATCATTCTAAAAGTAATTGTTTCAATCATTTGTAAAACCATAGCTTATAAAACCCACACTTATAATTAGCCTATAATTTGAAAGATAAACACATTACCCACCTTATATCCATGCTTGGAGCTTGATTAGAGCTTCAATTTTCTCCAATCCTTCTTTAATTGCCCCAATTCAAACCATAAACTCTAATTAAATCAACATCCAAAATTGATCCAATTAACACATGAACTCTCCACAATTGAACCTAAAATTCACAAACCCAAACAAATCTTGTGCCAACTAAACCAAAATCTTACTAAAAGATCAAAGATTAAAGATTGACTCTTACCTCATTTCTTCTCAAATTTCGAAATTGCTTGGCTTAGAAGGAAGATTTCTTCATTTTCCACCCTTTTCCTTCATAATCAACAAAAAAACTTGCATAAAACCTCCAAAATTCGAAACCCTAGCCCTTCATCTTCTTCCTCCATCGAAATCTCCTCCTTTCTCTCTTCTTTCTTTCCTTTCTCTTTCCTTTCTCCAAATTTTCGTGGGTTACCTCTCTTCCAATGACAATCCCCCTCTTTTATAGTGCCAGCTTATTAATTGAGTGGCTAAAGACTGAATTGCCCCTCCATCAAAGCCTTTTAATTTACCTCTTTAAGTGGACTTCCTAATATGCCCCTGAACTTTATTTTAAGTCATGCTTACTTTCGGACATGTTTCGCACTATCAATTTGAAGCAATTTGTCAAAACTTCCTTCTATAGAATTGTTCCTCATTGTCTTAATTTCATAATGCCACCAAAATAATTTAATTTGGAGCACTACATCAAAATTTATAGTCCAAACAATTCAGACTGTTCTTATGTTAACACAATTTCCTGTGATTTACTTCCATCCAAAATTGACATTCTTAGGGGCTAAATTGAAATTTAATTTCTTCATATGACTTTTAGCCCCATGTCTTAATGTTATTTTGCCTCAAGAATCACTTCAATCAGATCACCACTGATCGAGAATTTCTCAAAGTACTGAACCATGTTCAGAAATTTTCCGACTCACTTTGATTCAAATAATCTTCCTCAATTAAGTCTCTAAAATTCATAATTTCCCATAAAAATGTAATTAATTGTCTTATAAATCTAACGCTTCGAAAACCAAGTCATTCGGATGTCGGACGGAAAAGATATAAGCAAAATATTTGACAAGGTCGGATGAGGAAGGAAAAATAGCAAGATCAAAAGGAAACAAATCATTCCGATTATCATAAGATTCAATCAAACTCTTTCAATTAAACTCCAATTGATACAAATTTTCATGGAGATAAGGATACATGTCTTAGGAATTCATTGCTTCAAGAATCACCTCAATTGGAGGTCGGATGAGTGAGTTATGATCAAAATAATTCAATATGTTCAAACCCTAAATCGATTTGAACCTCTTTTGGCGCAAACGCCATAACTTTCAATCTAGAAATCTGATTGATTTCGTTCTTAGACATGGGCAATGCAAAGGGTCCTTTTTGACCTGAGAAGGTTCGTTAAACGGACTCTAAGTCCGTTAAACGGACATGGGGCTTCCCAAAACCCCTTTAAACCCTCTTTCATGCTTCCCACCTCCTTCCTAACAACATATACACTTATAAACTTCAAAATTTTGCTTCTTGTCATGCAAAATCACTTCATAACAATTCAAACATCAAATTTATCTCATCAATCTCTCAAATCTTGTCTCAAATAATTCATCAAAACCACAAATTCTCATCATAGATCAAAGTTATCATGTTCATACACTCTATGCAACATCATAACTTGTATCAATCATAACTCTTAACTCCAATCTCGAAAACTTGCATACTTGGTATCGTTGTAAAGATAAAAGAACAAGCTACAACTTCAAAGAAGGCAACTTTGGCCAATTCTATTTTAATTATTTCAAAATTTCCCTCGAATCAACATATACATTTTTATCCTCATACAAAACTCAACATTCATCCCAACCTCACAACTTCTATTTCAATCCTCATTCAACAATTCAATTTGCCATTGGAAATTTTCCAACACTCAACCTCAATTCATATGATTTATTACATTCAATAGTATCATGTCATTCACCAAATTCCTCTCTTGCTTTTGCATAATATCTCACATATATAACCATAGTTCATACTTAAGGTTCCTCAACTCATCATCCTTACATAAACCCATGTCTCATTAAGGCACAAATAACATTTATAACACAATTTATATACCAAAACATTCATTTACTTTCATTTTTATATTTCTGATCTCCACTCAAAGTTCGGGGTCCAACAATTGCGGTCTTTATGACTAAAAATAACAAGAGTAGAAGTTAAAGTAAGCATATTGAGATTAAATATTTAGCCATAAGAGAATGTGTTAAGGAAAGGAAAGTTGTCATAAAACACATTAGCACTGATTTGATGATTGTGGATCATTGACTTGGTTCCATAATGTGATTTTTATTGTATATTTGTTGCTTCAATGGAACTCTTATTTAATTTGATATTTTCTCATATGTTTTTGTGCACACATATATTTGAATGGTTTTGAGAAATATCTTCTAATTTGGACCTAGAATAAACATTTTGGTTTCTTGTTATGTTTAGTGTTGGGTTAAATGGACCAAGTGGGAGAATATTTATTAATTATTATTTATTAAATTATTATTTATTATTTGTTTTATTATTATATACATATTATTATATACATATTCTTTTTTGATTATATTTTATTATTATATATTTTATTATTATTATTGTTTATATATTATTATTGTTTATAGTTTATATTATTATAGTTTGTATTATTGTTTATAATATTGTAGTTTATATTATTATATATATTATTGTTTATAGTATTGTAATATATAGTTAGAGTATTAGTGATGGTGAGTTTTTTATTTAAATTGAATGGATTCTTTATTTTTGTCATTGCGTATTATGATACATGTATAGGATGTACTCAATGTGTCCGAGCCTGTCCCACGAATGTATTAGAAATGATACCTTGGGACGGATGTAAAGCTAAGCAAATTGCTTCTGCTCCAAGAACGGAGGACTGTGTCGGTTGTAAGAGGTGCGAATCCGCCTGCCCAACGGATTTCCTGAGTATTCGAGTCTATTTATGGCATGAAACAACTCGCAGCATAGGTCTAGCTTATTGATACTTTATAGAATATATATATATTATGTGTTCGAGTACGGGTTTTTCTGGACCAAGTCTATCTTGTCTTTACCACGAACTCTCTTCCTTGGTTAATAATATTTGTAGTTTTACCGATATCCGCGGGTTCTTTAATTTTCTTTTTCCTCATAGAGGAAATAAGGTAATTAGGCGGTATACTATATATATTTCTATATTAGAACTTCTTTTAATGACCTATGCATTTTCTTATTATTTCCAATTGACGATCCATTAATTCAATTAATGAGGATTATAAATGGATCAATTTTTTGATTTTTACCGAGATTGGGAATAGATGGACTTTCTCTAGGACCTGCTTTTGACGATGTGATTTATCACCACTTTAGCTACTTTAGCGTCTTGGCGGTTACTCGGATTCCCGATTATTCTCTTTTTGATGTTAGCAATGTATAGTGGTCAAATACGATTATTTTCTTCTCAAGATCTTTTACTTTTTTCATCATGTGGAGTTAGAATTAATTCCGTTTATCTACTTCTAGCCATGTGGGGAGGAAAGAAGCGGTTGTATTCAGCTACAACCAAGCTTGGCATGAATTGCTAAGGATCCAATAAGTCCAACATTGATTCCTTCAGACGTGTCAATTGGGAAAATGCGTCCATAGTGACTAGGATGGATATCTCAGATCCAAAATTAGCGAGTCGCCCTTTCACTCCTCCAGTCCCAAATAACTTGATTTTCTCCCATGAACTATTTGTGTCAATGGATTCGTGCGATCTAAAACTTGAGATAATGGGTGTAATCCGAAAAAAGATTCATAAGTGGTTGTTAAGGGAGTTGAAGTTACCAAATTTTGAGGGGTCGGTATCAATTTATGCCTAATTGCTCCACATATAGTTCCTCTAACCACATTTTCTAAACGAATCAGAGCCAGCCCAAATTGATCTTGTAATAGGTTTTTGGGTCCCTATCCTCTCACACATGAAATAGAATATTCAACACCATCGCATCGTGGAAACAGAGATTAGAAGATTCAAAACTATCAGAGATGTTGCTGGACATCATTGGAGCAATGGCTAGAGGTATATTTTTCGGTTATGCTTCCGTTGCTAAATATGTGAATATCATACATGTGTCTTGTTTACATGTAAATGAACTTGTGTTTTGAGATGCATGCTTAATTTTTCATTTCTGTCCCTTTTCACGTCAAATAATGAACTATTTACCCAGGGATAAATTGTCGTACGTCTATACACCTAACCATTGTTCCCTGTGCCTCTCAACCAATGAATCAATTGACCACTTATTCTTCGACTATCCCTTCTCCCACTCAATTTGGGTCCAATGCCTCACCTGATTCAACTTACCCACCTTCACCCATTCCACCCTTGCAACTCTCCTCTCTTAGTATAGAACTGTTTCCTGTATCAGAGTGCCAGCCATCATTCACTTTCCCCTTCTTCTCTCCACTACAGTTTACCATATCTGGACTGAGCGTAATGTCCGCACCTTCAAGAATGAAGCTATGGAGGAGGAGCGAGTGTATCTCGGAGTAATCTCCCATGTTAGAGAACTTCTCAACCTACACACCGAGAGGAGGTAACATTTTAAAGTTTGTTTCTTCTTTCTTTTGCAGGTTATTGCTCACCATCTTGCAGTTACCGCGATGCTGGTTGTCTTGGCAAGGCCATGTTCGCCTTGCCTCCCTTGGTGGTTCAGCACCTTCACATTTAGGCAGCAGTGTTAATTGGCCTTTCACATGCTAAGGCTCTTCTTGTTGGGTTCCTTTTAAACTTCTTTTGGCTGGTTTCTTTGGACTGTAATACTTTCTTCTTCTTTTTTTACTGCTCCATACTTGGTCTTGTGTCCATGTGTTTCCGCTTGATTGCCTATGCTTTGGTCCTCTTTAAGCTTATGTCTACCTTTGTTTTCTTGATTGCTTTGTGGCTTTTGCTTAGTATAGCAAGTTGTATCTACAGCGGCACTTGTAAATGAACGCTATGTACATATTCTGGTCCATTAATTTATTCTTCTGATTTACCCAAAAAAAATGAACTATTTACTTTTTTCTCCATTTCTTCTCGATTTTCAAATTACAGTTTTACGATTGATGCATGAGATAACTTTGTTCATTGCAATGTTGTGCAAGTATACATCAATAAAAACCCTTAAAAGGGTTGATGCATAATGTAGTGACTAAGGTTTAAATACGAGATGGATCGATTTTAAAGAGAAGGGGAATGTTACTCGAAACTAGCTGGTAGTATGAGAAGTGAGAACTTTTCATCTTGACGACAAAGATTTAAATCCTTGGCTAGGTTAAAGATATTACATGTTTATTCTTATGAATCTGTTCTGTTTAGTGTAGACATCAAACTTCAATTCCTCTCAAGATTAACGAATATATCCATTCAATGTAATTACATTAGGTTGGATAAAAATATAATTTTGTTATTAATTTTAAATATTTTATTATTCAAAATTAATTAAATGGCCATTTTACTTTATATCATTCATTATAATAGAGTTCACATATGAAATTAATAAAATTTGTCAAATTTTCTAAAATTCAGTCTCAAATAATTCAATAAAAATTAAATAAAAATGTCCTATTTCCAATATTTATAATACTTAATTTTAAACAATATAACAAAAAGAGTATTTTAGAAAAAAATAAATTAGAGTCCAGGTCCAGGTCCTTTATTTTCCAAAACAGGTTTGAATACCTTCAATGTATATATTGAACTTAACTTTTTTGAAAAATTCGTTGTCATTCAGCAAATTGAAAAGTGAACTCAACCCTTCTCATCTCGCACTTTGCCACTTTTCCTTGTGGACTCTTGACTTGAAAGGTAAAACTTTTAATAGCTGGAAGTGTGATGAGCAAGTATTGATATATTCCCGGAGCATCTTTTAATTAATATCTTCACCACATTCCAGCTAAATAAGTGCAAACAACTTTTATGGTGGCTAGAGAAAAGAATTAATCTTTAATAATACTGGAGATGGAGATTTGCTTTAAAAAGCCGTCCATTCAATAGGAACAACATAAATATGTAGGCATGCCGTCCATTCAATAGGAACAACATAAATATGTAGGCATGCGATAGTTTTAATCAACAAGATTCTAAGTTTCTTCTAATATGAAAATCAATAAAAAAAGATGGACAACTGAATATTGGATTGGATCATTTATTCTCTGTGGGCAGCAATACGATCATGATCAGATTGAGATATAATTTAATAACTCATCTCATAATTGACTTCAGAAGACATGATTGGGTCAAAGTGGGTTAAGAGCTCGAGGAGATTAAAGCATTTGCATGCTCTTTGTAATCAAGTATCATCAAAGAACAAAATTGTGTACTGATTCAGCAATGAACGGACCTACAATTCTTTTTTTTGGAAATCAAAACTTTTCATTTTACGTATTTAATTTTTATAATGTAAGTTTTAGCTAATTTGATCAAAATTATCAGAAGTGCCCGTTAAAAATATGTTATCTTATTTCCAATTTTTGTGTTCTCTTGTGTATACTTGAGACTTAGTTATTAACGATCTTCCATGAACTGAATCCTGTTAATGACTAAGAATTGATAATATCAGAGAATATATTTGAAATCTAGAATTGAATCATGTGTAATTGTTTCATCAGAGAAGTATTTCAATAGTGTGAATCTTTTCAACTCTGAATATTTTGGCATGTTTGGTGATGCAATTTGTTGTAATTAAGCACGACCAACTCCTGTTGAATTATTAATTTGCCAAAGACATATACGTCTCGGATTGACGTGTAATGGCAAGAAAAGGACTTCCGACTTTTATTTTACTTTGCTATTGCTGATTGAAACCATTCCTTTGCGTGCATTGTATATGAGATTAGAGCTCAACGGTAGCTGGATTTCAATTATTGAAACGTGTCCATGGCTTCTCAGAGTTTCAAGAATGGACATAAGTTTACAGTAGTGGTCACCATGTCACCTCTACAATCCATGATTTGTTCAGATCAGTAAGTTACTTGCCTCAGTTTTTTGAGACATTTGAAGATTATAATGGCAGAATTACGTGGCTTGAGTGAAACAGCAAGAATAAGACGTCAATCACAAAAAAGCTTGTTCAGGAACTAATGGTGAATTATGTCAATTGTCGTTACCTTCACCACTTGGGTTGTCAATAGAAAATCAAAACAGGACAATTTAGACCATTTTTTTGAGAAAAATAAGCAAAAAGGTTTCAATTTGAAGCCAAAATAGGCCCTGTCGGCTGTTGCAGTGCGTTCACAAATTTCGAGAAGACAAAAGTCTTTTGTCTCTGTAAGTGACCCTTTCGTGCGATTTTCATGTCTCAAGGAATTTCACGTGATTAGTGAACTAATTTTGTTAAAGCCAGAAATCTATATCAAAATGATCAAAAAATGAATGAAAACTCAATTACTTTATATACATAAAAAATGAAGAACATTAGCTCTCTTTAATACAATCTTCAAGATACAATAGCTTTCTCATTATCTTGATTAATCTTAGCTAATGAGTTATTTACAACATCTATCTAATTACCTGCGAACTAGTACTAAGTATAAATATTAGCTAACTACAATAAAATAGTCACAGTTTACACTCCCCTCTTAAAGCAGGAGCTTGGTGAACATCAAACAAATCCCACTTGGACCATAAAAATGAGAAGAAATAAATAGTTAATACTTTAGTAAACATATCTACAATCTGTAGCTTAATGGAGATGTGCATAGGAGTAATGAAACCACGTTTATATTCCTTGATAAAATGATGATCTATTTTTAAATGTTTTGCCCATTCATAAAATACTGGATTAGATGATACATATTGCGGCTTGATTATCACACCCCATTGGGACTAAAAGGGGAAAAAAGATCCAAAAATCATGAAGAATGTAGGAAATATAAAGCAACTGACTTTGAGACTATTGATTGTTTCTTTGTTTTCAAAAAATTAAGGACGATCCTTAAAACACACAAAAACCTAATAATGATCTCACAGAGTTTGAGAAAGATATCCAATTTGCATCAAAAGAGGCCTTAAGTTTAAATAAATTATTTGCCAGAAAAAATAACCCTTTTGATGGCTACCCAAATATATTGGTAACTTCCAGTGTTACTCACAAGGAGCTTGTACATATTGACTAAGTAGATGTAGTTCATATGTAATATGATGTCTAGTAAACACTACATAAAGAAGTCTATCAACAGTTCTTTTGTATTTTTCAAGACTTAAAAGAAGTGGTCATTCATTATTTGAAAGTTTGATCCCTTTTACAACATATGTAGTAGTTAGTTTAGATCCAAGAAGCTATATATCTTTGATTGTAACACCTCACTCCCGCAAGACCCGAACCCGACATCGACGGTGATATCCAGGTCCGTGCCCCGCGAGGGTGGCGTGCTACATCACTCAGTAGAAAACTCAGTATAACATTTTTTTTTTTTACACAATCGCACACATATTATCATTAACGCGGAAAGCAATTTATATAATCAATACAATGGCCTTGGGCCCACTTTTTACATTTACAATTTATTTCGGTCAATTGACTTTACAACTTGTCCAAATTAGTAATACAAAAGTCCAAGAATAGAAACACTAAGACAGACGCTAACCGATCCCCACCACTTCTCTGCTTCTTCAACAAAGCAGATGTCATACGCCTGCTGCTTAACGGGTATTCTTCTAAGTCCTGAAAAATAGATGCAAATTTTGGGTGAGTTTTGCGAACTCGGTGAGAAACCATCATCGATGGTTCACTCAACTCATACATTCACCAATCATATTAGCACACGGTAGCATTAATAAGAATATCACATATTATCACATTTCGGTTCAATTTCATATACATACAATTTCATCATTTACATCTTCCAATCATTTACAATATATATATATATGCAATGCGATGTGACACTGCTCCATTTTCATTTCGTTGTTGTGACTGCTATGCTTTGGCTCGTCCCCAAGAACGGGCACATTGCGTTGAGCCAGTGGCTCGAAAACATTGGGCTTGAAGCTCGATATATCGAGCTCGGCTCAATACGTTGGACACGAGGTCCTCGTGCGCTGAAATAAAGCTCACATACGTTAGGCGTGATATGCCCCGATACGATGGTCGCTCCGGTCACAACCGCTTTTATCGATCACACATTTATGTTTATGCATGCAATGTACATATTCCAATTTCCATTTACATATCATTACTATTTGCCAATTCTTCGACTTTCGGTCCGTATTTCAATTATCTACATTTCCAATTTATTGCATCCTACTATATCACATTTACAATCCCATCCAATGTATCAAACGAAATGCACAATTAACACTTCAATATCAATTTCCATTTCTCGGACCTCGGTCCGAGATCTCCAATATAACATTTACAAACAACTCACTCACAAGTAGCACTTCGTTATCTCATTCCAAATATTTCGACACCTATGGTCCAAATCAATCAAATTCAAATACACATAAACTATAAACCTCCATTATCTCCATATAGCATAATTGCAAAACTTAAACACATAAAGGTTGAGGAACCAACTAGGTTACTCACCTGCATTCCGAAGCTAACATCTGGAAGTTTCAAGAACGCCGATAGATCGACGCCCAAATGTGCCTCTATAACAAAATGAGAGGAATCCGATCACTAATTATCCAATCCGAATTAGTATAATGCACATGTAAGTGTATAATGCATGTTCATGAGATTTCCGCCCTAAATCCTAATTTTTCCCGTAATAAAATTCCATCTAAAATTAGAAAACTATAGCCACCGACAATTGCTCAATTCGGACCTCGATCGGTCCAAAATAAATAAAACAAGGACCATAGAACAATTACCCGGCTACGTCAATTTCCGTCTAAAATTCCCAATTTCTCACAAATGAAATTCAATATTTCACAAATCCGATGCCTCGAGAATCGGGTCAATCGGACATCGGACGGAAAAGAAATTGACAAAAGAAGCAAGAAATTCCAAATTATCAATTAACAAATAAAAATAATAAAAAAAATAAAGAAAAAGAAATCAGCCTCGCTGGGGCGAGACGTCGCCCCAGCGGGGCCGTTTAATCCGGCCTCGTCGCTAGGGCGAGGCGTCACCCTAGCGACGCGGACCCTTAACGCCTCGTCACTAGGGCGAGGCGTCGCCCTAGTGACAAGGCATTATTCCCATTCTCCTTCCCCTTTTTCATGATTTTTAAACCAACTTCCAATACCCATAATTCTTAGCACACAATTCAGAACGATACAAATTATACCTTGTTGGAAAGAGCATAGAAAGCTCTACAATTCTTAAGAAGACCATAAAAATTAATTTCACCCCTAAAGGTGTCAAAAATCCAATCACACCAACTGCCTACACAAAACCTATCACAACAGGACAGTACCTTACCAATTCCATAACTCACTGATTCTTTAGTTAAAAATTACCACAACAATATGAGCAATCAGTTCACAATGTTATCTACAACTCTTATAAACAACCCAACATCAAATTCTATTGTTAACTGTATCAAACAATTCCATAAACAATCTGTCTTCTGAAATCAACCAATCTGGACAGTAATTTTCCATTCCACATATCTCATAGCACAAATATCACAAAAATCACAACCTTATGTTCCTGAAAAGATAAGATCCCAAACTTCAATGTTCATGAAGAACTCAAACTCCAATTCGATTTCTAACATTTTCAAATCTGTTATGCAAGTTTCTGACCTAACCAGCACTTAACATCACAATGTAGGTTCAGATTTTGAAATTCCATATCTCCCACATCTGACTTCCAAAAATTATAAGCCATATATCATTTTCAAAATCAATCTGTCATCTAGAACTCTTCAGTACAATTCAAACTCCAATTCAATTCACAAAATTACAAAATTCTTCCAAGTCCGAATGTGCACTAAATGTGCCAATTCAACTAGGTTTCAGTCAAGGCATAAAAACAGTCATTAGAAATAAGTTCATATCTCCCAATATACAACTCGAAAATTAACAAGATCAGTGGTAATGGAAAGCTAACTCAATAGGCTACAACTTTCATGAAGACCATTTTCCCTAATCCTATACCAATTAATTTAGAAAAATTAGCAAAACTCATTTGACATATTTGCGGGTACTGTTCCCAGACCCAGAAACAGAAACTTTCCATGCCAATTTTCGACCTTCTAACATTAAAATTTACCAACACCTATTTCACACTAAAATGAAGCCAACATCCCAAAGTTTACTTGGGCACAAACCTCACCTCATTTGCTCACCTATACAATTAATTATGAACAAAACAGTACCATAGGTTCAAAACTCAATTTCCAGCTTTCAACATTAACCTATCTTCTATCACTTCCAACATCCATAACACATCACTAAGCATCAAATTATACCTCTAATTCAGCTACAAACTAATCACAACATTCACTTATATAATTTACTAAACTTTGGCAGCACATATCTACCCAATTATCATACTTGTTTCCTTTCATTTGAGCTAACAAACTCAATCCAAAACCAAGCCAAAACTCACTTAAAACTATAATCATTCATTCATCCATATATAAGCACATAATGAAACCCATTCTAACCTACCCTTCTTATGCTCAAGTACACATATAAATAGTCTCCATGCATGCTTCTACCTACTAAAAGAAAGAATATAACCAAACTACTTACCTTAAATGAGTTACAAGCTCTACTTTCCTCCAAGCTCTAAGTTCACACCAACTTCTTTTGTTTCAAACCTCATCCACGGTTATGACAAGCATCCCAAAGAGCATCATCAATTCAAAGTTTCAACTTAGCTTGTGTATGAAGAAAAGCAAGCAAGGAACTAAGAAGTGTCTTGTAGGAGATAAGTAGAAGAAAATTTTGAAGGAGGAGGAGGATGGTTTCGGAGGATGAACTTTTCAATTTTTAAAAACACTCTTGTTCAACTTTCAAGGAGATAATTTATACACTAAAGAATGATAAACGTGTGTGACAAGGGAGGCTCCAACTTTGAAAGTCGTGGATGATGCATATAAAGAGACAAAAATGAAGAGGACACTTGGCATTTAAAAGAGTAAAAGACATAAACAACTTAATTAACATAATTTAATCATAAACTTTCATTAGTCTCACTTAAACATTAATCATGGCACTAGAATAATTCTTAACATTCTTTATCCACTAATCTCATGCAATTAGGCAATCTTTTTCAGTACAAAAAGGTTTACTCGATCGGTCATTGAATTTTCCGTCCCGAAAGAACCTGAAAAATTCCAGAAAAATTTCCATAAATTCCTAAAAATGGGAAACAATTTATGACGCACTCCAAATAATTTTCCAAATACTATTATCCCATAAATTTCACAAAAGGTCCCAATTTGAAACCTAAGCCGGAAAATGTCATGAATGCATGTTACCATGTGCATATGCAAAACAATCATCAACATAGAGGCTATATGTCAGACAAGCATGCCGAGTTCTAATTCAATACTCCTAATCCGTCCCAATTTACCAAAATATCCTTCCCATCGGAGATGGGATGTTACATTGATTATATCCAATATTTACTTCTTATAATTGGCTGAAGTACCATTCTTGGATATGGAAATTTCCAACCCAAGAAAATAATTGGCATGTCCCAAATCGTTAATAGTAAACTTCTTGACTACAATTATATTGACTTTTGAAATACTAGTAATTTAAACATCATCAACATACATAAGAAGGGCTAGGAAAGATGAAACTATAGATTTGATGAACATAAAATGATCATATTTAGATTGATTAAAACCAAAATGGTTCAACGGAGAAGTGAATCCATGATTCCATTGCTTTGATGCTTTCTTAAGTCCATAGAAGGACCTGTTTAATATGCATACTTCTCCTTCTTTGTCCTTCACATATCCACTAGGTGGAATCATATACAATTCCTCATTTAAGAAAACATGTAAATACATGCCACCACGGGCTATTCTTGGGTTTTGTTTAGTAAATGCTAAAAACTAGAGACCTTATGTACCCATTTATTCTTCATAAATTCAGAAATGGATTTAATATTTGGTTATGGTACAACAATTGGACTAACTTCAGTCCATTGATTTGTAAATCTTAGCTCACATATGTTAGAGGTAGAATCCCTCATAATGCCAAAGTCTCCTCATTCATTTCTAAAGGGCAATGGTTTGGCAATTTCTGAGGGTTTAATACCCTAATACTTCCCCAATCTCAATAGTACCAATAATCTAGAGATGATTGTTTGGGAACCTCATCCTAAAGGTATCTTCACTAACAAGTCATGCTACAACAGCCTCCAAGCTAAATCTCTAAGAGTTCCCTAGCACTCCCTTCTTTGGCACCATTGCTTCAACCTCAAAGCATCCATGTTCGTATGGCTAGCAATTAACAATTGACTCAGTACCAAAGACAGACGGCATGGAATGTTTGACCAATATGTGACTTATGTAAGTTGCAACTAGAAGATAGAAACCATTTATTTTTTAGCTGCACCTACTCCATTTCCTTATGGAGTACGAATGGACTACTAATCTTAGTTGGATCATCCGAATTTCTAGCTTATGGAAGCAGGATAGTCTACTATTCAAAACAACGTTTTCACTCACAATCTACAACATATGGTGTGAGAGGAATCAAAGAATATACCACAAGGAGCAAACCAATCCACACCAACTTGTTGATTTCATATTCAACAAGATACATAGCCTTGTTATAGCTAAAGATGCAACCCATCACTTGTCAAATAATGAAAGCACGTTGGTTTTTATAACTTATATGATTGCGTAAACTGCTTTCTAGTTTGTGTTTTGTCATTGTATGGAGATTCTTTTGATTTCCATAGCAGAAATATCATTGTAATGTTGTAAATAGTTTCACTATAGTTAATGAATTACCTTCAATTTTAAAAAAAAAATCATTGTTTATGTCTAGTTGGTAAAGAGGTCATGAATAAGAGGAAGTCACAACCAACAATATTCTAACTTTAATAATTTTAGTCACAGGTAAAAAAAATTTTGTATAGTCTATCTGGGTATATCCTTTTGTCTTAAGTTTGGCTTTAATCCTATCAATACTTCCATCAGGTTACAGTTTCAATTGTGCACTCACTTCGATTCTATTGACCTTTTTTCCTCTTGGTAACCTTGTTAACTTTTATGTTTCATTATCCTCAAGAGTATTGAGCTTTTGTTTTATAGCCTTGACCTAATTTACATTATGCTTTGCCTAATGATAGGATTATGGTTCTTGGACATTGGAAAAATTTTCTAAAAGTGACATGTATGTAGGGGTAAAATATGAGGTTGAATGTATGGATAAGTAAAAGGTGTATAAGATGATGCTTTTGGACCTAAAAATGGATCTTATATACTGGACATTATGAATAACTTGAGACATATAATTATTTAACCATATAGGTTTATGAATCACTCTAGTACTTCTTTGAAACTGAGAATGATGAGGAGAGTTATAAGAAGTAGGTAATTTAGGATTAATGTACTCAATTAAGGGGAAAGTGCATTTTTAGTTTGCATAAAACTATTTAATTAGGTTGTGGGGTTTGGATTGAATTATTATCATTATCAACTAAAACTGCTAGTAAAGGAATATCTAGTTGAGAAACAGAAATGAAATTATATAAAAATTAGGTTTCATGGAAGATAACATATTTGGATATTAAAATAGTTTAGGAATCAAGATGAAATAATTTGAAAGCTTTTTGACCTTGACTATATCCAATGAATATACAAGTATTGGCCCTTTGATCAAACTTGTCTTTATGAGGATATGTATTAGTTGCAAAATACAAACATCCAAAGGTTATGAAAATTCCATATTTAGCTTGATGACCATATAGATTTTTGTAATGTATTTTCCAGTTTAATACTAAGGTAGGCAATCTATTAAAGATGTATATGGTTATTTTGTTGGACCCTGAAAATTTTTGCTTTAAGTTAAACATGATTTGAAATAGTTTTGAGGTTTAGATAGATTAAATTTTTGGAGTTATAATTATATCAAGGTTAGTAGGATTTATTGAATGGGTAAGTGGAATTAAAGTGTCAATTTAATAAGGATTAAGGGTACAAATGGAAAAAGAATATGTTTTCTTGCTTATAAGAGGAGAAAAACGTGAATTGAAGAGGGAGGAGATTGAAAAACGAAAAATAGGAGAGAAGAAGAGAGGTTTCGATGAAAAAGAAAAGAAGAGAAATCAAGTTTGTTAAGGTAGGTTAACCATCTTTTCTTCTTGATTTATTAAAGGAATGGGTTGTATTGAGGATGAAGGAGTTAGAGAGAAAAGAGGTTTGTTCGAGAAGAAGATAGATTGGGAGAACCCAATTGATTTTAGGGTTTCTAAACTAGATCTTAGCTTTTCTAACCTAGATGGACTATGGGTAGGTTAGATTTGAGTTTAATTTGTGTTTATTGCAATTTTGTGATTTTTTTGAAGTTTAAGAATTTTATTGGAATGTTATTTTGAATGGAACCTTAATTGTTTTAGGAAACCAAGGGAAGCCTACCCAAGAGTAAGGAGAAAGGCAAACTTTACTTGGATGTTTGCAGGCTAATTAGGTGGGTAATGTATTTATAGTTATTGTGTAATTGGGCAAATTCTTGCCTATGTGCGTGTATGTTGATTTACTAGAAATTGAAATAATTGTGAATGTTTGGAAATGCTTGATGCATTGTGATTATGTTATACCTTGAAAAAAATTATAACATTTGGAATTAGATGAAAAGAAGAAAAAGCATAAAAGTATCAGCATATAATTGAATTAAGCATAAATTGGTTGTGATTGGGCAAGAGAGGAACCTGTTTTATTAGTCACGTGCACGTTGACCCATAACCTTCTCCCGGCTGTCTGCTTGAGGCCACGAGATCCTGAGAAATCAGACTCGTTTTGTTCACGATGTAAACTTTGGTTTCTCCGTTTCATTCCACGGAACTCTCGAGCTATTTGTTTGTGTATTGCATCTTTAAATTTTCAAGTATGGTGCATAGTTGAGTGTTAGGTTAAATGGGTGAAGTTTATGCTGTGTGTTATAAGTTTGAGTTAAATTGATCAAATGCTTAAATTGCTTGAATAAAGTGAGAATGCTCAAATTGCTAGATATACATGTACATATGTTTGAATATGTGGCCAATTGCCAATGACTACAAATATATTAGCCACTAAGCTGTGTAGCTCATCCCACTATTCCCCCCTCAAGTGCAGAACGAGAAGGTTAGCAATCCTTACAAGGCATCAGAAACTCCAAAATATTATAAACTTTTGTAACTAAGTTAGTTCGAACACTTTTGTACAGCTTCATAAGCATGTTAAACATTGAGCATCCTATATATGTTGTATTTTGTGTTAAGCCCTTGTTTATAATGTTATTATGTAATGAAAGTTATGTATAAGCTTTTGTTGATTTGGCAAATGAATTTATAACTGAAAAGTTCCCCAGGTGTATGTGCATGTTTCTTTTGTAGTTGTACATTTCATAATCTAAGTCTTTCATAGGTGTACAAATTGTGTACCGATTTCAAGGAAAAAAATTGGACTAATTCATGCTAAACTTGTAGCAACCCAAATCACCCGCTCACAGATATTGTCCACTTGAGACCTTCGCCTAGCCAAGCCCTCACGGTTTTGCTTTTCCCAAGGCCTTCCCAAGAAGTCACCCATCCTAGAACTACTCTTATGCAAGCACCTTTAACCTCGGAGTTCCAATGGGATCCGGTGCATTAGGCCATGGAAAACACGTCTATAAGGAAGAAGTATTTGTACCCTTATAAGGCGTACTTTGTTCTCCTCTCCAACCGATGTGAGATCTCACAAAACTAGTTAAAGTTGTCTTCTGGAAAGTTTTAGCTTATCTTTCTAGCTTTCCAATGGTATAAAGTACGAAAATTTTAGATATCGGAGTCAAAAATTATCGTCTTTATAAGTGGAGATGCTCAAGAGTATAGGACGTATTGTCTGGTGAAGACGTATCATCTGGTAAAGACGTATCCTCTAGTGATGACGTATTGTTTGGTGATGACGTGTCATCTAGTAAGGACGCATCATCTTGTGAGGATGCTTTGTCTGGCAAGGACGTATCATCTGGTAAGGACGCTTCGTCTGGCGAGGACACTTCGTCTGGAGAGGACACTTCATCTGGCGAGGACACTTCATCTGATGACGTCATATTGTTTGATGCACTGTTCATTTGATCCTATCGTCTAGTCTCATTTTTTACCTTTTAGATGATAGAATTTGCCTTCGAGATCTCATAAAAGTTATAGATCTAGAAGTCCTCTTCAAAACCACTCAAAGAAAACCTTAATCCGAAATCTCTAGTAAAAGTTATGCCAATTGTTCCGAGATAGGTACAATGTGATTGAGGACATGAGCATGGTTGATTCTTTTGGCTATAACTTTATAACCCGATCTCCGACCTCCAAATTAAGTGATTTTTAAATCAATAGATTCTCGAAACATTTTCCTATCTCTCACTAAAATTTGTAGCTTTTGAGGTCGATTTGAGAGAGATTGATGGAAGGAAAATGAGGGATCGGTCGGAGGGGCATAACTAGGTTATGAACATACCTTGGATTTTTAAGCATATCTTGAGTTATAGAGCTCCAAATGAGAAGTTTCTTGTTTCAAAATAAACTAGAGGCATAGAACTACAATTGGCTTGAAAAAACAAATTGTGATGTTGGTGATGGTCTGCTGTGGGCAAGCCACCCTTGTGAGATGACGACAAAGTGAGGGTTCATTGAAATAACCCTATAAGGAAACCTGTAGCGCCCCCTGCTTGTGCAGTTGATCATACCTCCTCTCCCATCTCACGGGAACTCTAGGAGGCAACTCCTCAGAATGAGGCATCAAAGACTCCCTACTAGCTCCTACCGATTCTAGGTCAGCTAGTTGATCCACTTGATCTCCAAGAACAGACGACATACAACAAATAAGAATTTCAATCAATTTTTTGCTTTTCTCTCTGAAATTCAAGCCTAAAAATACACTATGCCCAAAAGATGTCAAACCATGCTCTGATACCACCTAATGTAGCGCCCCCTTACCGTAGGGTATACACCGGGACGCCCGTAGGTCATACCGATGCATAACCTACGACGAGGGTGCACTGCGATTCGATCAATACTAAAATCCACACGGCATCAATATAATATATCGCAGTATTTAAAACCACGAAAATTAAAAACCATCATACTTTTCTCATTTCAATAATATCAATCCCAAAATATAGAAAAGTCTATCAGTTCCCTACAGTCTAAATACAATAATCCAAAAAGGAAACTGATACAAAAGTCTATACTAAGACCTCCCCAAAATCCAATCCCAGCTGACCGACCTGTGAACCATCGCCTCTCTCGCCAGAACGCTCACGCGGCAGGAGAAGAAACTCTGGAGCTAGGAGTCTAATCTATCAGTCCTGAAAAACAACGTGCAATTTTGGATGAGTCTGCGAACTCAATGAGAAACCATCATCGATGGTTCACTCAATTCATGCATTACGTAAATTGCGTACAACATAACACAATAACATTTAAAATATCATATAACGATCTACAACTTTTCATGCCATCACATACTCAGTAATAATCACAAATCAGATAACACAATTTGTATGTGATGCATATGAGACTCTTTTCCAGTTATTTCAGTGTTGTGACCGAGCGCTTCAGTGACAGTATACAGTGGACGCGTCAGGGGGTAGGAGAGCCCTCATGCAGGATGCACTAACTCCCCTTGAGCTCGAAGCTCGGTTCAGTGACAGTATTTGAGCTTAAAGCTCTTTTTAGTAATAAAGGCGACTCGGGTCACAACGTCCATTATCTGTTCATGCAATTATGCATATAGTGCATATGTCCAATAGTTCACAGTCACATGGCTATAAGCCCACTTAAATACAGTTTCCCATAGTCACGTATCAGTGAATTCCAATTATCAAAATCATGCATCTTAATCCTAATCATTCACATTAGCATACAATTCACGTAGAGCATTTAGCACATCAGAAATTGAGGAACCAACTAGGTTACTCACCTGTAACTTCCGAGCTACTGCCTGGAATTCCCAGCAATGTCCGTGGAATGAAGATCCAACGGTGCCTCTATAACAGTAAAATAATTCCTCATTACTAGATGCTCAATTTAAAAACAATTCAGTGATGCATATGTCTAATTGAAAATATGTACAATGCATATTCATGATTTTCCGACTCTAAAACTCAATACCGCTATCTCTTGCCTAAACCAAAAATTCACTATTCACTAGATCAACATCACCCATTAATTCCATAAGTCTCCAATTTAAACTCCCATAGTCATAATAAAATTCTTAGGTCACAATAGGAACTAAAATCAACTCTCTTTCTATGATTGAGAACCCGCTAATAAAAATTCGAACTCTTATTCTTTACCTCACTTATAGACCTCTTTCTCTAGTTCATAACGAATCAAGAATCACCTCAATTGGAGGTCTATACCATAAATTATGCCCCATAAATAAAAATACAACCAATCAAAAATTACTCCTCGTCGTGGCGTCATCATCCTCTGCCGTGCAGGCAATGTCGCTTCATTGCGGCGTGGGAAACGTCACATGGAGAACATCGTCCCGTGCCTCATCGTGACGTCTACGAGTAACTCGTCACGGCGAAACATTCGCCCGCTCGCCGCGACGGCGAGCCACGCTTTTTCTCGTCGCGGCGTGCCCTTTTTCAGACGTCGCGATGTGCGAGTCTCACCGTCTTCCCCGATCGATTTTTCCTCCATTAATACTCTCTGAACTCAGCATTAAACACCCTAAAATACTCAATCTTTTACCATAAATGCCATAAATGCATCTAACAACAATAATAAACAACATTAAAGACATCAAACTCACCAAATCAAAGCTCAAATCCGTAACGTTCGAAAATCCTCCAACACCGATTTTCACCCTCAACTCTCAACTCTCTCCATCTTCCTCAAGAATCAAGCTAAGCTTTGTGTAGGGAATGGCAGCAGCAAGAAACAATCGAAGATCACACACCAAGGAGAAACGAAAATCACCCACGAAGAGGAGAAGAAATTTTGCCCTAGGAGGAAAGCCTTTCTTTGATTTTCAAAACCTCAAGCATAAATATAAAAGGGTAGAATTAAAACCTATAGGTTATAGTCCTCAAATTCATTCAAATTCAGTCTCTAAATTTCAATGGCTCATCATAAAAATTCCTAAACTCACAATCAAAATTTTCCATGCTATTTACTCCTCAATTTCGAAACCGGAATCTGATCCATCAGTCTTTAAGTCAATTTCTCAGTCCGGACCCATAACTCTAAAAATTCCAGAAAAATTCCTATAAATTCTCAAAAATATCAGACACTCGATCCTATACTCCAATTTAAATTCTCGGATCTCTAAAATTCAATTCTCTCTCCAATTTAACTATACAAACCCAATTATGCCATAATTCTCAATAAATCACAATTAAACCTAATTATCTCAAAAATTTACCAATCAATTCATGAACACAATTAAACGTCGAAAAATGTCATGAATGCATGTACAGTCAATGCATGTGCAATTAATTCATTCCTCTATAATTAGAGGTCAATGAATGCTCAATCAGTAAAAATGCAGTATGATTCTACCTCATCCCAAATTACCAATATGTCCTAACACATCGGTAACGGGATGTTACAAAACCCGCTCATGCTTTTCGACTCCGGAATGATAGTTAGGCTTCAAAAATAGGGCCCAACATTTTGTAGTATCAGAGCGATTGTCGGGCTCTAGAAATGGGGTCCAACATCTTATGGTGTCAGAGCAATTGTTAGGCTCCAGAAACGGGAATGATTGAGTTTGTACTCTCATCCTTTGGTTGTTCCTCTTTGTTCTAAACAGTGAATGATTGAGTTTGTACTCTCCTAAAAAATAAGTGCCTCATCGCCCTCCCTTCCTATTTTAGAACCGATTGGTAACTTGTGGCAAACTTGACATCATCGATGCAGCCACACTTCGCCACATGCCACCGCAGACCTTCAGCTTCCGATATGCGTGAAGTCCACGTGCCACCCTCTGGCCATCTTTTCCTGTTAGTTCTTGGACCACTAATGTCGCTAGCTCCTATTCATCCTCTGTTGCAGTCTAAACAAAAAATATAAATTAAATTCTATCTAGACCAATTAGAGGCAAGTGCACCCCATCGACAAGTAATATAAAACAGTAAGAACCAGATATCGTACCCAAGGGAATTCTAACGTGCAAAATAATTAAATTAAACGATGAAAAATTACCACGATGATCAAGAATCGATTGATTTGAAAATAAAATAAAATAAAGTAAGCAAATCAAGGAAATATGAAAAATGCAAGGTATGAGTTAAAAAAAGACAAGATTTAATCAAATGACAGAAATTTGATAAGGTATCACATTTCAATTAGATTGGGCACTAAAAATTGTAATGGTGGATTGATCTAGGAATTACTTCACTTAAGCAAGTCGAACCCAATGTCCATGGGTATTCCTTTCTATTCTAAATTCGAGTTACCCACTTGGTTTATAGATAATTCGAAATAAAATGTGTTAAATACAAGAAGCTTAAACCTAAGTTCGTTAATCTTAGATATCCTCACACAAGATTCTAAGATTGGTCTACACTTTAGTTTCGAGTATGTCGCTTGATTAATTTTTCGACAAATTAAATTCCATTAGTTATGGCATTTATTCATCTAAGGCCTTAATCCAGGTGATTAAACTAAATTAGGACTAAATATGCATTCAATCAAGCAAAAACCAATACCACAAAAATTATACTAATCCAATATCAATCTTAACATTAACCGAAATTTTTTTCACATATTCATCAATGTAACATAAATCATGGTCATAATATATGGTTGCATTGATTAAATCCACATAATTAAAATAAATAAGGAATAAAAAAATTAAATCTCAGTAACAGTTGGGATCGAAAAGCCTTGGCCAATTCACTGTCTTCTTTGGTCGCTTGCATGAATGGAGTGGAATGTGTGTTCTTAGAGTTGGGGGGTGCTACGTTGCTCTCCAACTGCTTCAACATGCCTTCACCACCAGCTCCTTCAACACCTTTTTATCCACCAGCTGCTTGAACGTGGATGCTTCCTTCCTTGCCACCTCAACGTAGCTGCTTCCTTCCTTCCTTTGTCTTCATATTCTCTATATTGTCCACTACCACCAGCTCAATGTTATTTTTTCCTATCCAACCATCTGCTTGCATTGTTGTGAAATGAGTGAAGGTTGCGTCAATGAGTGGAGCCAGCTACTTCGTAGTTCACGCCATTAACTTCTTCAACTCCACCAGCTAATATGTTTTGTCCCTAGCTAACTTGTGTCTCCACCAGCTAGTTCACGTTCTCCCCAAGCCACCAGCTACAATGTGTTTTGATCTATGCCACTAGCTCCAACGTTGTGTGAGTGGAGAGTTTTGAGTGAGGGTTGTGCATGAGTGAGTCCTTCCTTGCCACCTCAACGTTTTTGCTTCAACGTCCCCTCTCTTCACCAGCTATCTTCGATTGTTTATCTCCACCAACTTCTTGTCTCAACGTGTGTGAGTAGAGAGTCTCCTCAGTGGTGGTGTGACATGAGTGTTGGATTGGAGCTACTTCGTTCCTTGAGGTGTCTAACCTCCAGTAGCCTATTGGAAAAAAAATCGTAAAAGCATCTAGTTGTTTATAAATCCTGTATGTTAGCATGTTTTTATTGTCTTAAGTGATTCTAAAGAAGATCAATGGGAAAAGGTAACCTTTCGAGTTCTAATAATCCTGCACTTCAAATCAGTCCCATGAAACTTGATGGAACTAATTATCCTACTTAGTCAAGATCTTGATTGTTGTTCGTCAAAGCTAAAGGCTTAGAGGATTACATTAATGGTGATAGTAAGAGACTTGATATCAATAATGTTGATTATAATCATTGGGAATCTGAAAATTCCCTCATGATATTGTGGCTTATCAATTTAATGCAACTAGATGTTGCTTGGATGTATCTATTACTTAACATAATAACAAAGATATGGCAAGCTACTTCTCTGATGTACTCTCAAGTAGGTAATAAAACACAAATTTTTTAATATTTGTAATAAATTGCATAACTTGAAGCAAGGAGATATGACCGTATCATAGTACTTTATGGAGCAATATGGATTATGGTAAGAACCAGATTATTATAAGGGTTTTCAATCATAATGCTCAAAAAGATGTTGCTAAACTCCAAAAAATGATAGAGGAGGATCGAGTATTTGATTTTTAGCAAGTCCTAACCTAAAATATAATCCTATACGAACTATTATACTTGAAAAAGAATCTTTCCTTTTAGTACAACTTGCACATTCTCTCATTTAGCAAGAAGAAAGTAAAAAAAAATGTTATGCTACATACAACCATTATTAAGAAAGCAGGGTTAATGGCTAGTTATAATGACAAGCCAAATTTTAAAGATCACTTGCATTATGATTATTATAGAAAAGAAAGGCGTACCAAAGAAACCTGCTGAAAACTCCATAGGTGGACAAATTAGAGTTGTGGAAAATACGGAGGCTCTGTGGTAAGGGACCATGCTTACTTGTCCCATATGGAATGAAGCTTTTGAAGCACCATTAACTGGAGTTTGATCCAATGAGTAACTTTCGAGCTTAAGACATCTTCTCTCAAAACTGGACTCTCCTTCCATAATTTATACATCAAATATTGTAAAACCAGGTACTTAAATCCTAAAGATAATCCTTGGATTATAGACTCTGGAGCTAACAGGCATATGATAGGCTCTCAAAACAAAATTTTAACATATTCTAATGAAAAAAAGGGGATAATATTATAATAACATATGAGTTTTTTACCTCCTTATTTGGTACAGGTTCTGTTAATTGTACTCCCAATATCACTTTATCATTAATTCTTCACGTACCTTATTTTCCTATTAATCTTCTTTCCTCAGTTCTATCACTAATGATCTTAATTGCAAAATTGAATTTTTCCTAACTATTATATTCTTCAAAACCACCACATAGGGCAGAGGATTGGCACCAGTAGACTGCAAGATGACTTCTATGTCTTAGATCCTATGACAGTTGCTTATCAAGCGTCTGTTGGATTAATGAGCTATTTACAGCTAACATCTAACAAACTACTTGCTGAATAGGACTAAGTAAAAATATTAGCTAAATATAATAAATTAGCCATACTTTATAATTAACCATGGAATGCGTAAACTAACCTAGAGACATAATGATACAGCTTTAACAAAAGCTACCCTATCCTATCTCTAAGGAATCTGCTTTTACAAAAGCAAAAGATGATCAGATGGAATCTTCATGATGTCGAAGTGATATGTGGAACCTATTTATCATCACGTCAGTTGTCTCTTTTCTTACTTTACATGTGTAAAGTAAGGTCTTCTGTCTTTTTCTTACAATAATGGATCCAAAGCATCCAAAGCTAATGATAGTGTTTTGGCGAATGCCAACTTTGAAGATTGGATGGAGAATCTGGATCACTAGAGTCGTCATTATCAGACTGAAAACATCGATTTATCATATTTGTCTGGCAAAAAATTGCACTGCTAGTGACTGCTGCATTATGACTTGTGTTTGATGCATACTTTTTGATAATGGGGGCTGAGACATCACAGTAGAAACCGCAGCCACAGGTAAGCAAACAGGTGGACTACTTAACTAACGTTGTTAGTTGTGGCATGCATGTCAAAATCACTTGTACAAGATTCCACTGGAAGGAATTGAATATCAATTTTACCAAATATCACCTTGAGAAAATGCATACGATCCTTCCTCCAAAAACACCTTATTCAAGGTTATGCTTACCTAGATCCCAATTTTGCAATCGTAACGTAAATTTTGCAATCATCTACAACGTTTACATGATTACTCTTAAATCTTAGTCTGTTGGAAGCAGAAACATTTCCCTGTTGTAAAGGGTTATCCAGTTGCAAGTTGCAAGCGTTATCCGCAAGCTAACAAAGAAGTATAAGCCTAGAAGCTCTCTTTATTTCTCTAGCGGATATAACAGATGGGAAACGAATGGCAACGAATGACAAGAATGTAGTGAAACGAATATTATACATTTATACTACCCAAGTTCTGATCGTTGAGCCGACGATTTAAGTCAAGATAGAAAAAGGAGGATCAAAACACGTAAAAGAGCAAAGAAATGCAGTTTTGTCAAGCTTTAAGACCAAATGATATTTTCTCGGGGGCAAACCCGAGATTACAACTACAAAATTATGTTTGAAGATCACACTGATGGGAAGAATTTGTTAAGATTGAAAGGTAAGGAGTAGAATTCCTCACTCCTTGTGTCCGTCTTGAATGACCTGAACCTGTCCCACCAGTGCATTCCTCTGTCTTTCCTAGTTGCACTGTCCTTACGGTACAAGGTTATGTCTAAAAGAACTGCCAACAATCCGGCAACAAAAGGTTCCGACGAGAATGGCACATTAACCATGTCATTGAACTACCAAAAAACAATAACTAGTTACTATTAGCAAGATTAGAGTCAGGTTTGTAATTAGCAGGTAAGACATAGTCAGTTACCCATCTGGCGCCGGTGTGGACTGGTCCATAACCATTAACTGCAGTGTACTCGTTGAAGTATTGAGGTATTGATAATCCCATGTAAACTGAGAAGCCAAGTATAAACTTTGTTCTGAAACTGTTCAAGTTGCAGAACTGAAGGAGACTGAGACCTGCTGAACCTGTTCAAATTCAAGGGAAGAGAAATTAAAGCATCCGTTCAGATGGTCATAAAAAACTTCAGCAATTCAATAGGACGTACCAACATAAGCAAAAAACAGACAGTATAGAGCTGCGACAATCGGAGCAGGAATTGAGGCAAAAACAGCTCCAAATTTTCCTGGAAAACCAAGCGTGTTAATCACATGTATTGTTAGGAGAAAGGGAGGAAGAAAGAGTTACAAAATAATAACTCACCAAGAATGGAAAAGAAAATCATAAACCCTGCTGATATTTGAACAACCCTTCGACTGCCAACGCGTGTCAGTGCCAATAAACCAGCATTTTCACTGCAGTTGTTAAGGAAAAAAAAGTTATGCAAGGCAAATTCAAAGAAACTAAAAAACTGATTAGACAGTTTTTTTGAATTAGCTGCCTTTATTTCCAACTGGAAGAAGATTCCACAAGATAATCTTACACAGATACTGACGATCCAGCTCCAGTCCCAAATATGCCAGAGAAGAGAATTCCAATTCCCTTAAATAGGACACAAGAAATAGGTATGTGAATCAAACAATAGAAACTTCAAATAACTCATAGAAGCACAACTTTAATGCAAATCCAATGAAGTAGTCAAGTTCAACTATACATTTTTAACTCAGGCAGTGTAAGGGATGAGCTTAAAAAGCTTGAGAATGCTGCTTTAATTCAGATTAAATGTCCTTAGAATCCTTTGCCCCGTCGTGCATGTAAGAAGTAAATTGCCAATTGCAGAGCGAAAGTAATCAGCTGTGAGACCTATACCTGCCAACCTATGCCACGGCTAAGGACAGAAGGTGGTATTGGAGTTGCACTGGCATACCTCGACACAGCAATGAAGCCACCAGTAGACTGTTGAATAAGAGCGAGGGAAGAATTACCATTCACAGTAATAATTCATGAAGTTGGTAAAACTCAATGATAATGATCGCATGGTGTGCACAACAGAAGTGAAACTGATATCAAAGAGATTTTTTGAAAATGTATGAATTTAAACAGGGAATTGAATTGCTGAAAAAGATAAACACATCCCATGCTTCAAAATTATTTCACATATACTAATAAAGTCGCAATCAACTTAAGGAACCTAGGAGATATGCCCACTAAATGAAGTAGAACTCAAAACAATTTCATTAATGTTTCAAAGATTCATAAATCAGGGAAACAAACCTCTACAAGGGCGACGAAAGAAGTCATCATCATTGCAAAAGCCTCGCCGGCATCAAAAGTTGGAGCTCCCCACTGGAAGGGATATGGTACTCTTATCCTGCCAAACAAAAAAGACCATTCACCAGAGGAAGTGAATAGATGTCCACTTAAGATTACAAATTATTCCAGCAACCCATGGAAGCAATATCATGGACTATTGATCACGCTACAGTTCAGACTCATTTAGAAGGAAATCCGTATAGCCCTACCATGGAGCAGCACCTATAATTCCTGCACGGTCAGTTCTGCAGCTTAATTGGGTTTTGGGTCCTGTATTCTTGTATGTCCCACCTACGGTGAGGAGGTGAGCGTATATCCACACAATTGCCACCGAGAATATAACAGCAAAGCGATCAAACACAGCCCTGTCCCCACGTATCAAGTGAGGTATATACTGCACAAATGTTCATGAAGGTTAGTACCCAATCTTATGAAATTTCATCCAGGGTAAGATCAAATTCCTTCATTTCTTTCAACGTTTTCTGGTTTAACTAACAGGAAGGAGTGTGTAAATAGGCCTAAAATATAGTATTTACCTGGGAGAAAATTACTAGAAGGATGATCTGTGGCAGCCCAATCTCCACACATTTTGCAAGCTAGCAAGCCCAAACTCATTGTCAACCACAATAGCTACAGAAGAAGATGCAATATCTAAAAGGAAGCTCAAACAGCATACCAGCGGGAATCCAAATTCATACAGCCCAAAACCTGATAAAGCCACCAGAGGAATAGCAGATAACGGACTCAAGAACCTGCAAAGAAAAATGAGACCTAAACTTGGTGAGAATTAGGCTACCAAACTTCTTCAATATTGCAGGTTCCTGAACTAAAAAATACATCTCCAAACTACATCTGGGAAAATTCAAACGATCAACATTTTACATAGTTAAGTTGGCGCATACAAAATTCTCTCTCTCTGATTTTATTCAAGCCGAAGGAACGTCAAATAGACGAGATCATTCAAGTAAGATGCTAATTCTATTTTCTATACTAGGATATTGCCTATGAATAATGAAAACAGATCAATGTAGGAAATTAATAGACCTTGCAACATTGCGCCAAAGCCCACTAAAGCCAATAACAATTTGGAGTGTTGAGGCAACAATGAGGGCACCCTGAATTCCACGCATTATCTTTTCAAATTTCTGCATTATAATCACGACTCGGTTTAATATCGTATGTTGTCCTACACTTCCACGCAATCAATCAAAGACAAACAATCTTATCAGAATGTCAGGTTCCATGAAGCCACCTCCGTAGGACTCAAAATATCACTGTATCGACCAGCCAAGACAACTGAAATGGTGGCTGGCAAATAGGTGTAGGATCCTCCAATTACTGCAGGCAAGCGGGTGCCAAACATTGTTTGAAATAACGTGTTCAGTCCAGCCACAAAAAGCAAAGTTTGAATCATCTTCGCCTTTTCCGCCTGAAACAATCTGTTCAATAATGCTTCAAAGAATAAGAAAAATGAGATAGCGGAATTGTTTGGCCATCAATGCTTACATTTCCCCCTCCCATTTGGGGAACTAGAGTAGTGGGTATAAGCACTGTTGTTCCGAGCATCACCAAGTAGTGTTGGAAGCCGAGCAGAATTGCTTCAGCTGCATTGCAGAAACTGACTCCGTTTTAATAAATGAAATCACAAATTAGTGGATAAATGCATAACCCAAACGTTTTGCGGAAATGTCTATACAGTCAAAGATTATAAGTGACAACTTTGCGAGAATCATTAAACCATGGAAGTGCTAGACGAAGAGATTATATACAACAAAATGAAAATCTCGTCAACTTTACTTAGTTATCTACCAACACAGCAAAAGAACCATCAAAATACACGACTAACTCTGCTTGATAATTCCAAAGAACCAAAGCTACAATGCCAAACTAAAACTTATTCGAGAGAAGCCAAGAACTCACGCCAAGGAGGAGGACTAGTAATGCAGTAAGCAATATTGGGGAGCTGATCCTTCGCAGGATGCGGCTGTAGCTCCTCCTGTTTTGGTGGCGGTGCTGCTCCTCCACGTCCTGCCATTATCTCCCTCTTTTCTTCTTTCTTTTACTTCTTCTTTCTTTTTCCCTAGTAAACTTGTTTCCAACACGTATTTCCCTTTGCCACACAAACCTTTATATAAAAACCCAAATCTCTCAAACCATCCAACATCAACTAACTATTAAAACCCAGATATCACAATCTCCAATAAAGAAAAAAGCAACACAATCTCCACACTCACCAACACCTCCCAAAACCAGGCTAACCTATTGAAAACCAGAATCCAAAGACAGGTAATAAGCTAAACAAGCATATACCACAAGAATGAGAATCAGAAAGGTTACGCCTTGCTGTCAAAATATTACACGCTTTTCTGGTGCACACAAAGAGAACTAACTTATTAGAAGATGACTATAGACTGTAACTTAATGCGTGACTTTTAGACACAAAAAAAGAGACCCACTTGGACTTGGGGATGAAGAAAACATAAAAAGCAAACGTGGAGAAGGGAGAAAAAAAAAAGGGCAAAAGGAAGGAGCTAGGTGCTCCGAAAGAGAGAAAGAAATCAAAATACATTCTCTGCAAACCCCAAAGCAATCTCGCTCAAATCTGTTGTCCTTGCATTGCTTTATGATTTTATAGTAATTTGCTAACGTGGGTCTACACTAATATCTTTTCTCCAATCACGTAAAGATAAAGCTTGCATAAAAGCGTCTGCCACCGTTACCTTTCCCAATCATTAACTACCATAACACCCCTCTATTTCATTTTAAACAAAGAAAAGTTACCAACTTTGATTTCCGGTTAAGATAATATAATTGAATAAAGCTCATTTCATCTGTCTCCACACACAAACACAGTAACGCGAGAATTAAACTGGAAAACGGAGTAAAGTTAGCTCATTTCTACGTCATCCGCTCTTAGGTTTCTGGTTAACAAATAACCCTTCATTACATTAAAGAAGGAAAGATCAATGTGTTTTAGGATTAACGATCGTTCTTGAAATTGTGAACGAGTACTATGACTAGTCATTTTCTTTTCAAAGTACTGTCAAAACGTTATTACACAAACCCGTCATTCTGTCTTCCTATATGTCGCTTCCAGATTCTGCGTTGCTCTGTGCATGCACACGTCTCGTGAAAATATCCATCCTTCTCTCTGTCTCGGGAAACTCTAAGCTGGGTATCATTTCTCTGGCTCAAAAGCTTCTTCCCTGGGACAAATTTACGTAACAAACTTCGTTGTCACTGTTATGATATGGCTTATCGAGTTTCTGTCTTTGATTTCGATCAAAACTGGCCGGTGAAGATTTGAAAAAATGGTGTAACTATTAAGACGTGGGTAAATTGAAAATTTGAGTGTTTGATCTTTACACGAAATTGATATAGAAAATAGAATAAAACAAATATACAAAATACAAATCTAGCTAAGGGCTTGTTTACTTTTTAAATTTTTAATTTTTAATTCAATAAAATTGTTTGAAAATTTTATTTTTAATTTATTTCTGTTTTTGTCATAATATCAACTAAATATATAATAAGAATTATAATAGTTTAATTTAATATCATAAATTAAATTATTTGATATTAATTATTAATGAGAATTATGAATAATTTTATTTAATTTTATAATTAATTATATATTAATTTTAAATTCAAATTTAAAATATCTTCAAAATACATAAATTTCAAATATAGTTTTCTTCAAAACTTAAAATATGTATTGAAAATAATAAAATTAAAATTTGATTATTATGTCATTATTTTAATAAAATTTAATAGTTTTATTAATTATTTATCAGTAAAATTATATAAGATATTATTTTATTTATAAAATAATTTATTTTCAAATTTATTCAATATGTAAATATTATCCGTAATAAAAATATTTTATTCTTTTACTTAATTTAAAATATATATTTTCTATTTATATTATATTTAAAAATTAAATGACCAAAAATGATTTGCCCTTACGTGAAGATGAATCTGGCACAGCCACCAACATTTTCTCATATGTAATTGACGTTACATGAAAGGAAAACTAATACTTGCACGGCAGGCAGGGCTGTCTCCAAGGAGTTGAAATTGAAACCTAAAAGATAAAGGGTTTTTTTTTTTTTTAAAGGGATTAGTCGGCGGACGGCGGATTAATCCCTCGTGATAGGAACATCTCAAATCAAAGAGGGCTACCACTGCCTAGAAATTTGCTGCATTCTCAACAGTCGAATCCTCAACTTCTTATTTATTGTACGAACGGTGCCTTCAAATGCGAAGCAATGGGTTATCATTACCATGATACGGTCAATTTCACTAAAGTTAGCATATAAAGAACCAGGAAAACAAACTAAAGAAACAAAAAAGTATAATTCATGAGGCCTCAGGTCAGGTGCTCACGCATTGTACCTCCCACGCCTATCACAGAAATTACAAAACAAACCAATTGGTGATAGCATCTATGGAATCGCCACCCAGCAAGGCCCTTGTTTCTTAAGGATGGCTCATGATATAGATACAACTATTGTAGCATATTAGTCACAACTTTTCCACGACACTACATGAAATTCAGTCCTCGAAGTCCCAGCACAAGTCGGCATGTCAGTCATCAAACGGATACACACAGATCATTCCTTGTTCTTTTAGAAGATGTGCCTAAAAGCCGTAAAGGTAAAAATTATACAAGAGACCAACCACAAAAGTAGAAGCTCATCATTTGACATGTATACCATGCCCCATGTCAGCCACACAAGCAAATTCAGATCCACTCATCTAACATCTCAGTGATGATGCATATGTTTCCTTTATTGAAGAAAGTACTCAAGACTTATTTGAGATATGGTAATACCAAGTTCGTGGCAATAAACAATTAACCATGGACAGCTTGCACAGCCAGCTTCAACTATGCTCCAGTCATGAGTGGACATGCTGCAACTACAATACCAGACAAGTTGCAGTAGAAGAGCTACTGTAAATTGATTTGTTAGACTAATCAATTTTTCTTCGTTAAATCTGAGATGCCATAGCATATGAAATACAGTAATTGCAGACAAGGTTGTAGCCAAGACCATATACAAGCAGCATACCAGATAACCCATTTCCTCAGTTCATTTCCAGCAGTCACAGGTGCAAACTTAAATAATCACTGACTGCTGCCACGAGCTTGCATCCTCTTCCTCTCAAACTCAAACTGAATAGAAAAAGTTATTATTTAAGCTCAATTTTTTAGAAAATAAAAACGTTTGAAAATAAGACTTGCCACTTTTTTCACTGTCACAAGCCGTAGGAGTGCCTCCCCTAACACATTCAGGGAGATATGGACAGCTGACACGAACTTCATTCATTACACCAATAGCAGTCTTGTCCCAATGAACTGGAAGCCTGTTTATAAACATTCACATTGGCTAAAAATTCTTAGAATGTGGGACATGATTTAGCATTTATCTCATGTTTGCAGGAAGTTAATTTTGCATTTCAAACATAAATCAAACATTCAAGAGTAAAATAAGATGCTAAACATTACCAAAGTTTATCTGATCAATCACATGCAACCAAAATTTTACTTGAATTGCTATAGGCAAGAAATAAAGGATGAAAAATGCAAATTACGATGGCTCCTTATTGGGAGAAAAACATCACAAAGCTCACATTCTACAACAACAATTACATCTCGTAAGGTGCAAAATAGTAGGTTAAAGAAGATCCCAAGAGTCCCTACATGCGAGGCAGAGATTCCTAAAAAAATTTCTGTGATAGGATACTCACATTGTACTTCGTAAGATATGAATACTTACTAACCACAATTATCACTTTTGTGGGTATTTCTTTTTCTCATTATCTTTCATCTGCAATTTCCCTCTCATTCGTCACTCTTTTAATATCTATGCTATATAGATAACCATGATCTTGCTACAACATATCTGTAACCTCCTGATTCACTGTAATTTTGCCATCATCGTACAAAACATGCCCATGTGGACCAATCCAAAACCCAAATCCCAAATGCTTAACCTCTTTGTCTTCCAAGAGTGATTGCTCAAGCAAATATAATTCTTTGTAATCTCATAAACCATCTATAAACACATCAATTTACTTCTATTAAAAGTCATAATTAATAGATTTTGTATAGCATACCTAAATTCAGAAACATGATCAAATCATTGAGCCGTAGAATTAAACCATCTTTAATTTGATGATTCTGAATCCAGAATAAAAGGTTCAAGAATAAAGGCAACTCATTTAAGTACTACCAAGCAAGGAGCTATCTTTCAGCACTACAACCTAATAACACCAAAAGATTTAAATTGTTGGGCCGGTTAGGTTCACTCAATCAGAAAACTAGAAAAAAGAAACTCCTTGATATAACTCCCTTTCAGAAGCCTTATGTTCCTCCTCGGCGTAGCTTTAGACCCCTCTTGTGAAAAAACCCACGAGTTAAAGACATAATACCAGAAGCACAGCAGGCACAGACGGACAAAGAAGAACAATTGCAAACAATACACAACAGAACAACAAAAGGATATGAAGCACGAGGATGTTTGAAGGACGATCAAAGGTGATTAGGTTGATTGATCTTTATTTTAGAGTTAGGTTGACTTGAAATCTGACACGAAGTATTTTCACCGCAAAATAATATCCTTTTATTATAATTAATTAAAATAATATTATTTTAGTAATTTTAAAAACTCAAATAACGCTATTTCAATTAATTATATTAATATGACATAATTTTATGGGCAAACGTATTCAGATCAAGCTCTGATGACCTATCCTCCTGACTCAATACTATCTTATTATTTTATGAAGAGTAAGAAAAAACAAAGAATTTGAATAATTTGGCTTTTCTCTAAAAGGTGTTTTGAAATTAATTATTTGGGCGTTCCATTCATCACTGAGAGGCTCTCCAGACGGGATTGTAGTCCTCTTTCGGAGAAACTCAAAGCTAGGATCAATAAGTGGACCAATAAATCCCTTTCCTATAGTGGTAGGCTTCAACTGATTATCTCAGTTCTTTCTTCTTTTCAAGTCTATTGGTCTTCTGTGTTTATCCTTCCTTCTTCTATTCTTAAGGATATACAGGCTAAAATTAGGACTTTTCTTTGGTTTGGATCGAGTACCTCTATAGCCCCTGCTAAGGTTAAATGATCTGACATTTGTAGACCTAAACAGGAAGGTGACTTAGGGATTAAACACTTACCTACTTGGAATAATGTGTTACTTGGCAATGGGATTTGGATTTTATTTCATGAACATGAATCTTTATGGGTGAAATGGGTTCATTCAATTATCTTGAGGAGGGGCAACTTTTGGAATATCTAACCGACTAGTAATAGCTCATGGAGTTGGAGGAAAATTTTAATAGTGAGAGATAAACTAAGGGACCAATTTAGATTTAGGATAGAAAATGGAGCTTCTACTAACTTTTGGCAGGATCTATGGCACTCGAGAGGAATTCTCCAACACTTCTCTACCCCTCGGGCTATTAATGGCTCTGAGTTGACCATTGCAGTTATGGTTTCAGAGGTGATCAGAAATAATATTTAGAGCTGGCAAGATTTCATAGCTGATACCCTGGGTACACTAGAACCTATTCCCTATCACCTGAATACCTCTCAGCAAGATTGTTTATAGTGGTTAGCAGGGTCAACCAATCAGCTTGTGTACACCAATTCTTCAGCCTATACCTTTCTTAGACCCCCACACAAATAACCCCGTGGCATTCCCTCATTTGGTATAAAAGAAATAGTCCCAGGCGCTCCTTCATCTTATGGTTGGCCTTTTGTAGCAAATTACAAACTCGAGATCGACTTCCATACCTTCAAACCCCTAATCATTGTTCCTTATGCCTCAACAATAATGAAATCATAGCCCATCTCTTCTTTGACTGCCCTTTCTCCAAACCATGTGGGCACATTGTCTTTCCTACTTCCATATTACCCTCCCACTAAATCTTACTCTCCATAATTTTCCCTTTTGGCTGCACCAATCCCATACTCTTAGATTTCCCACTGTCCTCCTTATTCTCCTTTCCTCAGTAGTCTATTCTCTTAGGAAAGAACGCAATGCTAGGACTTTCAAAGATGAAGCCATGGATGTGGATGGTTTGACAGCTAGAGTTCTCACCTAAATTTAAGAGCAACTCAGAGCAAATACTGAGTGAAGGTAAGGTAGGAGAGTTTTCTTTTCCCTCTAATATCCTCAATGCATTTTCTATTTCAGGTCCACAATAAAATAAAAGGTGAAGGAAGGCCGAGTATACTCAGTCAGAATCAACTACACCACTGCAGAGTCTTCTCTTTGACAAGTCTCCATTAGGCCACTCGACTGAGATCTAGAAGCAATCAGGAGCAATCCACTTAAAAGGGGCCCTCCAGTTCAACATTCACACTATAAATGTTCAACATCAAGAGTGGAGGATCTGTTGTTTTTCACTGCATGAGATTCAGTTTGGAGTGGGCGAGGCCAAGGGCTATTTCTGCTTGGTTGTTGGTCCTAACACTTGACTTGGTGGTGCCTCTCTAGGGTTGATGGTCAAGATGGGGCTGTTGCAAACCAGTCCTGGCCTGATTTTCAACACCAAGTAAAGGCAGCATCCAGGGATTGCAATGTCCACTCACGGGGGTTTGGGAATGCATGCTTTCTGCTGTGTGTTTCTGAAACTATTTGCGACCCCTTAGCTCTACTGCTTGATTGAACCTTGCTGCAAATAGTCATTTGGAAGTTCCACTTAAGTTGTTGCTTAATGTTGGGACCCGATCTGGGAACCGGATCCCAACCGAAAAGCGGAAACGGATACTAAGAACGAGGCGAATTCAAATTGGATAAATTGAATTCGATAATGACAAACGAAGCGGAAGCGGAAACAAAGCTAAAGCGAAGCGAATGCAGAATCGAAAGAAACGAATCGGAACAGTTACAATCAAAGGCGAAACAGATAGGATGCGAAATCGGAAATACAAAAGTACCGAAGCAAAACGAAGCGAAGCCGAATCGAAACTTAACAAACGGAGCCGATCTTACAATCAAAGTAATTGAGCTGAATCATATTCGACATCCGAGAACAAAGAACAGAGAAACACAATCGCGTTGGAAACCTAGACTAAAACGATATCCGAAATCCGGTATAATTTTTTTCACCATATTTCATTCCTTTTCTCTTTACTCAATCACATTCAAATCATCATCAATCCATCCAATTTCCTTTTTGGAAATTTATCCTCATATAACACTCAATTCATATAATTTGTCTTAATCACGCAAATCTCATCTTTACCAAACTAACTTCTTAATTCTTATTCTTATCTTAACCCAATTTTTACCGAAAATCGGGCAGTATAACGGCTGCATTTTGACAGCCCAAAAATTCCTGCAAAGGTAAAAATACACTTCTAATATCTCAACCCAATAACACAAATCAACATCGGACCTCCCGTCGGGAATCCGAAATACCAGCAGAAACGCACATCTAAACCTAACACTTCAAAAATCCTCAATCGATCATATAAAATCTCAATCAATCCCAACCACATTCAATATCTCAAATCCATATGCAAAATCCACATTCAATATCCAATTACATACATAAACCATAAGCATACTCAGTTATGATCATAAAATCAATATCCAAGTCTCGAATTCATATACATCCTGTAATAACTGCTTTATATACACAAAAGGCAATTCAAGCCAAAAACAATATCAATTCTCAATTTATACAAAAGTACAAATGCGGCAAAATCGAACTTGACGCTCTTTCATCCGATCTCCTGCTCAGAAACCTGGAGACGAGGATGAAAGGGGGGTGAGCTTGGAAGCTCGTGGGTAACATATTTATAAAATGAATAATAAGCAGAAATCATTTTTCAAACTTTTCAAGTTTTCAAGCATTTTCTTCAAACCTTTCAATTTTCCAAACTTTTCATATCAAATTTCTATAATTTGATGGTTGAAAACCCTTTTTCTCATTTCTCAAAATTTCTCATAAACATGAATGCAATCACATCAGATCACAAAACACATAAACTCTTAACTCAATACATAAAACAGATCAAATGGTTTGGGTTGGTCCTATCAGAACGTACCAGTGATACGGATACCGTTCCGTACCGGCCGGGAACCGGTACCGGAACGGCCTTAGAAGTACCGGGTGTCGATACAGGTCGGTACCGGCCGGTACCGTTAATACCGAAACTTTAGGGACCGTTTCGTAAAAATTAAAATGTCTAGGGACGAAATTGCAAAAAAAAAAAATTAAAACCTAAAAACCTACCCGGCACCCACACCCACCCACCCAACCCGACCTTCTTCTCTTCTTCTTCGCTCGGTATCACTCTCTCCTCCCTCTCGTCACCGCTCGGTCGTTGCTCCTCCGTGTCGTCGTTGCTGCTCCTCCATCGTCGGATCTGGTGTCGCCATCGTCGGATCTGGTCCTCCACTCCTCCTTCCTCCTCGGATTTGGTCGTCGCTCCTCTGGTCTGCATCTGCTCCTCCTCGTCGCCGTCGTCGCCATTGCCGCCTGCTCCTCCGCCTCCTCGTGGTCGGCCTTTTGACTGCATTTACCACCAAAGATTCAAGAAAGACCACCATCACCTAAGACCCGATTGTTTTGGGTGTATGTTTTGACTTTGTGTATGATTTTTCTCAAATATTGTTGTTGATTCTTTGTGTGATCCTAGATTCGTAGGTGTTGTTGAGTTTGTGCAAATTTGTTGTGGTTGTTGAGTTGTTTCTGCGAGAATGAGGGAAAAATGGTAGAATTGGGAAAATCCGAAAATGGTAGAGGTTGTGACTTGTGACTTGTGAGGTTGATTTCGATGAACATTTGATTGGGAAAAATAAGTTGATTTCGAAATCGAGGAAGGTTTGATTGGGAGAATCCAAAATGTGAAATTGAGTTTGTGAAGGCTTGAAGGTTGAATTGGATTGATTGTGTTTGTAAAATTGAGCTTGTAAAATTAAGGTTGATAATTGAGTTTGAAATTGTGAAATTGAGTATGTGAATTGAGTTTCGAAATTGAGTTGAATTGAATCCCATTTCGTTGTTTTGATTGAGTTTATGAAATTGAGTTTGAAATTTGAAATTGAGTTTGATAATTAAAATCAAAACAACAGTTAAACTAAATTGAACAATTGACAATTAATTGATTAAATGTGAAATTAATAATTAAATGTAAAATTGATAAATTGATAATTAAAATTGATAATTATTAATTGACACATTTTTATATTTGTTAATTGGTTATTAATTTTAATATTTGGGTATTGAATTTTGATAAATAATTAGTTAAGTATAAAATTATAGAATTAGAGTGGATGGAATTGGAATGAATGGAATTGGAATTGGAATGGAATGAAATGAATTTGGATTGAATTGAATTGGAATTGAATTGAATTAAATGTAATTGAATTGAATTGGAATTGAATTGGAATAGAATTGAATTAGAATGGAATTGAATAGAATTGGAATGGAATTGAATTGAAATTGAATGGAATGGAATGAATGGAATTGGAATTTGGATTTGGATTTGAATTGGATTGAATTGGATTAGATTGATTGAATGTAAATGGAATTATGAATGTTTTGTAATTGTTAGGATTGGAGTATGTTTTGAATGGAATTGGAATTGAATTGAATTGAAATTGGAATTGAATTGGAATTGGATTGAGTTGAATTGAATTGAATTGAATTTGAATAGAATTGAATTGGAATGGAATGGAATTAGAATTGAATTGAATTTGAATGGAATTGAATTGGAATGGAATTTAATTGGAATGGAATTGAATTGGAAATGAATTGGAATTGAATTGAATTGGAATTGAATTGAATTGAATTGGATTTGATTGGATTTGATTGGATTGAATTGGATTGGATTGGATTGGATTGGATTGGATTGGATTTGATTGAATTGAATTGGATTGGATTGAATTGAATTGAATTAAATTAGATTGGATTGAATCCAATTGGATTGAATCCAATTTGAATTGGATTGAATCCAATTGGATTGAATTGGATTAGATTGAATTGGATTAGATTGAATTGAATTGGATTAGATTGAATTGGATTGAATTGATTTTGATTGGATTGAATTGAATTTGATTGGATTGGATTTGATTGAATTGAATTGGATTGGATTATATTGAATTGAATTGAATTGAATTGGAATGGAATTGAATTAAATGTAATTGAATTGGATTGGAATAGAATTGGAATAGAATTGAATTAGAATGGAATTGAATTGGATTAGATTGAATTGGATTGGATTGATTTGGATTGGATTGGATTTGATTGAATTGAATTGGATTGGATTGGATTGAATTGAATTAAATTAGATTGGATTGAATCCAATTGGATTGGATTGGATTGGATTATATTGAATTGGATTGAATTGATTTGGATTGGATTGGATTGAATTGAATTGAATTTGATTGGATTGGATTGGATTGGATTGGATTGGATTGAATTGAATTGGATTGAAATTGAATGAAATGGAATGGAATTGAATTGGAATTGCATTATAATTGGAATTGGAATTGAATTGAGTTGAATTGAATTGAATTGGATTGGATTTGATTGAATTGAATTGGATTAGATTGAATTGAATTTGATTGAATTGAATTGGATTATATTGAATTGAATTTGATTGAATTGAATTGGATTGGATTGGATTGGATTGGATTGAATTGAATTGAATTGAGTTGAGTTAAATTGAATTGAATTGAATTGAATTTGATTGGATTGGATTGGATTGGATTGGATTGAATTGGAATTGAATGGAATGAATGGAATTGGAATTGGATTGGATTGAATTGAATTGGATTGAATTGGATTTGATTGGATTGAATTGAATTGAATTGAATTTGATTGAATTGAATTGGATTGGATTGGATTGGATTGAATTGAATGTTTTGGATTGTTAGCTTTGTGCATATTGTCATTATGTACTGAAATTATATGTTATTTATTTTGGTGTACAGATAAATGGAAGGAAGTTCAAATACTCCTGATCAACTTAGTTCAGGAAGATACAATGATCCAGCTTGGGCTCATGCTAGTGTGGTTCCTGGTCAAAAGAATCATACCATTTGCTTGTTTTGTAACAAGCATTTGAAAGGTGGAGGAATCACTCTCGATTGAAGAGGCATTTAGTGGAGTTAAAGGAGATGTGGAACCATGTAAAAAAGTAAGTCATGATGTGAAGTGGCAAATGAAAACATTGCTTGAGGAACATCAATTTGAGAAAGATAGAAGGGGAAGATTGAATCTTGAAATTGGTAGTGGAAGTTCATTTCCCGGTTTTCGTGGTGATTATGGAGATTTTGAAGGTGGTAGTGGTAGTGGTAGTGGTAGTAATGCGCTAATGTTCCATCTCACCTCGGGATCCCGCAGAATCTGAAATGAGGAAGAGAAGAAGGCAGCCATCTGGTTTCTTTGCACCACGAACAACTCTGAGAGCCCAACCTTCAATTCAGTAGTGCAATGCGCATAAGAGATGCGGCTCATGATGTGGATATGGCAAGAGCTGGATGGTGGTATGATCTGAGTTCGTCATTTAATGCTTCTCAATCATATTATTATCAACCTATGATAGATGTCATAGCCTCTTATGGTCCAGATACAAAGGGCCATCATTGATGACTTAAGAGGTAAACTTTGAGTTGTCTTTGTATCCGAAATGAGAGCTTATTTGGCTGAAAGAAGAGCGAATTGGGGTATTAATGGATGCTCGATTATGTGTGATGGTTGGACGAATAGGAGACAAGAGCCTATCATAAATTTTTTGGTTTATTGTTTTAATGGCTCTATGTTTTTAAAATCGATTGATGTATCTGGCCTTATTAGAAATGCTGGATAATTTGTTTGGGATATTTGATCAAGTTTTAATGAAGTAGGGGTGGAAAACATAGTTCAGTTTATTACTGACAATGATTCCGCTTATAAAGCGACAGGGATGAGGTTGCAGAATACCTATAAGTCATTTTTTTGGACTCCTTGTGTTGCACATTGCATTGACTTAATACTGGAGGATATAGGAAATCCTAGGTATTTTCCTGTTTTTGATGAGACCATGCAGAAGGCAAAAAAGGTGACAAAATTTATTTATAATCGTGCATGGGTTTTAAATTTGATGAGAAGGGATTTTACCAATGGTAGGAATTTGTGTCGTCCTGCTGTGACAAGATTTGCAACAAATTTCTTATCACTTCAGTCTTTTTTGTTGTTGAGGAAGGAGTTAAGGCAAATGTTTACAAGTGATAAGTGGGTAACCTCTCAGCATGCTAGGTCTAATGCTGGAATGGAGGTTTGTAGTATCATACTGGAAGATAGGAATTTTGGTCGGCATCTCAATTCGTTATCCGGGTTTGTGAGCCTTTGGTGAGGGTGCTTCGGTTGGCTGATAGTGAAGAAAAGCCAACAATGGGTTATATTTTTGATGCTATGGAGAGAGCAACGGAAGCAATCAAGGCCAATCTGAAACATAAGCCTTCTTTATACGAGCCATATATCTCAATCATTAATGAGAGAAGGAGAAGACAACTTTCTTCTCCATTGTTTGTAGCTGGGGCATTTTTGAATCCCAGTGTGTATTTTAGATTGGATGTTGAAAAGCAAGCTGAAGTTAGTAGAGGAATGCTTTTGACAATTACAACAATTGTTCCTCATGACTCAATGCAAATTGCTTTAACCACACAAATGGAGGCTTATAAGTACTCTTATGGAGATTTTGGAATGTCGGTCGCTATTCAACAAAGAGGACTTCTTTCTCCAGGTATTACTTATTTCCTATTTCTTATTTGTTGAAATTTATTTATCACTTTATGTTGTTTATAACACTACTTTTGTTTTCTTATAACTTGCAGTTGCTTGGTGGGATCTTTTCGGATGTGGTGTTCCAGATTTGAGAAAGTTTGCGATTCGAATTTTAAGTCAATGTGTGAGTGCAACTGGGTGTGAACGAAACTGGAGCACATTTGAATTTATCCATTCCAAGAAAAGGAATAGATTGGAGCATAAGAGGTTGAATGATTTGGTTTTTGTTCGTTACAATTTAAAGCTTCGGGAAAGGTATGTTATTTTCATTATTTTCATTATTAATTTTTATATAATTTCTTATATTTTTTAATAATTAAAAGTAATTATTTACTAGGACTCTTAGTAGCACAAGTTCTTCAAATGATCCAATTGCGATTGATAATATGGATATTTTGGCGGATTGGGTTTCTGAAGAACCCAATTTGGTTGATGTGAGTGATTTGAATGTGGAAGATGATCTTGGATGGGAAAGCATTGACATGTCATTTGGTGCATTAAATTTGAATGATGATGATGATGAAGCTCCTCTCAATGATGAGGATTTTGTACCAAATGATCAAGGGGGTCAATCTTGATTCAATGGTATCCGCCATTTGACGATTGAACTTCGTGTTTTATTTTCCTCTTCTTTAATTTTACTTGTATTTGATCATTGATGTTTATGTTAAATTATATGTATGTAATGTAAATGTAATATTTTTTTTTCAGGTTCAACTTGTACTTGATTGCTTATTCGTCATCAACCTTTTTGTAATGAGTTATTGTTCTTTTTATCGGATGTTTTGAATCTTTTGATGTAAATATGTAATATTATTTATTATAATGATGAAATTGTATGATTGTAATATTTTAAATGCTTTGTATTATTCTTAGTTTTATAATTGTATGATGATGATTGTCTTTATTTATATTAATTGTGGTTATTATTTATATGTAAAATATTTAAAATTATTGTTATTTCAAATTAATTGTCATTATTATTTATTATTAAGATTTTTAAAGTATGGTTGATGTAAACGATGAACTGGTAAAGTATACAGTACAGTTGTATAATATATCAATATGGACTATTTTGCAATTTTTAAAAAGTTTAGGGACTATTTTATAAATTTAAAAAATATCCCGAAAGCATTACCGATCGATCGGTTCGATCTGCCTGCCCAGAGCCCAATCCGGTACCAAGTCCGGTACGGTAATCATAACATTGGAACGTACTGCACATTCCCGCATAACGGTTCTGTGCAGTCGTGAACGCAGAGGAGTCCGAAATCAGAACTCCTAAGCCACTTGTGGGCAGCTAAGAGAAGGCTATAAACAAGTAGAGACAGTGCACTGACTCACAAAAGGACCTGACCAAACCCACATAACACATAAGCGGAAAGAGAATTCAAATTGCCCGAAGGCTCTTTTCAAAAATCTTGATTTTCTAAATCTTTATATCATCATATCAAATTGTGTCAAAATGCTTGTCACATGCACGCATATTCACATCAATTTATGCAACAATCATATTAAATTAATCAATTAATCTCATATCAATCAAATGCATAAAAATAAATGTAAGTATTTTTTTTAAATCTAAATCAACATATATAAATGCATAAAGCAGCATTATTCACATTCTTCAAAAATGCGAAAACACAATTTTCATAAATCTCGTATTCTCAATTTTTCTACAATTTCTCCGAATCATTTTCAAACATTTTAACGTAAACCTTTGAATAATTATTTTCAAATCCTTTGAAAACATAATTTCAGAAATCTTATTCTTTTCTTGATTTTTCAAAATCACATAATTTACTCATAATTCAAAATATAAATACATCACCCACCTCAAATTGACGCTAATACTTTGTCCAAAGCATCGAATCTCCAAATTCTTTCTTCTTTCCTCAACCTTAAAATTCCCTAAGCCATAATTATCTAAAATAAATATCATAATTCATTTAATTCTTCAAATTGGACTTAGAAAATACCAATTCCATATAAAATCAATCTATCTAAATCATAAATTCCAAAAATCCCCAAATCTTAAAATTGGCCTAAACCAATTTATACAAAATCAATATCATAAATAACATAATTCTTAAAATTGATTTCATAATTCATCAATTCATACTAATTCCAAGATATCTAAATCATCAATTTACAAAAACCCCCAATTCACAAATTTGGCCTAACCTTAAAATTGATGTCATAATTCATCAATTCATACTAATTCCAAGATATCTAAATCATCAATTTACAAAAACCCCCAATTCACAAATTTGGCCTAACCCCTAAATCACAATTTCCCAAAATTGAATCAATTTTAACATGAAATCTTCAAAATTGATCATGAAATTAACAAATCCATATCATTTCTAAGGTTTCTAAAGCATCTATTCCTAAAAATCCCAAACTCAAAACTTAGGCATAATCCCTAACTTACATTAATCCAAACTTAATCATCATTTTAACATAAACACTTCAATTAATCATAGGAAAACTCAATTCATATCCCTTCCAAGACAAATCAACCAACAAACTCATCAAAAATTCAAAATCACAAAAACCTCTCTCTTACCTTCTCTCTCTTCATTTTCGGATTTATTAGATGCCATGGAGCTTTCACCTTCTTTCATCCTCTTTCCTCCTTGAAAACAAACGAAAACCCTTGAGAATCATGGAGAAAAATTGAAAATTTCACCTTCCTTCTTCTCCTTCATAACCGATTGCTTCATTATTCTCCTTCCTCTTCGTTTCTTCTTCTTATTTCTTTCTTTCTTATTTTGTGCAATTGTCGTGCTTCACTACTGCTTTTCTTCTCATAAAAACGACAGCTCATATGGTGTTTCATTTAATGAGTGGCCAATTACCCAATTGCCCCTCCATTTAAGCAATATTCCACCATTGCCCCTGCACAGGATTTTGAAAAACTGACTACTTGCGTTCTGTTTTTAAGCATCTAAACGAAATAATTTAGACAAACTTTCTTCTAGATAAATGTTCCTCTCAATCATACAAATTCAACGCCACCAACCGCGCTCAATTCATATCAGAAACGAAGAAGTTATAGCCGAAATACTATCGGACCTGTGAAAAATCCGAGACTGAACATTACGCTAATTTAATTCCAGAAATTAACAATCTTAGGGATGAAATTAAATTTTGATCCCTTCACATGATTTGTAGCCCCATATCTTAATTTTATTTTCTCTTAAGAATCAACTCAATCGGAGTTGTACAGCTCCCGAAATTCGCAAAATACTGAACCATGTTCAGAAAATTATCCAACTTATAACCAGATCTCCTACTTTGGTTCAATCAATCTCTTTCCATTTAATCTCCTAAAAATCATAATTCTTCAAGAAAATGAAATTAATTGTCTTAGGAATCCAACGCTTCAAGAATCAAATCAATCGGATGTCGGACGAAGGAATTATAAGCAAAATATTACAAAAGGGATTGGATTAAAAACAAAGTATCGAAACTTCAAAATAGAACTTTTCAAAAATCATATCTGTCGATCTCGAACTCAGAATTTGACAAATTTGATGTCAATAAAAAGATCAAAGGAAGCTCTACAACTTCCCTGAAGTACTCAAAATCAAATTAGGTCTCGAAAGAGGTCAAAACCTCAATCAAAGATTCTGTCCAAAACAGCTTTTCCTAAACGACTTCTAATTTTTAATCGTTCATAACTCCTAACCTCGATATCGAAAAATTGCAAACTTTTTATCAATGGAAAGATAAAAATATCATCTAAAACTTTCATGAAGACCACTTACTCTAATTCAAACTAAATCCATACGACGAGTGGCCTCGAAGTATAGAACACACAAATCTATACTTAATAGCATTTTCAAAACAAAGCGTATCTTCGGAAAATCATATCTCTCAATCCCGACATCGAAAAATAGCAAACTTTATGTCCACAAAAAGCTCTCGACAGAGGCTACAATTTTCATGTTGATCATTTTCTCGAATGTTGCCTAAATCAAAAAGTCAACTTTTTCTTCAAAAAGTCAAACTCCAAGCGAACTTTGACTGATCATAACTCTCACTTCCGATATCGAAAAATATCAAACTTTATGGTTACAGAAATCTCTTGACATAAACTACAAGTTTCCAGAAGACAATTTTCTCAAATTTTGCCTCAAACAAAAAGTCAACTCTCTCAAGTGAAACTTTCACAAATTTTCATTTTTTTTACACTTTCTTTCTTTATTTCTTAATTTTCAACTTAATTTCAATCAACTCATCCACTTTCGAATCTTTCTTATTTTCATTCAAAAATCGGAGTCCAACATTTCTCCCCCTCTTAAAAGAATTTCGTCCTCGAAATTTATACTTGATTAGACACCAAGTAACTTTTTCTCTTACTTTTTGGCACTGGTTACACACTTTCTAACTGACTTCTCATCATACTTATCTTTCACTTATTCAATATCATTGCAAAACACTATTTCATTTTATCTTATCTCCCAACAGTCATTCTTTCATCTCACAAACGTATAATCAATTTAATTTCATCCAAATGCTATCATTCAATTCAAATCTTAATTCTTCATCATCACAAACCTAAAATTCATCAAAGTTCTTAACCCTCATCAATCACTTAATTAGGTCTTCACATACTTCATAACAATCCATCTCCATGCTCATCTTTCACTCACAAATGAATACAAAATCAAAACATCCTAATTCCTCATGAATTTCAAATCTCAATTTCATGCACAATTTCCTAAAATCACTTAACATTCTTATCATCTTCATCTATCAAGCACTTTGGTATGCACTTTATCTTTATCACAATCTCACAAATTCAATCTTATGCTTGAACATTCTTCTTATACACATTAGCTAGACACAAACGCCCAAGTACGATCATAATAATGGGCTCTGATACCATAAATATTGGGACCCGATCTGGGAACCGGATCCCAACCGAAAAGCGGAAACGGATACTAAGAACAAGGCGAATTCAAATTGGATAAATTGAATTCGATAATGACAAACGAAGCGGAAGCGGAAACAAAGCTGAAGCGAAGCGAATGCAGAATCGAAAGAAGCGAATCGGAACGGTTACAATCAAAGGCGAAACAGATAGGATGCGAAATTGGAAATACAAAAGTACCGAAGCAAAATGAAGCGAAGCCGAATCGAAACTTAACAAACGGAGCTGATCTTACAATCAAAGTAATTAAGCTGAATCATATTCGACATCCGAGAACAAAGAACAGAGAAACACAATCGCGTTGAAAACCTAGTCTAAAACGATATCCGAAATTCGGTATAATTTTTTTTCCCCATATTTCATTCCTTTTCTCTTTACTCAATCACATTCAAATCATCATCAATCCATCCAATTTCCTTTTTGGAAATTTATCCTCATATAACACTCAATTCATATAATTTGTCTTAATCACGCAAATCTCATCTTTACCAAACTAACTTCTTAATTCTTATTCTTATCTTAACCCAATTTTTACCGAAAATCGGGCAGCATAACGGCTGCATTTTAACAGCCTAAAAATTCCTGCAAAGGCAAAAATATACTTCTAATATCTCAACCCAACAACACAAATCAACATCGGACCTCCCGTCTGGAATCCGAAACACCAGCAGAAACGCACATCTAAACCTAACACTTCAAAAATCCTCAATCGATCATATAAAATCTCAATCAATCCCAACCACAATCAATATCTCAAATCCATATGCAAAATCCACATTCAATATCCAATTACATACATAAACCATAAGCATACTCAGTTATGATCATAAAATCAATATCCAAGTCTCGAATTCATATACATCCTGTAATAACTGCTTTATATACACAAAAGGCAATTCAAGCCAAAAACAATATCAATTCTCAATTTATACAAAAATACAAATGCGTGCAAATCAAACTTGACGCTCTTTCATCCGATCTCCGCCGTAAACCCAGAGACGGGATGAAAGGGGGGGTGAGCTTGGAAGCTCGTGGTAACATATTTATAAAATGAATAATAAGCAGAAATCATTTTTCAAACTTTTCAACTTTTCAAGCATTTTCTTCAAACATTTCAATTTTCCAAACTTTTCATATCAAATTTCTATAATTTGATGGTTGAAAACCCTTTTTCTCATTTGTCAAAATTTCTCATAAACATGAATGCAATCACATCAGATCACAAAACACATAAACTCTTAACTCAATACATAAAACACATCAAATGGTTTGGGTTGGTCCTATCGAACGCATCGCACATTCTCGCATAATGCTCAGGCAAACAGTGAACGGAGAGGAGTCCGAAATCAGAACTCCTAAGCCACTTGTGGGCAGCCAAGAGAAGGCTATAAACAAGTAGAGACAGTGCACTGACTCACAAAAGGACCTGACCAAACCCACATAACATATAAGCGGAAAGAGAATTCAAATTGCCCGAAGGCTCTTTTCAAAAATCTTGATTTTCTAAATCTTTATATCATCATATCAAATCGTGTCAAAATGCTTGTCACATGCACGCATATTCACATCAATTTATGCAACAATCATATTAAATTAATCAATTAATCTCATATCAATCAAATGCATAAAAATGAATTTAAGTATTTTTTTTAAATCTAAATCAACATATATAAATGCATAAAGCAGCATTATTCACATTCTTCAAAAATGCGAAAACATAATTTTCATAAATCTCGTATTCTCAATTTTTCTACAATTTCTCCAATCATTTTCAAACATTTTAACGTAAACCTTTGAATAATTATTTTCAAATCCTTTGAAAACATTATTTCGAAATCTTATTCTTTTCTTGATTTTCAAAATCACATAATTTACTCATAATTCAAAATATAAATACATCACCCACCTCGAATTGACGCTAATACTTTGTCCAAAGCATCGAATCTCCAAATTCCTTCTTCTTTCCTCAACTTTAAAATTCCTAAGCCATAATTATCCAAAATAAATATCATCATTCACTTAATTCTTCAAATTGGACTTAGAAAACACCAATTCCATATAAAATCAATCTATCTAAATCATAAATTCTAAAAATCCCCAAATCTTAAAATTGGCCTAAACCAATTTATACAAATTCAATATCATAAATAACATAATCCTTAAAATTGATGTCATAATTCATCAATTCATACTAATTCCAAGATATCTAAATCATCAATTTACAAAAACCCCCAATTCACAAATTTGGCCTAACCCTAAATCACAATTTTTCAAAATTGAATCAATTTCAACATGAAATCTTCAAAATTGATCATGAAATTAACAAATCCATATCATTTCTAAGGTTTCTAAAGCATCTATTCCTAAAAACCCCAAACTCAAAACTTAGGCATAATCCCTAACTTACATTAATCCAAACTTAATCATCATTTTAACATAAACACTTCAATTAATCATAGGAAAACTCAATTCATATCCCTTCCAAGCCAAATTAACCAACAAGCTCATCAAAAATTCAAAATCACAAAAACTTCTCTCTTACCTTCTCTCTCTTCATTTTCGGATTTATTGGATGCCATGGGGCTTTCACCTTCTTTCATCTTCTTTCCCCCTTGAAAACAAACGAAAACCCTTGAGAATCATGGAGAAAAATCGAAAATTTCACCTTCCTTCTTCTCCTCCATAATCGATTGCTTCATTATTCTCCTTCCTCTTCGTTTCTTCTTCTCTCTTCTTCATATTTCTTTCTTTCTTATTTTGTGCAATTGTCGTGCTTCACTGCTGCTTTTCTTCTCATAAAAATGACAGCTCATATGGTGTTTCATTTAATGAGTGGCCAATTACCCAATTGCCCCTCCATTTAAGCAATATTCCACCATTGCCCCTGCACAGGATTTTGAAAAACTGACTACTTGCGTCATGTTTTCAAGCATCTAAACGAAATAATTTGGACAAATTTTTTTGTTGAGAAATGTTCCTCTCAATCATACAAATCCAACGCCACCAACCGTGCTCAATTCGGATCAGAAACGAAGAAGTTATAGCCAAAATACTATCGGACTTGCGAAAAATCCGAGATTGAACATTACGCTAATTTAATTCCAGAAATTAACAATCTTAGGGATGAAATTAAATTTTGATCCCTTCAAATTATTTGTAGTCCCATATCTTAATTTTATTTTTCCTCAAGAATCAACTCAATCGGAGTTGTACAGCTCCCGAAATTCGCAAAATTCTGAACCATGTTCAGAAAATTATCCAACTTATAACCTGATCTCCTACTTTGGTTCAATCAATCTCTTTCCATTTAATCTCCTAAAAATCATAATTCTTCAAGAAAATGAAATTAATTGTCTTAGGAATCCAACGCTTCAAGAATCAAATCAATCGGATGTCGGACGAAGGAATTATAAGCAAAAGATTACAAAAGGGATCGGATTAAAAACAAAGTATCGGAACTTCAAAACCAAACTTTTCAAAAATCATATCTCTCGATCCCGAACTCGGAATTTGACAAATTTGGTGTCAATAGAAATATCAAAGGAAGCTCTACAACTTCCCTGAAGTACTCAAAATCAAATTAGGTCTCGAAAGAGGTCAAAACCTCAATCAAAGATTCTGTCCAAAACAGTTTTTCCTAAACGACTTCCAATTTTTAATCGTTCATAACTCCTAACCCCTATATCGAAAAATTGTAAACTTTTTATCAATGGAAAGATAAAAACATCGTCTAAAACTTTCATGAAGACCACTTACTCTAATTCAAACTAAATCCATACGACGAGTGGCTTCGAAGCATAGAACACACAAATCTATACTTAATGGCATTTTCAAAACAAAGCATATCTTCGGAAAATCATATCTCTCAATCCCGACATCAAAAAACAGCAAACTTTATGTCCACAAAAAGCTCTCGACGGAGGCTACAATTTTTATGTTGATCATTTTCTCGAATGTTGCCTAAATCAAAAAGTCAATTTTTTCTTCAAAAAGTCAAACTCCAAGCGAACTTTGACTGATCATAACTCTCACTTCTGATATTGAAAAATATCAAACTTTATGGTTACAGAAATCTCTTGACATAAACTACAAGTTTCCAGAAGACAATTTTCTCAAATTTTGCCTTAAACAAAAAGTCAACTCTCTCAAGTCAAACTTTCACAAATTTTCATTTTTTTTTCACTCTCTCTTTATTTCTTAATTTTCAACTTAATTTCAATCAACTCATCCACTTTCGAATCTTTCTTATTTTCATTCAAAAATCGAGGTCCAACACTTAACTAGTCGGTCCTCCTTGTAGCTAAGTATCATGTTCTTGTTGTCTAAGCCATCTATGGTGATTTCTCAGGGAACTCTCATTAAAATAGGGCCTTTGTTTTTGTTTAAAGCTGAGATGAGTTTCTCACCTCTCTCAAGTCATGTACATAACCTTTTATTCTTTTAATCTTATTACTGATTTTCCAAAAAAAAAACTTATATGCAGTAGAGAGATGATAATTGATCGTCAAACCCTAAACCAAGATTTCTTATGTTTTTAGAGTCTTATTTACAAATTATCGGATCTTAATTATTATTAATACACATTATCTGAAGAAGGTTGAAGTTACCTATACAAAACATGACACTTTTTGATGCATATAAATTAACTTTTGTGATCACCTTTATTAAAAATTATTGAATTATTTTCACACATTAAGTTTTTTAGCACTAATATTAACTTACTAGTATAGTAAATTTTCGTAAAATATATTTTAATTAATTTCAAATATACCATATAATGCCTAAACATGGAGCCAAATTCAATACCTTTTCAAACTTAGTTAAGTTTATTAATACTTTAATTTGGGAATCTAAACTAATTATTGATTTAATTTTTTTATTATTTATTTTCTTTTTAAGGATGAAGTAATGATAAGAGGAAGTTATTGGTAGTAGTAATTGTAGGAAAATCCCGGTGTGAGCATCACATGCCCACGGTGCGGAAAACAAAAATTTTTGTTCCGGGACCTTCCCGAAAGCTAGAATCCATGTGACTATATAACAAAGTCAAACCAAAACGACCAAAGGAGACCGTCTCTAACGGTATCCACGCAGAGATCAGAGAACCTAACCGGGACAAACCCTTTGACCCGGGAATAGTTAGAATAAATTAAAGAGTGCTAGCTCTTACCATTGTCCTTGGAGAGCTTGGAATCACGATGAAAATGAGGAAACTTGAAGAAAATGAAGAGGTTGAGAGATGTTTTTGGTTTTAGAAACTCTTTCTAAAAACCCCTACAAACATCATCCATCGTTTTTGGCTTTTAAAACCAACGATTATATTCTTCCTTCTTCATTTGCCATGTGTCTTTAACACTTAAAGACATGTTAAAATGCTTGGATGAGTAGCCTTCCACGTATGGCTATTATATATATATATATATATAATAAAGTGAAATGATAAGCTTCCTCCTCCTCCATCCACGTACACACCATATATATATATATTAATTATTTAATTAATTAATCATATATATATATATGCATATAATTGCTGAAGCGGTCCAGTCGCACTAGGGTCGGTCCTACTGGTCCCGTATGGAAAACCCCAAAATCTTTTTCAGCAATATCAATGTCGCGATCTCATCGGGACATATCTCGATCTCATCGGGATCCATTTAATCCGATTGCTCTCCATATATTGGATCCCTATCCAAAACTATTTTACGAATTCTCCGAGACACTCTTATGCGTGTGACCCATTAGGTTCCCGGTTATGTTGGCCACTTAGATCAACACTTAATCTAAGCAAGTCATAAGCGGTATCTAGCAACACATCATGACCCCCAATTGACCGGAAAGTAATTGGTTTGACGAATAAACATATATTCATCATGAACCATATCACGAACTTTTCCATAGACAATTACCGTGCAATTCGTCCTTTCACCATGCTATACCCCACTTGGTTATGAGTATGGGCAATGTGTCAACTCTTACTAGACTGACTACGTCAAATCTAGTCCAAGTGATTTCAGTTCTTGTCTTGGGACTCATTACTTAATACTAAATATGTCAACAAAGACACTCTTCATGACATATGTACTCTGATCAGAGATTTCCAAGTAATGACCCTGACAAGAGGCCATGGGTATCATTTTCTGCTATCACAGAAGTGGTGAATTCTCTATTGGCTACTCAATTACCTTCGAATACCTCAAACTGTACCCAAGCACCACCCTACAAGCGACCTCTGGAAGGCAACAAGGAATGGAGTGAAAGCACAGAATCAGTATCCAAGATATCCTTGAGTACCTCAAGTCTAAGGATACTTGCACCATTGCTATGATGAGATTATCACTGAAATTAGAATAGGACATCCATGTGATAATCTCATAGCAGGTCATCCAATGTACTTACTACCTCTAGTAAGCATCCACATCTCAACCCTAAATATCTCATATGTACAGTTTCTGAGATCCACCGCTTGATCAAATCAAGGAGCTTGAGATGTGCTAGTCTTTTCGATTACCGATGTCCAGCCTCGATAATCCTATGACTAGGATAATTTAGATATTGACATAATTGCACATGATAGGAATCTCGTTAGTATGATCACATCATAATTTCCTTCATGCTATGTCATATATCAAGGACTTCATTAATTTGCTTATAGATCAATATCCATTCATAAATAATGAACATCAAATTAATGAAACATGCCTTTCTTTATTTATTTATAAAGAATGTATACAATTTTGTACAAAACGCGCTAAAGGCAATTGCCTTTAGGGCACTACTCTAACAATCTCCCACTTGACCTAAAGCCAATCGCCTTGATATCTAATACCATAGGCGAGTACATGAGAATCAAAACTCTTCTGTGACAATGGCTTTGTCAACGAATTAGCAATATTATGCTCTGTGGGAATTCTCTCTATCTGCACATCACCTCGACCAATGATCTCCCTGATCAGGTGATATCTGTGGAGTACGTGTTTGGATCGTTGATGAGACCTTGGTTCTTCGCTGCGTAATAGCCCCATTGTTGTCACAATACAATCAGATGGGCCCATCATCGCTAGGAACCACACCAAGTTCAAGAATGAACTTCGATCCAAACCGCCTTTCTTTGCGTCAAGCGGCAATGTACTCGCTTGATCGTTGAATCAGCAATGTCTCTTGTTTGAAACTCTTCCAACCGATCGCCCGCCATTCGATGTGAATATGTAACCTGATTGGGATTTGGAATCATCCTTATCGATTGAAAATCGCATCAGATACCTACGCACTTTGAGATCTCCATCTCCATATATCAAGAAAACATCCTTAGTCCTTCGCAAGTACTTCAGATATTCTTGATACCACCCAAAGATGACCTCACCAGATCCGATTGGTATCTGCTCGTAACACTTAGAGCATATGATACATCGGGTCTCGTATATAGCATTACGTATATGATAGATCCTACCGCAGATGCATACGGATCATATCCATGCGCATCCTCTCATCTTGTGTCTTAGGACACGATTTCGAGAGTGTTATCCCATGAGTGATGGAAGGTACCCTCTCTTGGATTGTTCCATGCTAAACCTCTTCAAATCTTGTCTATGTATCGTTGATTGTGAAAGACCAAGCAATCTTTTGATCTATCTCTATAGATCCTTATCCCAAGGATATAAGTTGCTTCACCAAGGTCTTTCATGGAAAATTGTTTGACAACCAAATCTTGACTGATTGTAGATCGAGACATCGCTTCCTAGTAATAATATGTCATCTACATATAACACAAGGAATACGATTGCAGTCCCATTAACCTTCTTATACACACAAGATTCATCCGGATTTTGTGAGAAACCAAACTTTTGATTACCTCATCAAACGGATATTCCAATCGCTGGATGCTTGCTTCAATCCATAGATGGATTTTGAAGCTTGCATACCTTTTCGCCATCATAGAGATGAAGCCCTCAGGTTGTGTCATATACACATCCTCAGCTAGATTCCCATTTAGGAAAGCTGTCTTCACATCCATTTGCCATATATTATAATCATAATGAGTGGCAATGGCTAGGAGTATTCTAATGGATTTAATCATTGCTACTGGGCTGAAGGTCTCGTCGTAGTCAACTCCTTATCTTTGACGAAAACCATTAGCCACAAGCCTTACTTTATAGGTAATTACATTACCATTCATGTCAGTTTTTTTTTTGAAAACCCATTTGCACCCTATGGGTTTTATTCCTTCGGGTGCCTCAACCAAAGTCCATACTTGGTTTTCATACATGGAATCCATTTCTGACTTCATGGCTTGAAGCCATTTCTCGATCAACTCTTCGTAACCTCTTCATAGTGGTAGGCTCATCATCTTCTATGAGCAATACGTCATTCTGCTCATTCACGAAATCCATATCTCTCGAACAGAGCGTATCCTACGTGACCTCTTTAACTTCGTGTGTTGTAGAAGGTTAAACTGTTACTTCATCTCAGATGAGTGATGTTTCAAGTTCAGCGATTGATCTGCGTCTGTTCGAGCATCTTGAACTTCTTCAAGTTCTATTTTGCTCCCACCGTCTTCTTGTAAAAGAAACTCTTTCTCTAAAAAGACAGCATGCTTCGAAACAAACACCTTTTGTGTTGGACCCCGAACTTTTGATCAAAAATAAAAATATTAAAATGAATTTTAAATGAGAAAGAAATTGGTGAGAAAATTATGAATTTAAGGAAATTTGATGAAATTAAGAAATAATTTATGAGAAAAGAATTGTTTAATTTTGAGGACTTTGATATTTGAGTGAACTTATATGGATTATGAGAGGAAAGTGGATGAGTTGATTGAAATGAAGTTAAATAGCAAGAATTAAAGAGAAAAAGTGTGAAAATTTGAGGAATTTAGAAAGTTTGACTTTTGGAGAGAGAATATTTGACTTTGAGAGTTGACTTTTGATGTAGGCAAAATTTGAGAAAATATGCTACATGAAACTTGTAGGTTATGTTAAGAGCTTTCTGTAGCCATAAAGTTTGTAATTTTTCGATATCGGGACTAGGAGTTATGAGCGATTAAAATTATAAGTTGGTTAGGAAAAGTCGATTAAGATGTAATCTTTGAGTGGAAATTTGATTTCTTTGGAAGCCAATTGGATTTTTCTATTCTTCAGGGAAGTTGTAGAGCTTCCTTTTACCTTTCCATCGACACCAAATTCGTCAAATTCCGAGTTCAGAATTAAGAGATATGATTTTTGAAAAATTCAGTTATAAGTGGATATTTAAGGTTTTGAAAATTTTTGCTTGAACTCCGACCCTTTTGCAATCTTTTGTTATAATTCCTTCGTCTGACATCCGATTGACTTGATTTTTGAAGCGTTGGATTCCTAAGACAATTACGTTCATTTTTATGAAGAATTATGATTTTTAGGAGATTATATGGAAAGAGATTGATTGAACCAAAGTAAGCGATGTTATAGGTTATAAGTTGGATAATTTTCTGAATATGGTTCAGTATTTTGCTATTTTCGGGAGATGTACAACTCCGATTGAGTTGATTCTTAAGGGAAAATAAAGTTAAGACATAGGGCTACAAATTATATGAAGGGATCGAAATTTAATTTCATCCCTAAGATTGTCAAATTCTTGACTGAAGTTATGTTAAAGTTCAGTTTCGGATTTTGTGCAGGTCAGTTAGTAATTCTGCCATAACTTCTTCGTTTTAGATTCGAATTGAGCGCCGTCAGTGGCGTTGGATTCGTAAGATCGAGAGGAACAATATTTATGAAGAAAGTTTGTCCAAATTATTTCGTTTAGATGCTGGAAATCAGGACGCAAGTTATCAGTTTTTCAAAATCCTGCACAGGGGCAAACTTGGAAATAAGTTAATAAGTGAGGGCAAGATGGTCAATTACCCTCCATTTTTAATGACATGGCAAAACACATGGGAGGGCTGTCGTTTGAAGCAAAACAAAGACACGAAAGTGTCTGAAAAATCAGAAGCAAAATGAAAGAAAGAAATAAGAAGGGAGAAGAAGAGAATGAAGAGTCGGCCATGGAGGGAGGAGAAGAAAGATGAAAGGTTTGATTTTTTTATGAGTTTTCTTAGTGATTTTCGTTGGTTTTAAGAGCAAAGAGGAGGAAGAAGATGGAAGTTGTCCATTGAAGCTCAAAAATAACGAAAATGGAGGAGAAAAAGGTAAGAGAGAGAAAGTTTTGATTTTGAAATTTTTATGAGTTTGTTGATTGATTTGGCTTGGAATGGATATGAATTGAGTTTATCTATGATTAGTTAAAGAGATTAGACTATGGTTATATTTAATTTTGGTTATGGAAAATTTTAGAGAGAGAAAGCTTAGTGAAGAAGATGATGAATAGTGAAATTTGGGGATTTTTGAAATTGATAATTTAGATAGATTGAATTAGTGATGAATTTGAGATATCCTAAGTTAATTTTGATGTTTATGCTTTAGGTGAAGTTTAATTTGAAAATTGGTAAATTTGGAGTTTAGGCCAAATTAGGAATTTTGGGGTTTTTGTGAATTATTGGGGTTTTTGTGAATTAATGGTCTAGAATCATAATTAAGAGTAGGAATTGATAAAATGTGAAATCAATTTTGAAGAAATTATGTTTTATGAGATTGAATTTGGGTGTATTGGTTTAGGCCAATTTTGAAAATTGGGGATTTTCAAAATTGGAGATTGAAATAGCTTGGAATTATGGTAAATTGGTGAATTCCTAAGTTAATTTTGAAAATTATGCTATTTATGATGTGAATTTGGATTATTATGGTTTAGGTTTTGTTAAATTGGAAGAGAGAGAGAAGCAAAAGTCAAATTGAAGCATTGGACAAGTTGCTTGCATGGAAATAAGGTGGGTAGTATATTTATTTATTGAATTATAAGCTAAATGTGACTTTTTAAAAATTAAAGAAAGCAATTGTTGAAAAAAAAAATGTTTGAAAAAAAATGTAAATAGTTGAAATTATGATTTCAAAGGATGAAAATGAGTTTAAGAAATACAAGACTTATGAACTTCATGGGTTTCAAATTATTTGATTTATAATTTAAAGAAATTAGTGCATATGTTGTCATGAATGTGATTATTATGTGATTAATTTGATGCTATGAATTGCATTAGATGATTATGTGAATTTATGTTATTATATGCTTGTGTCATTATGACACAATTTGATGTTATGAGTTGAAAAATATGAAAAATCAAGAGATTTTAAAAAGGTGCCTTCGGGCAATCTTAATTCCGTTTTCTTTATGTGTTAAGTGGGTTTGGTCAGGTCCTTTGTGAGTCAGCGCTGTCTTTACCTGTTTAAGCCTTCGTCCGGCTGCCTGCAATAGGCAATGGAGATCCGATTACGGTCTCCTTTCACGGATACACTGGACCGTTATACGAAAAAGTGTAGTACGTCCTGTTCACGGCTGCACATAACCGTTATGCGGGAATGTGCAGTACGTCCTGTTAGGACCGAACCAAACCAATTATGATGTGTTATGTGTTTTGATGTGTTTATAATGTGATGCATTCATATTTAAAGTTGTGCATGATTTGAAAAAGGTTTGAGATTTTGAGAAATAAGACAAGAATTTATAATCATGAAATTTGGAAGGTTTATGAAAGTTTTGAAAAGTTTGAAAATGCGATTTCGGATAAATGCTTAAATAGGAAATTTTTGAAAAAGTTTGAAAAGTTTAAAAAGAAAATATTTTTCGCTTATTGTTCGGTTTATAAATATATTATCCACGAGCTTCCGAGCTCAGCCTCCCTTTCATCCCCAAATCTCCAGGTTTTTACGCAGGAGATCGGATGGAAGACGAGTATGATCACAGTCCGACTTGTGCATGTTCGTATGTTTAAAGTTTGATGTGGTATTAGATTTTTATGGATAGTTAGAAAGCTAGTAAAGTGTATTTTAGTCCGATTGTATATGAATGGTTTTGCTTGTGGCCAGTAAATGTATAAGATTATATTGTGTTCGGAATGAGTTATAAGTATGATTATACTTTATGTATGAAATTGGATTTTGAATGTGGTTGGGATTGATTAAAATTTTGAGTTGAGATGGTTATGGATTGAATTTATGAAGTGTTTAGAATTAAGATTGTGTTTACATTGGTGTTTGGATGCTTGGACGGGAGGTCCGATGTTGCTTTGTGTTATTGGATGGATTACGATATTAGAAGTGCGTTTGCTTTGTTTTAAATTTTTGGGCTGTCAAAATACAATAGTTATCTTCTTAAACTTGATAAAATTTCGGTAAAATGGGTTTAAAGAAATGAGTTTGAGGATTTATATGAATGTATAAGAAATGATTAAGATGGATGAAGTGAGAAAGAATAGAAATGTAGGGATTGTTTATATGTTGAATGAGTTTGATTAAAGAGAAAAGGAAAGAATAAGAAAAAAAAATGTTATACCGGATTTGAAATGTCGTAAGGTTTCCAACGCGATTATGTTCGTTCGATCATTTTTCTCTGGTTTTGGTTCTCGGATGTCGGATCCGCTTTGCTAAGTATTTGTCTCCGCTTTCGCTTTGTATTTTCCGATTCGATCCGCTTCGCTACCTTCGGTTTGATCTGATTCGGTCCGATTCGAAACTTTCCGAGTATTTGTTTCGCTCCGATGATTCGATTTGTATTCTGATTAGCGATTTCTAGCTTTTTGATTTTCCATTTTTCCGTTCCGTCTTTCGGTTAGGATCCGGTTCCCGGATCGGGTTCCAACATATGTGGTATCAGAGCCCAGTACTATGGTCTTAACTGGGCATATAAGATTGATGAGAGTGTATAAGGATAAAAATTGAATTTGTGAGAATGTCAGAGCCCAGTATTATGATCATACTTGGGCAATATGGTTATTAAGAATGAATTAGTGATTGTCTGAGTGAGGTTAAGAACTTTGATTGATTTTGGGTGTGTGTAAATGAACTTGAGATTTGAAGTTCATGATAGCAATTTGATTTTGGGCATGCACTTAGGAGATGAGAATTTGAGATTAGAATTTCTTGGTGAATTGGGAAGAACCTAATTGATTGTTTGATTTAGATGGATTGTGAAAATGGAAATTTAGATTTGAATTACATGATGAATTTAGAGGAATTGATTTCGAATATGCATATGTGAGATGCAAATTTTGAATAATGAGATAAATTGATAGAGAAATATGTATAACAATTCAAAGGATTAAGTGAAATGATGATTTTGATCCATATGAAGAGTCATTACGACGTGGACCATTGACTTGTTTCAAATGTTAAGGAAAAATGTGAGTTTGATAAGATGTTGGATGGAGTAATTGATTTACGAGTTGAGAACTTATGAAGAGATTGAGAAATATTTATGAAAAGGAATTAGATAAGAAATATTATATGCTTAAGTGTGAATTTCGAGGACGAAATTCTTTTAAGAGGGGGAGAAATGTTGGACCCCGAACTTTTGATGAAAAATAGAAATATTAAAATGAATTTTAAATGAGAAAGAAATTGGTGAGAAAATTATGAATTTAAGGAAATTTGATGAAATTAAGAAATAATTTATGAGAAAAGAATTGTTTAATTTTGAGGACTTTGATATTTGAGTGAACTTATATGGATTATGAGAGGAAAGTGGATGAGTTGATTGAAATGAAGTTAAATAGCAAGAATTAAAGAGAAAAAGTGTGAAAATTTGAGGAATTTAGAAAGTTTGACTTTTTGGAGAGAGAATATTTGACTTTGAGAGTTGACTTTTGATGTAGGCAAAATTTGAGAAAATATGCTACATGAAACTTGTAGGTTATGTTAAGAGCTTTCTGTAGCCATAAAGTTTGTAATTTTTCGATATCGGGACTAGGAGTTATGAGCGATTAAAAATTATAAGTTGGTTAGGAAAAGCTGATTAAGACAGAATCTTTGAGTGGAAATTTGATTTCTTTGGAAGCCAATTGGATTTTTCTATTCTTCAGGGAAGTTGTAGAGCTTCCTTTTACCTTTCCATTGACACCAAATTCGTCAAATTCCGAGTTCAGAATTAAGAGATATGATTTTTGAAAAATTCAGTTATAAGTGGATATTTAAGGTTTTGAAAATTTTTGCTTGAACTCCGACCCTTTTGCAATCTTTTGTTATAATTCCTTCGTCTGACATCCGATTGACTTGATTTTTGAAGCGTTGGATTCCTAAGACAATTACGTTCATTTTTATGAAGAATTATGATTTTTAGGAGATTATATGGAAAGAGATTGATTGAACCAAAGTAAGCGATGAGTTATAGGTTATAAGTTGGATAATTTTCTGAATATGGTTCAGTATTTTGCTATTTTCGGGAGATGTAAAACTCCGATTGAGTTGATTCTTAAGGGAAAATAAATTTAAGACATAGGGCTACAAATTATATGAAGGGATCGAAATTTAATTTCATCCCTAAGATTGTCAAATTCTTGACTGAAGTTATGTTAAAGTTCAGTTTCGGATTTTGTGCAGGTCAGTTAGTAATTCTGCCATAACTTCTTCGTTTTAGATTCGAATTGAGCGCCGTCGGTGGCGTTGGATTCGTAAGATCGAGAGGAACAATTTTTATGAAGAAAGTTTGTCCAAATTATTTCGTTTAGATGCTGGAAATCAGGACGCAAGTTATCAGTTTTTCAAAATCCTGCACAGGGGCAAACTTGGAAATAAGCTAATAAGTGAGGGCAAGATGGTCAATTACCCTCCATTTTTAATGACATGGCAAAACACATGGGAGGGCTGTTGTTTGAAGCAAAACAAAGACACGAAAGTGTCTGAAAAATCAGAAGCAAAATGAAAGAAAGAAATAAGAAGGGAGAAGAAGAGAATGAAGAGTCGGCCATGGAGGAGGAGAAGAAAGATGAAAGGTTTGATTTTTTATGAGTTTTCTTAGTGATTTTCGTTGGTTTTAAGAGCAAAGAGGAGGAAGAAGATGGAAGTTGTCCATTGAAGCTCAAAATAACGAAAATGGAGGAGAAAAAGGTAAGAGAGAAAGTTTTGATTTTGAAATTTTATGAGTTTGTTGATTGATTTGGCTTGGAATGGATATGAATTGAGTTTATCTATGATTAGTTAAAGAGATTAGACTATGGTTATATTTAATTTTGGTTATGGAAAATTTTAGAGAGAGAAAGCTTAGTGAAGAAGATGATGAATAGTGAAATTTGGGGATTTTTGAAATTAATGATTTAGATAGATTGAATTAGTGATGAATTTGAGATATCCTAAGTTAATTTTGATGTTTATGCTTTAGGTGAAGTTTAATTTGAAAATTGGTAAATTTGGAGTTTAGGCCAAATTAGGAATTTTGGGGTTTTTGTGAATTATTGGGGTTTTTGTGAATTAATGGTCTAGAATCATAATTAAGAGTAGGAATTGATGAAATGTGAAATCAATTTTGAAGAAATTATGTTTTATGAGATTGAATTTGGGTGTATTGGTTTAGGCCAATTTTGAAAATTGGGGATTTTCAAAATTGGAGATTGAAATAACTTGGAATTATGGTAAATTGGTGAATTCTAAGTTAATTTTGAAAATTATGCTATTTATGATGTGAATTTGGATTATTATGGTTTAGGTTTTGTTAAATTGGAAGAGAGAGAAGCAAAAGTCAAATTGAAGCATTGGACAAGTTGCTTGCATAGAAATAAGGTGGGTAGTATATTTATTTATTGAATTATAAGCTAAATGTGACTTTTTAAAAATTAAAGAAAGCAATTGTTGAAAAAATGTTTGAAAAAAATATAAATAGTTGAAATTATGATTTCAAAGGATGAAAATGAGTTTAAGAAATACAAGACTTATGAACTTCATGGGTTTCAAATTATTTGATTTATGATTTAAAGAAATTAGTGCATATGTTGTCATGAATGTGATTATTATGTGATTAATTTGATGCTATGAATTGCATTAGATGATTATGTGAATTTATGTGATTATATGCTTGTGTCATTATGACACAATTTGATGTTATGAGTTGAAAATATGAAAAATCAAGAGATTTTAAAAGGTGCCTTGAGCAATCAATTCCGTTTCATTATGTGTTAAGTGGGTTTGGTCAGTCCTTTGTGAGTCATTGTCTCTACTGTTTAAGCCTTAGCATTTTGCTGCAATAAGCAATGGAGATCCGATTACGGTCTCCTTTCACGGATACACTGGACCGTTATGCGAAAAAGTGTAGTATGTCTGTTCACTACCGCATGGCCGTTATCTTGAATGTGCGATCGTCTGTTAGACCGAACCAAACCAATTATGATGTGTTATGTGTTTTGATGTGTTTATAATGTGATGCATTCATATTTAAAGTTGTGCATGATTTGAAAAAGGTTTGAGATTTTGAGAAATAAGACAGTAAATTTATAATCATGAAATTTCGGAAGGTTTATGAAAGTTTTGAAAAGTTTGAAAATGCGATTTCGGATAAATGCTTAAATAGGAAATTTTGAAAAAGTTTGAAAAGTTTAAAAGAAAATATTTTTAAGCTTATTGTTCGGTTTATAAATATATTATCCACGAGCTTAGAGCTCACCCCTTTCATCCCCAAATCTCCGTGTTTTTACGCAGGAGATCGGATGGAAGACGAGTATGATCACAAATCACTTGTGCATGTTCGTATGTTTAAAGTTTGATGTGGTATTAGATTTTATGGATAGTTAGAAAGCTAATAAAGTGTATTTTAGTCCGATTGTATATGAATGGTTTTGCTTGTGGCGATAAATGTATAAGATTGTATTGTGTTGAATGAGTTATAAGTATGATTATACTTTATGTATGAAATTGGATTTTGAATGTGGTTGGGATTGATTAAAATTTTGAGTTGAGATGGTTATGGATTGAATTTATGAAGTGTTTAGAATTAAGATTGTGTTTCTTTGGTGTTTGGATGCGGACGGGAGGTCCGATGTTGCTTTGTGTTATTGGATGGATTACGATATTAGAAGTGCGTTTGCTTTGTTTTAAATTTTTGGGTGTCAAAATACTGGTAGTTATCTTTTAAATTTCAGTAAAATTTGGTAAAATGGGTTTAAAGAAATGAGTTTGAGGATTTATATGAATGTATAAGAAATGATTAAGATGGATGAAGTGAGAAGAATAGAAATGTAGGGATTGCTTATATGTTGAATGAGTTTGATTAAAGAGAAAAGGAAAGAATAAGAAAAAAAAATGTTATACCGGATTTGAAATGTCGTAAGGTTTCCAACGCGATTATGTTCGTTCGATCATTTTTCTCTAGTTTTGGTTCTCGGATGTCGGATCCGCTTTGCTAAGTATTTGTCTCCGCTTTAACTTTGTATTTTCCGATTCGATCCGCTTCGCTACCTTGGTTTGATCGATTCGGTCCGATTCAAACTTTCGAGTATTTGTTTCGCTCCGATGATTCGATTTGTATTCTGATTAGCGATTTCTCGCTTTTTGATTTTCTATTTTTCCGTTCCGTCTTTCGGTTGGGATCCGGTTCCCGGATCGGGTTCCAACATTTTGTTCCTCAGCAAGGTAGAACTGATATCCCATTGTTTCTTTAGGATATCCTACGAACAAACACTTGTCAGATTTTGCATCAAGTTTATCTGACTGTGTCCGCTTCACATAAGCAGGACAACCCCAAACTTTCAAATGAGTAAGATAGGGTCTTTTGTTAGTCCACATCTCATATGGAGTAACATCAACTGTCTTTGATGTAACTCTGCTTAACAAGTAAACAAATTGTCTCGATTGCATACCCCAAAAGGATTTTGGTAACTTTGCAAAGCCCATCATTGATCGTATTATGTCTAACAAGGTTCGATTTCTCCTTTCGCCACACCATTATCTTTGTGGTGTGTAGGAGGAGTCCATTGAGATAAAATCCCATTATCTCGAGATAATCCAAAACTGTTGGTCTAAGTATTCCCACCACGATCGGATCGTAATGTCTTGATACTTTTCTTAAGTTGGTTTTCTACTTCATTTCGAATTGTTTGAACTTTTCAAATGCTTGATTTGTATCTCATCGAATCTGGTACCCATATCGAGAATAATCATCGATAAAGGTAATGAAGTAAAGACAACTACTTCTAGCATGGATGGACATCGGACCACATACATCTGAATGTATTAGGTCTAATACTCCAGTCGCTCGTTCACCCTTTCCCTTAAAGGGTAACTTAGTCATCTTGCCTAATAAACAAGATTCACATGTGTCATATGATTCATAATCAAATGACCCTAAATTCTCACTCTTATGGAGCTTAGCTATGTGTCTCTCATTTATATGGCCAAGGCGACAATGCCATAAGTAAGTTGATTTTAAATTATCTCGTTTATGTCTTTTCGTGTCATTGACATTCATAATTGGATGTGACATATCTAATATGTAAATTCCATTGCATAATGTACCAGTACCATAAAGCATTCCATTCAAACTAATAGAACAACCATTGTTATTAAAAATCAAATAGAAACCAGCTCTATTTAAACAAGAAACAGACAATATGTTCTTTGTTAATACAGGTACAAAATAACATTCATCCAATTTAATTACAAGCCCAGTGGGGAGTGACAAAAAGTAAGTGCCTACGGCTAATGCAGCAACTCTTGCTCCATTTCCCACACGTAGGTCTAGTTCTCCCTTCATGAGCTGTCTACTGTCCCTGAGGCCCTGCATATCATTGCATATGTGTGAGCCACAACTGGTATCTAATACCCATATGTTATGATCAGAAACAGTATTAACCTCAATGACAAACATACCTGAAGAAATCGAGGCATCTGATGCCTTCTTCTGCTTCAATTCTTCCAGATAGACTTACAGTTCCTCTTCCAGTGGCCAGTCTTGCCACAATGGAAGCAAGTTTCTTTTGGTGCAGTCTCTTTGGTTTTCTTCTTGGCTATACTTCCTTTCGGTTTCTTAGACCTCTTCTTCTTCAGTTTCTTTTTCTTGGAATCAGAAGAAGAGTCCACCATAAGCACTTGCTTGCTATCCTTCTTGATAGCTTGCTCATTGTCTTGGCAGATTGATCAACTCGTGGATTGTCGTGGATATTTGATTCATCCGATAGTTTAACACAAACCGTGAATAACTATCGACATCCAACTAGAATTAAGTCAACACTTAATTCATAATCCATGACAAAACCTAAGACAGCCAACCTCTCAATATACCCATTCATCTTCGCATAACTTGCCGCAGATGAACTCGAGTCATCTTAGTAGTGAAGAGTAACCTCGAGGTCTCGAACCTTTCGCACCGAGCTTGCTCATCAAACAACTCCCTAAGATGAAACACTATGGTATGAGCATCCATAGACTCACGCCGCTTCGCAGCTCTGGTGACATCGAGGCAAGCATAATACAGTTCTTTGTGTCACCGTCTTTGAGATGCTTCGATAAACTTTCGATCCTCATCGAAGCATCAACAGCAGGTGGATCAGGAAGTGGAACATTAAGGACATATCCCAGTTCCTCAGATCTGAGAACAATTCTCAGATTTCTTAGCTAATCGAGAAAATTTGGTCCAGTTAATTTGTTTGAATCCATTAGTGAGCGAAGATTCACACTAGAAGACATCTTCAATAACCTATAAAGAAAGAGAGAAAGAATGTTAGAATAGAATTACATGCATGATCATAAGGACTTGCATGTCATGCATATGGCTCCCACTAGTTTCAAAGAATCCATAACCCTCAGTACGAATCCAAGAAATATTATGACAAAATGTCCTAGTGGGTCGATATCCGATATTACTAACAATGACCTTGGGTTTACCCAACAAGCCACCTTAGGTCAATCGGTAGGTATCAGTCATACCAATTGCATCATAGATATCCGACATTACTAAAATGACCTTGGGTTTACCCAACAAGCCACCTTAGATCAATCGGCAGGTATCGGTCATACCAATTACTTTATAGATGCAACTATCGACTAGTGCTATCAACTCGTGATGTATGCACACCCATTGGGTTATCAACTCTTGATGCGCTGCATATCATCGATGTACACTACCCAATTTCGCCTCTGTCCATGTTGACCTTGAGTTTACTCAACAAATCAACGCTTCTAGTGAAAACCGACCCATTAATCTGAAAATCTTATTTTCATGGTTCGAACATATTCGTATAGAGTGAGCTTGGGTTTACCCAACAACCCAACTCTATAAGAACTCTGATTCTCCCCATATTAATGGAAGACGTGAGTTTTCATATTAAGTGTGAGGGTTTTCAGGTCTCATCTACTTCTTCTCCAAGCTATAGGATTATAGTCACCATGACTATATGGAATGATTTAGGGCAATTCATCAATCACATTGAATCTATACCTAAAATCATCCATCATCCCACCTATGCATGTTATAAGTCGACTTGTGTATGTATAAGTCGACTTATGCCTCTGTATAAGTCGACTTATGCAAGTGTAAGTTGACTTATGCAACTGTGCACAAACAAGTCGACTTGTAACATTGTGCAAGTCGACTTATACGTCTACAGTGCACAGACAAGTCGACTTGTGCATGTGTAAGTCGACTTATCTAAGTGGAATTGCTATCTAATCGGCTAATTTCTCAATCCGGGCAGTTCAAATTCACAATACGAAGTGTAATGCACTTTACCTTGATGTACCAATGAAACACTTTCATTGTTGCTTACCATATATAGTCAAACTATACATGAAAAACTTGAAATCGATGAATACACTCTTATTCATTTAGATTTCCAAATAATTTTGCGAATATCAAACTATCACCCTAAGTATCTCTAGGTAGTTTACACTTTATCAAGACTACTTCGGCATTGGTCACAAAATTTGTGACGGCCAAAACAATCAAGATAAGGGAATATACTAACGAGACGCTAATGAGACACATTTGGCATCCGAAAATTGTTTGGAAACCCAATTTCAAGAAAATCAGTTTGAAAAGCATACAACATCAATGTAACACATTTTTAATCACATTAAAAATGATCCAAGGAATTGGAACTGAAATCTACACAATTTCTTATTTCAAACAAAACAGCTCCAGCAACT